>VZTR01013080.1:0-57251 GCA_013400775.1 Chaetops frenatus | reverse complement strand
CTTTTCTTCTTTCCTTTTTTTTTTTTTTTTTTTTTTTTGTCTTTTTATTTTATTTCCTGCTGACATTGACTTTACTAATGGCTTGTGTTGTTACTGTGCTTGCAGAACATAAAAGATATTTTGGATAAACTTGGGGATCAAATTGCAGTCATACATGAGAAGCAGCCTGATGTTATATTGGAAGCATCTGGACCTGAGGCCATTCAAATAGGAGATGCACTGACACAGCTGAATGCAGAATGGGACAGAGTTAATAGAATGTACAATGATCGAAAGTGGTAAGTCAAGCATGATTGGTCTCTGTGGCCATGCGGTAAAAACTTTATGTACATGTTTATGTAAATGTTTTTCAAATGTACCTAAATGATGAAGATGAGTTTGGGAGTTATCAGCTTTAATATGTTGATATTACAAAATAATTTCCAGAATTATTCAATGTTGAAACCGTTAGCAGCTAAACTACAATTTCCATGTTTTTGTGAGAGCTGATTGTTTCTACTTTATGGAATAGAACATAAAACATGAAATTTTGATTTTGTAAAGGTATTGCAAAGGAAAGTTCTAGAAGAATAATGTTGAGTAGGACATCTTTTAACAAAGAATTCAAAGCTGATTTTTGAAGGAAGGAAGCAATTTGAAAGAATGGGATCTTTAAAATACAGCATCTATGATAATTGTCAATAGTATTTGTTGTAAGTAATTGAAGATGAGAGACAACCTAGTTAAAAAATTTTGTGCTTACGAAAACAAGAGAATACTAAAATCAGTGCTTAAGAAATATGTATTTCTCATTTATTTTCCACAAATAGCTGTAATTTCACTTGGGCAAAAAGTTTGATTTCTTTTGACCCCTTAAGAAGATACTCTAAACTTTTTACCTTATGTGAATCAGTTTTAAATGTTTAAAAACAAACTCAATACAACTTAATCCAACTTTGAAAAGTGTACTAGATGAGTATTTTAAGTTTGAATTTGTCAAAGTGTGAATGCATGTGTTTAGGAAGGTAACACCAGTGAAGGTTCTCACAAGGCAAGCAGCAGTGGACACTGAGATTGCTGCTACGCAAAAGAACCCTTAATGACTGAAAATTATACCATGAAATTTAAAATTAAATGCAAAGGCTTATACTGTAGTTAATTTGCTTTTACAGTATTTCCTTTTTAATGATGATGTAAGGTAATGGATGGTGCAGAAGTTTTGTAGATCATAAAGTCATGCCTACACCATGTTTAGTTGCTTTGTAACACCAGAAATCTGATATCAAGCACATGTGGTAGTGTTATTTTGAAGGGATGTTTTTAGGAAGAGTGTGTATTACATAACCAGATGTTTTCAGCTCTTTCTCAGAGCACTGATGTATGTGTAGAGATAGAAAAATCAGATGGTGATATCATCTAAATAGAGACTTACAGAAATTCTGGGCTGCTGGATCAGTGAAGGACCAAAATTCCTACTAACTCAGCAGGCAATGTTCTTTCACTGTGAGTTCTTTAACTAGAAAACAGTGATGCCAGCTATGTACCACTTTCTGTGCTCTTGCTGGGTGCTTGTGGTCACCTGCTATATTTGGAGACCACTGCTCCAGAATCTGGTGCCCATCCATATTTATATGCCTGCAGCTATTTTTTTGTCTTCATAGAAACTGTATGCACTAAGCTTTGGTTATGCCTTTTTTCCACTTGTAAGTTGGTTGAAAAGCTTTAATGTTAACAGCTTCATTTGCTGCTCAGATTTCCTCTAAATAAGTACTCAAGGCTAACCAGAAACCTAGTCTTCTTATTGAAATAGGTAAGTGCAATAATTTAGTGTGTAAGTTCAATGTTTATGAATAACTGGCAAAATGCAACAGATTACCTCTTCACTCACTTTGCTGATAGACATTCAAACCCTTCATAAAGTTTGTAAACTTCTGCGTATTAATGAGAATAATACTGAGTTTCATTTTCATACAAAAAGGGACCACTGGACTACTAATTTAGATAAATAATACATGGCTTCCTGAATATATAAAATGCTGCAGTTTTAGTAGAAACATGCACTTTGATCAATGAAGACATTATTAATTGCAATATTGAAATGACATTAGTATTTTTATACCCTTTCTGTTACAAAAAGAATTCTTAGCCAAGTTTCACCTTGCTTTTCCTAGTGTTGCACAAAGTATAAGCTAGACAACCAGCTCCTTAATCATATTTTGTTTTTTTCTATTTCTGGAGTGGGTGGAGATTTAGACAAAATTAGCATAAGCAGCATCTGAAGCCTCTGCCAAAAGATTGACTTAGTGTTCAGAGGTAGTAAAGATTTTGTGATTGAATGCCAGCTAAGTAGTTAAACATTTGATAAATGCTCTGATGAAGCCAAGCACAAGTTGAATCAAACTTTACTTAGCAAAGCTTCTATCTAGTCAGTTAAAGTCAGCTGACTACAGTTGGAGTTGAACACGTGTAGAGTAAATGTGTGTTTTTTGTGTAGATATATGGACTTAATGCTTTGAGCTGTTTGTAACAGTGCTGGTTTCCTAGTTCTGCTCCTTTTGCTATGGATTTTCCCCCAGTGCTAAAAGTGTTGATGACTTGGGAATGAGATGTGGTTTGGAAACAGTGGATTCCTGCAGAAAGGATAGCTGAGTTTTGGTGCAATAGTCAGAGGTATTTGGTACTTTTACCTTCCAGCTGAGGCAGTCTTTAGGGAAACAGCAGCATGTGCATCTGTCTCAAAACTGGAGTGAAACTTTGCTTATTGCTCAAAATACTGATGGGACTGTAGTCTCACAACAGAAATGGCACAAGTTAAAACTTTGTATCTCAGTGTTCTCCTCTGAAGTTTTAAAATTTTGTATTCTGAAAGAGTCATGTGGTCAAAACTCCCTCCAAGACTTTAACTTTTAAGGAAGCCAGTAAAACCTTCTTTTAATCTATTTTAATTACTTAGAATATTATTTCTCATTAGATGTGGAATGTGTTGCTATCATGCTATGCTTAGACTGAAATGTACGTGCGAAATAAAGAGACATTGAGATTTGGGGTCAGTCTACAAGTTGGTCTATGGTATTCAATCAAGGTATGTGCCAGAAACTGAAATGGTAGAACTAGGACATAAGGTTAGAAAAATTGGAGATTTTAAAGACTCCTTTACTGGAATTGGCCAATAATAATAACAAGTAAGCCCTGTATGTGTCAAGAAATATGGATGTTTTGTAAAATGAGACTTATTTGTGATGAAAATAATCTCACTAAGAACTCTGGGATTGTTGACTTTAATTAGTGAAAAAATAGTTGCATTGGTAGCTCTCTGAAGTTCGGTTTTAGATATCTTTGCTATGCTTCTAATTACAGATTGCATCTATATATATATATATGCAGTAACCCCAGAGTCTTTACTGTTGTGGTTATTTGCAATTGCTGCAAATGATATAAATCCTCCATCAAAATAGAGGGTCCTCTGATTACCAATAGTCTTGGCCTCTTGCATCTAAATATGACTGTTTTTATTAGTTTGGAATAGTTAACAATCAACAAATAGAAAGCAAGCCACTCTATTCCTTTCTGACATGTTTTTCTCATGCTCTCACTTTGTTAGCTTGTTGACGTAACAGAACTTTTATTTTATTAAAAAACAGCTTTCTGAATGTGGTTGTTCTTCCCGTTCCACGCTAGAACATGTTGCCCTTCAAGTTAAGCAACAAATTAATTTGAGGCTGCAAAGATGATGACAATAAAATATCTGGTTAATTATTGTGTGATTAAATTGTATAAGACCTACTTATGCGTGCTCACTGGTAATACTATATAATCAAATATATACTTTATGTAATCAAAATCACCTTCACTTAATAAAACTGGGCACAAGCACTCCATACCTTATGAAGGAGAAAAAAAATCTGAGCAATTAATCATATTTCATGTTTCACACTGTCTGATAACTGAATTGTTTCACAATAAAGGAGGAAAGAGTTCTGCAGATCAATTTGATGTAGCTAATCAATCTTTATTTCTGAAGTGATAGAAACCGACGTTTGCTTAGGACTGCTTTTTTCTTCCTTTGGCTGAAAGTTAATGACAGTCTGCGCTGTTGGCTTTCACCAGCTGCTACTATTGTGCCAGGAAGCCTTCAGTACTAGGACTTGGTTAACCAGGCTGTGTGAGAGTCTTTCTGTTCTGCAAGGCAAATTTCCACTCCCTGGAGTGGGACTTATAGCCTTCTAAGTGAAATGGTTAGGATAATTTTTCAACCCTTTGTTTTCCCACAGTTGCTTTGATAGAGCGATTGAGGCGTGGAGGCAGTTCCACTGTGATCTCAATGATCTCTCCCACTGGATAACCGAGGCTGAAGGGTTGCTGGCCGATGCCCGTGGGCCAGATGGCAACCTGGAGCTGCAGACAGCTGGGCTGCATCAGCAGGTAATGTGGGATTCAGGCAGAAAATGAGCAAGCTGGAAGAAGCCTCGATTTTTCGCTAAAATTGTGGTTTTATAGATAGACATACAGATTTGCAGTGAGGCTGTGCAATTACACTTCAAAAAGCAGTAACTCTTAACATTTCTATTTTGGCTGCAGTTTCAAATTTATTCTTGCGAAATAGCTCAGCTCCTGCTTATAGTATGGGGTTTTATGATCATTCTTAGTATGGATGGGTTTGAGATTATTTGTTAATTCAACAAATTAACAAATTGTTGTCGTAGTTTATGTCAGTTTATAAGTTGTGTTACAGGTTCAGAAATATGTTAATTAGCTAAAAAATCCAGTAAATTATTTCACTTACTTTTGACTCATAACTTAAAAGAAATGGACCTGAAGGAAGGTCAGTTATAATTTAGCAAGTCATTTATTTAAACTAATAAATAATGGTAGACTTTCGAAGATACTGCCTCGTATACGCAATTTAGAAAAAGAGACTATTCCAATTACAGAGGTCTTATGCTTGATTTTTTTTTTTTTTTTTTTTTTTCCTCCAGATTTTGGTTCTGGAATTTCATTCCCTGATGTCTTTTTAGTTATTTTTACTTCCTTTTAAATAGGGAAAAGTAGATATAGTTTTAAGGATCAATTTTTTTTTTTTTATTGAGAATATTAGTTATCCAAGTGTCAGATGTGTGTTGTCAAAGAAAAATAAGTTCTGTCTAAGGCACAGCTTCTTTATCCTTGTTGCTACTTGAAGTTTTCTTCTAGGGTATTTTACTTCTCTTTCTTGAATCATCTTATTCCTAATCTAGTTGCAAAGAAGTTTTTGCTAACAGTGTAAGACTGTTGTAGTCGTTACGGGTGTTTGAAGATTTAATCCCGACATCTTCTGACTTCAGCTTTATGGATTTTCTGTGGTGTCTAGGACCGTGGCAGCACTGCCATAATTATCCTAGCTAAAATACTCTGAAGGTAAAGAAATATCTGGGGTATAGATTATGAAAAGAACTGGTTAAAAGTCATACCATCTGTTGGAACCACTAGGAAGTGCTGTATGTTAAGAGAAAAGGAAAGAGTGTAGATTTTAGTACTGGCGGCTTAAGTGAATTCTTGCGATTCTTTGTAGTATTCACAGCCTATTCTGTGTCACTATCTTTTTATAACACTCTTTTTATAACACTAGAAAATGGAATTAGATTCAATAACAGAGCATTAATAACTTTATCAGCAGCATCAATTTCTAAGTGAGATGGTTTTAAGTGCCTCTTTTAGTAAAATCATATGCACCTAGGATTCATCCTGCATATCATGAGCCAGATTGAAGTCACTTCAGGTCAGTAATAAAATTCTGTGTGGCTTTCCTGTTTCTGACAGGAACTTGAAGAAGGAGTCCGCAGCCATCAGACCAGTGTTTCAGCATTGAACAGAACTGGGGAAGGGATCATACAGAAACTGTCTGCTACCGATGGGAGCTTCCTACAGGAGAAACTGGCAGGATTGAATAGGCGCTGGAAAGCAGTCACAACAGAGGTCATGGATAGACAACAGAGGTAATAAGTTCATCAAAAAATTTGGATGTCTGACCGGATGCAATAAGGAGAATTTAATTTAGTAGACTCTGGGAGAGAGAGTGCCTTCTATTGCACACTATCATTAATCTGAATTTTCCTAATGTTCAGAGCTCTCTTTTGAACTGTATTCTAGATAAATTTCTCATAACTACACCTGCAGTTGACTGCTTAGAAAGTCTTTATGTAGTACAACTCACAAAACAAGAACCACAAAACTACTTTTCTTACAGTTTTCTTTTGTTTTTAAAATAATTTCTTTATAAGGCAAGACCTTTTAGGAAGATTTGCTCAGCTACTTTCTCTGGCTGAAGCTGAACTGTAAGTACATTGTGTTAATTTTTATTTTATCACTGATAGGGATACACTAATTGAAACAACTTTTATTGTTCTTGAATTCCCACAATATACTGTAAAGTAAAACAGGTATGTAATTGTGTGTTTTTAACATCTCCTCATACATTTAGAAATATAATAGGATCTTGCTTAATTATTTAGTGTGAGAAATTTCATTGAAGTCTTATGTGATTTAGTGGAAGTATTATATACATCCCTCAAACCTCCAGGGGAAAAATTCAGTGACCTTATAATGATTAGGCTTGAAGGCATTGTCATTACTATCACTTACATTTAATGTTTTGTGCAGTCTTTTAAAAGTCTATTTTATGACTTTGGAAGTAAAATTTGTCTATTTTTAAGGTAGTAGTATTTATTTGCAAATATCTTGAATTTTAATGATGATGGTAGAATCTTTCAATGATAAAATGAATCCTTTAAAATGCTCCAAGCACTGCAAAACACTTGACTGTGGCATCAGAAGTAATGTAGGACTGATGTGGACTTTTTTTCACTTTCTAAGGCTAAAAGGAGAGAACCAGCAGCTGATAGAGTACAGAAAGAAGCTTGATGAGCTGCGTTGTTGGTTGGAAAATGTAGAAAATGCTCTGGATACAAGATTTACGTTCAACCATGAAGAAAACCTTCAAGAATTGCAGGCAAGACTGATTAGTGTGTATATGTGTATACATCTCTATGTCTTGTCTAAAGCATGGGGACATGGCTTTTGAGGAGGGGAGTTTTCATATTGTGAATACCCAAAGAAATACTATGTTTCTATGAGACAATTTTGTGAGATTTCTTACACAGGCACCTTGAAATGAAGTCGGGTTGAGTTGGTAACTGGTATGTAGCCAGAAGATGGTGTCTTTTTATGAGACAGTGAGAAATAGGTGTACTACTGATAAAATTTAGTAAGTAGAATTTCACTGGAGATCATGTGTGTGAATTGCTAAAAGTTATAGGAAAAAGCTAATAACCTTAAATAACAAGTAACACCATTGTCCCATTTACTGGGCTATTGTAATAATCTCTTGTGTATGTAAATTTTATCTAACCTGCTTTTTAAACTATAAGGGTTTTGGCCATTTCAGGTAAGTTGTGGGCATATGTATGTATTTTTCCTGTTTATTTTGTATCTGGCTTCAACAACAAAACATCTTTGGTTTGTAGGATGTGTGAAAGAGAATGTTTCTGACATCCTTAAAGAATGAGAGGAATAGTCGGTCCAACTAACCTGCTTGCTCATTTTTAAAAAATCAGTAATTTTTAAAAAAGCAACAAAAAGCCCCAACCAACGTCTTTTAGACCAAATCTAAGTGGGAAGTCTTTGAAAGGGTGTTTATAAATGTTGTAAAGTAGTTGCCATTGTATTTGCATAAACAAATTGACTCATGTCAGTTGAGTATTTGCTGCCTGTCATCAAAGGGTAATTTTTTTCTTGTCATCAACCTTAATATAAATGCCAGAAGTGAATGGTAATAAATGTTTCAATAATTTTTAGATCAAGCATAGAAACCAAAGTAGAAGCTTTTCTGTTTATGTTCAGGGAAATGCCTGATACGGGAGTTAAAAGAAAACTTTTCTTTTCCTTTAATTAAGGATGTATGCATTTTATTTCAGTCTAAAACTCTTTTGTCCATTGTAGGTCTTAAGTGAAGAGATGGAATTTCTGGGTGACAAACTGGAATGGCTGAACAGAACTGAACCTGAAGTACTGTTGGATAAAAATGTTGATCTTCAGGAAAAAACCAAACTTTCTGATTGCCTGCAGTCTCTCAATGTGAGGTGGAATAAGGTGTGCATTTCTTCAGCATTGGGTACCTGAGGTTGAAAACAGTGTGCTATATTTGGAACGGTTGTTTTCCTTTTCATGTATCTGTGACACATGGCATGTACATAAAATGACTTGGAAGCCATGCAGGCATGATCAGGGAATGTACCCCAAACCTCTTACACATGTAAATACTGATGGACATTTTTCCATCAGATTGAGTTAATTTGGTTAGCTTAGGTTTTTCTGTTGTATTTTTTTTTTCTTTTTGTATTTTTTTTTCTGAAAGATAGATCAAAAGTATCTGCTAGATCAAAAATATTTTGTTTATTTGAGTCAAACAGTAGTTTATTAACTTGAAATTGGGAGGTAGAATAAACTTCGTTGTGTAGGAAAGTTGCATGCTTGTAGCAGTTAAGAGGAAAAGAAATGTAGCTGTGGTAACGCTTAGTGAGAATCCTATCAAGTGTGTCTGAAATTCTTCTTAAGCATAACTACTGTAAAGTAGAAACTCCTGTTCAATCTCACTGGCAAAGCTGGTTGGAGTGAAACAAGATTTTTTTCAAGCAAAGCCTGGAGATCCAAATGAAAATGAATTAAATTATTTTAGATTATTTTATGGATGACAGAGGTAAGAATTTATTGAGGAAATGGGCTTTTGATAGTCCAGGGAAAGAAAAAAAAGTGTTTTTACCAACTCGGCCATGAAAATAGGGATTCCCCCTCTGCTGTGTTTACATTTCCGTTACTGTCTTTTAAAAAATTTTTAAAAGCAAATTGGCAATTTTTTTTCACTACAATGGAATTATAACATATTTTCCTTTTTTCAGTTAGTTCCCTATTTCTCTACTTTTGTGTGACTGAGAACAAATCGTGCTTTGCATCATCTTTTCTTCAAAGTATATTCAAATAATAAGTTATAGTTTTGGTTCTTAAACAGTAAAAAACCAGGTAAACGACCTGTCTACAGCAATTTATTTATTTATTTTCAGTATTTAGATATGACACTGGGATGTTTTGAAAAAAAACTTTAGCTCCTCTTGAAATTTTTATTGGTTTTTAAAGTCTACCTTCAAAACATAATTGAAATATATCCGAGGCATGGTTTAGAATATTTTGTCTTCCAAAAAGAGATTACTTATCTCCCATTAATATAGGTTGTGTTATTGTTTTTGTTTCTGCTGGGCTGTAGGTGTTCAGAGAAGTGCCTGACAAAGTGAGAGAATTGGAGGCATTTGTTGGGCAGTCCCGTCTTGTTACAATGACGAAGCCTCCTGGTGAGTGGTCAGTCCTTCTGTTCTGCTTAATTGTCTTGAGTGTAATCCTGTTTGCAGTCAAAAATAATTTAAAAAGGAAAAGACTCTATAAACTTAGATATATATAAATAAGAAATGTTGAACCATCGTGCTGTACTTGAGGCTGCCTTCACATCGCTATGAGAGAGGGAATGTTTGTGTAGGGAAGAAGTCACTCTACTGTTCAGGATTGGGTGAGTCTTTTGGAGTTCTTCTAATAGTTTTTAAATGGAAAAATGTTTTAGTAAGGCTTAGGCCTCCTTGTCAGGTCTAGGTACAGAGTAAAATGCAAACCAGCCTGATTTACTGTGGATTTGTGGTCATGCCTTTTACTAATTAGGATCCACTAGAAGCTTTCTATACAGCTGATTATTTGTAAAGTATCTCTCGCATGCAGATTTTTTGCAGTCCTATAAATAAAGGCCATTCTGCTTCTTTCAGCTCAGTTAGGCGGACAGATGGGTCTCCCTCATCTGCTAGATACTTTCCCTCCTGAATCTCTTACGGAAAGCTGTTTAAATACGTGTTCTTGTATCAGACACTGACACTGGTCATATTTTCAAGTTGTTGGAAGCAGTTCAGCAAATACAGATTGTAAACAAAATGACCAGGTCTCCCTTTTGGAAATTCAGGTAAAGAACACAGTCCTTGCCTGAAAAAATTTGCAACTTAAACTTCAGTGAATTAATTCTAATTTTATTTATTTTGTTTTTTAATTCAGCATCAGTAACCAAAATTTGAGGCAAACAAAACCTTTCATTCAGCTTGTTTTCCTATCCTATGTTTTTGTTTGTTAAACAAAGCTCCTGTGCTTTGTTGTTTGTGAAATATTTGTGCTCCAGCTTGATGTAACTTAGTGTTTCTTGGAACTAGAACACAGCTTCTGGAGTGAATCTTACTATTCATTCAGCTCATTCCTCACTTCTTATTTGTGTCAGGTTAAAAAGATAGAAAGGGCGTGACTGAACCTAGTGGGCATCTGTCCCTTCCTCAGTTATGTAATGCCAAGTCCATGCAGCATCTGTTGCAGAAGCTTCACTTGTGCTTAAGTGAATTCTGAGCCAAGAGGGAAGACCTTTTTGCTACATAGTAGAAAACTGAGACAGTTTTAGATGTTTATCTTAAACAAAACAATTGGGGTTTAAGCTTAATAAGGGTCAATTCCCTTTTGTGTCAATGAGCATTTAGCTTTGTTCCATTATGTTTAATATAATTTTGTCTTTGCAAGTTTTCATCTTCTTTATTTTGAATTAAGGCTGAATCATTTGGGTGAGTCATTTTGGCATGCAGTAAAAAAATAGCTGCCTTAAAGGTGCAAAAGGAATTTCTCATTACTTAGCTTCTGGTTGTTAAAATAAAATTTTTGCTGTGCTTTCTCTGTAGATGCTGTTGCATAATTATAGGAATTACAAAAAGCCCCCTGTAATTCCAAGAACTGCTTGTGTGGCCATAACTACTTTTTCTTTAACAGAACCCCCACACTCTGTTTCAGATATCCAAAAGGTGGTGCTAGCATCTTCTTCATTGGAAATTCCTGTTCAGACTCAGCAGGCTTTGGAACTTTCTGCACCTGCTGATCTGGACAAAACTAGAACTGAGCTGGCTGACTGGTTGGTATTGATTGACCAGATGCTCAAGTCAAACATAGTCACTGTGGGAAATACTGAAGAGATCAATCGGACTATTGCACGAATGAAAGTATGTGTTTTTGTGAAGGCTGGTAGAAAATTGTCTCACATTGTAATAGTTCTTATGTTCAGTAAAGAAACTAAAAGCAATAATCTGTTTAAAAATAAAGGGAAAAAACCACTGACTGCAACTAAATGCATAACATGGAAGTTACACTTTGTGTTATTACACTCCTCTCTCCTTCAGAGCCATTTCCTGTTTATTCTTGTCCCTGTGTGGGCTAAGCACTGTTATTTTTTGTTTAAAACAAAGAAAATGGAGAATACCTCCTGATGCCTTTTGGGGTTTGTATAGTTATCTTACATTGAGGACTTCAGAGCAGCTTCATGTTTGCTTAGTGGGTGACCTTTGATTCACTCTTTACTGGTTTCCAATGAGTTTTGTCTGCTGTAGTTACACTAAACTGATTTCCAGAGACATGCTAAGAGGATTAAAAGTTGTAACATAAATGCTCATGATGTAAATGTTTATTTCTGTTGATAGCTCATGCTATGTTGAACCATGACTAAGGGCAGTATTAGTGAGACATATGCGGCCATTAAGGTTAATTTTATTTGACTTAATATCAATTAACTAAGTGTAGAGTAAAAGCTGTAGGCTAAACAAGTGCTAAACTGTTTCTATGAGTATCTCACATGGTCTGGAATTTGGAAAAACAACATGATCCAGCTTTGGAAACAATTGTGTAATATGGGCTTCTGGTACATTGCTATAGTGAGAAAACAACGGTTTATAGAGCAACATTATATGGTCTGATTGTTCCTTCCACTTGTTTTCCTTCTTCAGTTTACCCCACCCTCTACTGCTTCTGATATAGATAAATGATGACAGCTTGGTTAGGAGAAAAATAAGTTTTGGAAAAGTGACAAATAGATATTGGAAAACATTGTGCAACAACTATGGTAACTATGTGGTTTGTACAGGTTAACCTTCACCTCTGGATTTTCAGTAACTGCACTTTACAGTATTTCAGCTTTTTAAAGCAGTGCTATAATACTGTAACAGTACAAGGGTTACAGTAATGATGGGACCAACTGTATACTTGTGGAGACAAATGTATATTTTTTTACCTACAAATAATACAGATGAATGTAACTATTTTCTACTTTTTGGATTTAAAAATCATATCCTAATTCTCAACAGATAACCAATGCAGATATGGACCATCGGCATCCTCAGCTTGATTCTGTTTTTACATTGGCTCAGAATTTGAAAAATAAAACCTCCAGTTCAGATATTAGGACAGAGATCACAGAAAAAAGTAAGTTTCTTCATCCTGTGTTTGTGAATACATTATTTCCATGACAGTAAAAAATTTTTGTATCTTTTTCTTAAATTCGCAGTTGAGCATAGCTGAAGTTGCCTTCCTTGCAAAAGAAAAGAAAATTTGGCAGCTAAGTGGCTTTCACTTAAACAGTCTAATGAAAATTCCTGGAACAAGAAATGCTGCTTGTTTCTTTGACTGGCTATATTCTCAAGTGTGAAGGTCAATAGTTTCGCTGGGAGTTTAAAATACTTTGTGAAGAATTGGGGTTGCTTCACAGCCACAGACGCAGGGATGAGGATTCTATTTCTTGAGAAAAGGAGCTAAATACTTTATTTTTGTTGAACGCTGAGGCACTGGGCAGTTAAAAAACACGAATGTATTGACTTTAGGAGAAAGACTTTGTGTTTGACTTTGAAAATTGTTGACTGAGAGTAGAGATTTTAAGTCACTGACTGGTACTTGAAAATTTAATTTCCAATTTGAAGGTCCCCACTCCCTTTGAAAATTTATGTTACTGGTACTTAAGAAATGTACAGTTGTCACAATTTGAAACTAATGAACAATCTGTTTTTTGAAGTCTTAAGCTTTGCTGGTTGCTAAGATTAGAAAATTCATGCAGCAAGGAATACCATAGTTAGAAATAAAAATGGAAAGATATCTTTTCTTATGTTCTCCTCTGTAATGTAGTTTTGCTTTATTCCATCTACATGAATTTCTTTGGTGTCTATAAGCCTCGATAGAGACGGTGGGCTCAGATAGAAAGCCCACAGATGGGTGGTTTTTCTGGGGGCCTGATGAGATAGTATCTGCTGTCTGAGGTTCACTGAGTATGGATTGGTAGGGGCACTAAGATTCAAAGAAGCAACTTCATTTAGCAGTCACTCAGAACTAGAGGTGAGGTGGAAACTCAGGAGAGGATAATAACCATGTAGTCCAGGGGAGTCAGTCAACAAGGCTACATGGGGTCAGTCAAAAAACATTTTGGGTTCTTCAGAAAAGCTGAACAAGAAGTGAATGACTGCATGTTGGAAGTTCGAGTTCCTCTATAGTCATACCCATCAGGGTAGGAAAAGAGAAGTTGTATATGGTGCCATGGATTAAGTTTCCAGTAGATACTTTAGATGTATGTGAAGATTTTCTTCCTGTCATGAAACATGAAAATGGAGGTTTTGTTACTACTGTCACTTGTTAAGAAAAGTTTGCTCTTTGAAGAAAAGTGAAGCTCGGGGCTGCTTTATGCACCTCGTTGTTTAAATAGAGTTTATATATACACCAAATATATATCAAAATATACTGATGTCCTACAACCTCCTGTGAGTCTGCTCTGTGTTAGATGAAGCATAATTGCTCAAATGGATAGAAACAGAGAAAAACTTCCTTCTCTGGAGCTTCCCTCCCAATGGCTTTATGGGCACTGGGAATGGAAAACAGTCTCACCAGGAGTTTTTTCCAGTCCTTTTGCCTGTGACATCAGACTGATGCCCATGACAACTTTTTCTAGGAACTTATCTCTTGAACCCACCAAATCCTGAGGCTACCTGAGCAATTTCATTATTGTCCTGTCCTGTTTTCTGGAGATAGAAAAAAGGAGTAAATATGTCAGCAGTGTAGAGATTAAGGGTAATCTGTCCATTAATAAGAAAAAGTATATAAATAAGTATTCATTCTGTAATAGTAATACTACTATGTAAACGTCAAATATCTCTGCTTGAAAATTAATCCACAAGCTGCTTGTGGGTTGAAATGGATGACTCTATATTGCACCAATTATTAGGTTTTTCCACGAGCATGGTGGAGTGATACTTACTCTGACAGGTTGGCTTTGCTGCCAGTCTTTGAGAGCTTTGTGTAACTAAACAGAATACTGTTGAATGTATTAAAGTTAAGAGATTATCTCTAGCAGATGAAGCACAGTGGCTTTGTATAATTGCAAAAGGTAAAAAAAAAATGTAAAGTTCACTTAAATGGTTTCAATTCAAGTACAACCTTTGGCGTTTTTGCTTCATGGAAAATTGAAGTGAATCGAGTGTCAAGCATGTTAATTTTCTAATGAAATTGCATACTTACTGTTCAAATAAATACTTTGGATGTCTTAGATACTGCCTACCTCTTACTGCTCAGAGTAGAGAGATACTCAAGAAATCCAGCTTCATCTTTTTTGATTTTGCTTTTTCCATTCACTTTTTTAAAACATTCTTTTTTATCACATTCTTTAGTGATATAATTTGTTCCCTATAACTGTCATGACAGGTGGTAAAGAAACCTGTTTGTACCTCTTTAGACTTTGAAGTAATACACTTGCTTTAATGGTCTGTAAGTATCCAAGAAAAGGTATGATGCCGTGTGTTTCTCTCCAAAGACAGATTCACTGCTTTTTGTGATGTACTATTTTTGTTCTAGGCTCTTAGGTTGTGTTTTTCACTCCTTGTTTATTAAAGATTTAGTGTGTTTATCCATCATCTAATGCAACTACTTATTGAGAGAGAGAAATGGAATTCATTCCACTTGAAGGAGTGGGGTGTAATCCATAACTTCTCTGTTCTGCTGTGTACTCTACTTAAATCTGTGGAAACCTGTGGTGGAATTAAATTGCCAAAGTAGGTTGTTACTACCTTGTAGAATGTTTCTACCTTGGCCAAAATTGTAGTACAAGTGCCATGAGACTGCCTTTAACACACAGTCTGGAGTGGTCAGTGTGCTTTGTACAAACTATCTAAAGGGTATTTATTTACTTACTTATTTGTACTGGTTTAAGTTATAGATGCACAAAGATAACTTTCTGGTCCTATCACCCTAAAATTGGGCTCCTTGAAGCCCTGCTGCTGGTGTATCTCTGCAGTGCAGTTTCCCACATGTGTGTACTTAAAAAGTAAATAATGGCTTCCAGAAATAATAGTTGTTACTTGTATGCTGACCTGCTTAAATAAGAGGAGGCCAAACGCCTGATTTTTTCATTTTCTACTGTGAATATGTCAACTACACAGGGAACTAAAACACTGAATATGGAGACTGTATTTGAGAATGCATTATATTATAGCCTTTTGTCCTGAAAATTAAGAGGTATTTAGGGCTACCTTTTCACTTGCCTCATATATTTCATGCTCTGCGTTGTCTTTGGCAGTGGAGAAGCTGAAGAACCAGTGGGACAATACCCAGCACAGCGTGGAGGTGCGGCAGCAGCAGCTGAAGTACATGCTGGCAGACAGCCTGCAGTGGCACGAGCACAGGCAGGAGATGGAGCACCTCATGGAGCAGTGCGAGATCCGGCTGAGAGTGCTCCTGCAGGCCCCAAAAGAGGTGCTCGCCAAACAGATTGCAGAGAGCAAAGTAAGACCACTTATACTTTTTTTCCCAAACCATATTCCTCAGTCTGTGTAATGCTGCTGGATTCAATTGATGGGTGAATGTGCAATTTAGTAGCTGTACTATTTTCTGTCTCTTTTTGGGCATGATATTTTCTTAATTGTCTATGTTTTTCAATGTATCAGACTTCCCAAGAATCACATTCTGCGAGGTAAACAGGTGGTATGTGGGCATGTGTGTCTTTGATAGCTTAGCTGAAATGAGTATTATGTAGCATTAAAGAAATTATATTATGCAAAAAGCTTGAACCCCAGACCAATTAAAGTATAATGATACTGCCACAAAATTTACTTCATAGAAATATTTAACAGTGGCTTAGTAAGTCAAGGAATGGACTAAGGAATTTAAAATTGTCCTGAATTTCATTTCTGATCGGTGCCAGGCATTTCCAGTGCCTTTTTTTTTCCCCCTAATTCCATGCAATCTTTGATGCTTTTTATATCATGTCAAGCGTGCTGTGATAAATCTCTAAGTCTAGTCCTTTGTCCTGGTGGCTGTCAGAAAAAGGGCAGGCTGTAGGTGGCACAGTATGAGAACTAAAGACACAAAGCAGTAAGGAGACACTCTTATCAGTGCAGTATGTAGAACAGGATTATAATTGAGTTTTAGCCTGTGCATATATATATATATATATACACACACACACACACACATATATTCATGAAGGAGCAATGTAGGGGTGCAGGTGGGTATGGAAAGAGGCAGGGAGTATGATTGTGAGAGTTGTTTGCCTGTGCATAGCTATTTAAGTACACAGTGAAGTTGTGTGCTTTTCACAACTACCTGACTAGTGTCTTATCTCTACATGACTAGGGAAGTAGAAATGGACCATTAGGTCAACTTTGTTTTCTTAAGTGAAAGCAGGCCCATGCCCAAACAGAAAGTTACAGAGGCCATAATATGCAACTGGATATATATATAGAAATACTATTTTTTGTTTAGAAATTATCTTGAGTTTAGATTCTCTAAAGTCAAGGCACATTATAAATATCCTGCCACAATAAACAAATGCTTCTATTATATTTTCTAAATTTTCAACAGAAAAACCTCCCAAAACAAAAAAAACCCCAAAGAATGGAATCAAATTCTCATACTGCATATTTCATTCATGCCACTTTCAGATGCCCTTATATTGCTATTATAATAATTCAAACTTATTCATGCTACTCAAAATACAGAGGTGTTTTTATTTCTGTTGCCAGTAGAATATAAAAGAAGATTTCTCCAACTTTTGGCGGTTCCAGCAAATACAACTTTTTCTCACATATTTCTGTTTCAATTAGTTCATTATCAGGGCACTTAATATCTGTAGATTTTCTTTAAGATTTTACTTCTAGATGAAAAGTGTGCACATTTTGCTTTTTAGGAAAGAGGAAAAAATGAGGGTTTATAATATGTGATAAAATGAATAATATGAGAAATAGTCTGAGTTTAACCTGTCCTATTTGGAATTGCTTTTTAGCTGTTAGTACAGGATCTGCATAGAGGTGACATCACAGTAGCAGCATTCAATGATCTGTCTAATAAACTACTTCGAGAGTATCGTGATGATGACTCAAGGAAGGTGAAGGAAACCATTGACCAAATGAACACTTGCTGGGTTAATCTGAACCAAAGGTAATTACAAGGTTTCACTCTATCTGTAGCAGCTGGTGTCTTAAACTTGCATTCTGTGTATATGTGTGTATTGTAGTCACTTCTCTGTCTGCTTTAGGGCAGCATTTAGGGCTGCTGTGGATAATTGCAGTCAAGCTCTCTTGATGATTGAAATTCCCACAGTTCACAATGGAAAACTTCTGTATAAATTCCCATTCATGTGGTATATTTTTAAGCAGAAAAAAGAAGGGACTTCTCATGTTTGGTTTCAGGTTTTCCTGTGGCTATTATTCTCTAAGTGTTTTTGAAAGTTCCTCTCTTGTTCTTTGTTGCTGATATGATTTATGTATTTGTAGTTATTGTACTTTCTTTTCATAAGGCTGTAAGTATTCAGCTTCATCTTCCCATGCATTAATTCCTTATGGCCTTTCATCTAATGAAAACTTCCCCTGAATGGGGTTGTGCTTTGGGTTTTCAAGTGCAATTCTTCCAGGTACTCACATCTAGAAAATACTTGCAATGCAGAGCTAAGACTTAATTGAAACTTCTTGCTATTAAACCTCTATTTAAGATGATCTGCAGATATGTCTAATGAAAATATGGTATTTCCCTATGGATAATTCTTTTCCTGCAGGGTAATCTAATTTCTGCAGAGATGTTTTTTAGTAGTATTTGGTATTGATAGACAATTAACATTTAGAATAGTCTCTGACTCTGAAATTTAAAAGACTATATGCATTGTGGTTAGAGGGAGAGAAGACAAAATTGACTCTCTGTATGTGGGAGTGGGGAAGATGACAACTAAAGTCTATAAGTATATATATGCATGTGAAAGAAGCAGCTGCTTTTGGAATGGGATGTCAGTTCCAGGAATGAAAAGCCTACTTAGTAAAGCTTATGGAACTGATGTTAGCTCTTGAGGAGTGAGAGAAGGAGAACGATATAGAAATTGTGGAATTATAGAATGGTTTGAATATGCCATCTTTCAGTTTAGAGCCATTACTCTTGTCCTATCCTTACATGCCCTTGCAAGAAGTACCTCTCCATCTTCCATGTAGGCCCCCTTCAGGCTCTGCAAGGCTGCTATTAGGTCCCTGGGAGCCTTTGCTTCTTCAGGCTGAACAACTCTGACTGCCTCAACTCTGACCTTTCCTCACAGGAGAGGTGCTCCAGCCCTCAGAATATTTTAGTGGTTCTCCTCTAGACCTGCTTCAACAGGTCCACATCCTTCTTATGCTGGAGCCCCACAGCTGGATGCAGCACTGCAGGGGGGGGGTCTCACCTGAGTGTAGTAAAGGTGCAGAATCCCCTCCCCTTGCCCTGCTGTCCACGCTGCTTTGGATACCACCCAGGACATGATTGGCTTTCTGGGTCATGTCCAGCCTCTCACCCACCCTGCACCCCCAAGTCCTCCTCAGCAGGACTATTCTCACTAAGCAGGTCTCAGGAGAAAGCAGAGTAGAATGTCATCTTATCCTTCCTTGGAGGAAAATAGTTCTTCTGTCATTTTGTGCTTTGGATGTGGCAGCTTGTTTCCTAGTTAATTAGAGGATGGAGAGAAACAGCTCCTTGTTGGATTACCATTGACAGTAGACTAAAACTCTGTAGTATTTTCATTCACATTCAGACTTTGCAGTGTTATGGCTAGAACTGGCATAAAACTGCCCACTACNGATAAAATGAATAATATGAGAAATAGTCTGAGTTTAACCTGTCCTATTTGGAATTGCTTTTTAGCTGTTAGTACAGGATCTGCATAGAGGTGACATCACAGTAGCAGCATTCAATGATCTGTCTAATAAACTACTTCGAGAGTATCGTGATGATGACTCAAGGAAGGTGAAGGAAACCATTGACCAAATGAACACTTGCTGGGTTAATCTGAACCAAAGGTAATTACAAGGTTTCACTCTATCTGTAGCAGCTGGTGTCTTAAACTTGCATTCTGTGTATATGTGTGTATTGTAGTCACTTCTCTGTCTGCTTTAGGGCAGCATTTAGGGCTGCTGTGGATAATTGCAGTCAAGCTCTCTTGATGATTGAAATTCCCACAGTTCACAATGGAAAACTTCTGTATAAATTCCCATTCATGTGGTATATTTTTAAGCAGAAAAAAGAAGGGACTTCTCATGTTTGGTTTCAGGTTTTCCTGTGGCTATTATTCTCTAAGTGTTTTTGAAAGTTCCTCTCTTGTTCTTTGTTGCTGATATGATTTATGTATTTGTAGTTATTGTACTTTCTTTTCATAAGGCTGTAAGTATTCAGCTTCATCTTCCCATGCATTAATTCCTTATGGCCTTTCATCTAATGAAAACTTCCCCTGAATGGGGTTGTGCTTTGGGTTTTCAAGTGCAATTCTTCCAGGTACTCACATCTAGAAAATACTTGCAATGCAGAGCTAAGACTTAATTGAAACTTCTTGCTATTAAACCTCTATTTAAGATGATCTGCAGATATGTCTAATGAAAATATGGTATTTCCCTATGGATAATTCTTTTCCTGCAGGGTAATCTAATTTCTGCAGAGATGTTTTTTAGTAGTATTTGGTATTGATAGACAATTAACATTTAGAATAGTCTCTGACTCTGAAATTTAAAAGACTATATGCATTGTGGTTAGAGGGAGAGAAGACAAAATTGACTCTCTGTATGTGGGAGTGGGGAAGATGACAACTAAAGTCTATAAGTATATATATGCATGTGAAAGAAGCAGCTGCTTTTGGAATGGGATGTCAGTTCCAGGAATGAAAAGCCTACTTAGTAAAGCTTATGGAACTGATGTTAGCTCTTGAGGAGTGAGAGAAGGAGAACGATATAGAAATTGTGGAATTATAGAATGGTTTGAATATGCCATCTTTCAGTTTAGAGCCATTACTCTTGTCCTATCCTTACATGCCCTTGCAAGAAGTACCTCTCCATCTTCCATGTAGGCCCCCTTCAGGCTCTGCAAGGCTGCTATTAGGTCCCTGGGAGCCTTTGCTTCTTCAGGCTGAACAACTCTGACTGCCTCAACTCTGACCTTTCCTCACAGGAGAGGTGCTCCAGCCCTCAGAATATTTTAGTGGTTCTCCTCTAGACCTGCTTCAACAGGTCCACATCCTTCTTATGCTGGAGCCCCACAGCTGGATGCAGCACTGCAGGGGGGGGGTCTCACCTGAGTGTAGTAAAGGTGCAGAATCCCCTCCCCTTGCCCTGCTGTCCACGCTGCTTTGGATACCACCCAGGACATGATTGGCTTTCTGGGTCATGTCCAGCCTCTCACCCACCCTGCACCCCCAAGTCCTCCTCAGCAGGACTATTCTCACTAAGCAGGTCTCAGGAGAAAGCAGAGTAGAATGTCATCTTATCCTTCCTTGGAGGAAAATAGTTCTTCTGTCATTTTGTGCTTTGGATGTGGCAGCTTGTTTCCTAGTTAATTAGAGGATGGAGAGAAACAGCTCCTTGTTGGATTACCATTGACAGTAGACTAAAACTCTGAAGTATTCTCATTCACATTCAGACTTTGCAGTGTTATGGCTAGAACTGGCATAAAACTGCCCACTATTCAGAGAAGGTGACCAGAAAGAAGAGTTTCTGCCTGGAAGCCTCTAATTATTTTTGAATCTGCCTAAAGTCTAAAATAATAAGCTACTGCATTTTGTTGTGTATAACTGAAACTCCTTAATTATCACTGGGGCTGCTCTTTGAAGTCTGCAGCCTAAGGAAGGTGAATATCTGCTTTGTTTATTAACTAGTGGCAGAATGTGAAGGACAACTCTGAGTGCCAGTGGGTAGCCAGTGTGGAGCTGCTCAGTGTAACCCCATCTGAGCAGCATGGCAGAATTAAAAGGGGAGAATATGCAATGAAAGCACCTTTTCAACAGGAAGAAGGTTTTTTTTATACTTGCTTTAAATGCAAGAAATGGCAATACCAGTGACAAGGCCTACTTTTTGGGGCAGGTCTTGAGACTTGTGGGTCTTATACAGAGTGGACATGTAGCCCTATGGCTTCTATAAGGACAAATCTGTATTTATAGCATAGTGCTTTAAAATACAAGTTAGTTCCCCTACTTGGAGGTTGTGGAAAGGGTCCCTAATAACATCACCTGAAAGGATTGGGTTCCTGATCAGCATAAGAACAATACCAGGAAGGCTGTAGCCATGGCATTTAAAGTGAAGGAGCTTATTTTAAAACTGTTGGCATTAGGAGATTGAAGCTCTGTAGCTTGACATTGTGTAAATTGGATACTTTGCCCAGTGGCTATTTATGTTCTATTTTTATACTTCAGGGTGAAACTATAGTCATTCTATGTGTTTGTGCTGCCTTGGTAATGGATTATAGTTGCTTTCTGTACTGTCTCAGATGTTAGTTTCTGAATTTCTTTTGATCACACACTTGTATGCATTGCAGATTTTTAGTTTAAATATGAAAAAAATTATTGGGTGGAACAGAAACCTGAAACAGAGCCATGAAAACTTAAATAATAGAATAACAATTTTTTTTCTTGGGTGTGTCTTTGCTAGTAGAATCTGTGTAGACTTTTTCCACTATCACTATATTAAGTTAGCTGCATTTGAAAATAATTCTCTGGCTTCTCCTCACCTAAGTTCATGCATACTGGAAGATGTACAGATCCTCTGTGTTTTGAGGCTGCTCTAATTGTGTCAGAATTATTTGAAAATCTGAGTTATGTTTTTATAGCATGAGGTAGTTGTTAATCTACATTTCTAATCTAGAATTCTCCATTTTCTATTTTATGTTTGAGGTCTTTAGAAGAAGGGGATGAAGGTATTTCTGTCTGCTCTGCAAAAGTGTTGCTCACTACTGCTATACATGTCCTCTTTAAAAATACCCATGTAATCTTAGAACATTAGTTGTAAATTTGTATGTATTTAGTGAAAGGATTGTTTTTCAGCTTTAATTCAAATATATGACAGTAGTGGGACTGTAATAGGATTTATTTCCTTTCATTCTTTCCTTAAAGTTCAACCAAGCAGAAAACTTGAGAAATTAACGCTTTAGGATGAATACAATATTCTTCAATGAATGTTAACTACGAAGTCTGGGTTGTCTCAGTTCCCATCTACTACATCAGCGCTTAGACTCAGAGATCTGGGTCACTTAGTGTTTCATCCTTTGGGGCTGTTCTTTTTCTTTGAAGGTCACCTTTATTACCAGTCTGTTCTTCCTGTTTTCACTGCTGTTCTTCCACCTTTGGCCTTAACCCCTGCTAGAGAAGAAAATCCCTGCAGAGGGAGAGGGTTTTGAAGTTAGAACTCGTAACTGCTTTTGCTTTACATTTTTCTCACAGTTCCTTGGGGTGCTCTAATTTTTTAGCTGGTGCTTATTATCTTTTCTGTACAATATCTATCAAACTATTTGTTATCCCTAGCATACTACTTATTATTTTTTCTCAAGACTGGGTGAAGTGTACCAGCTGCAAGTGAAAAGCAAGAATGAAGGCTTCTTGCTCTCCTGGTTATTTGCTAGTAGCCAAAATTTAGGCAAGCACAAATTCAGGAATGATTCTTCACTCTTATTTTGGATAAAGCAATTATTAACAAGTGAGGTAATACCTAAGCTCCCAAAGTGGGGGTTGCAACACCATCTTTTTGCAAATTGTCTGTTAAAAATTCAGTTGGTTATGCCAAAACTTAGGAATGTGAGCCTGGCAGAATTGGGGTTGCATAAGATTTCCTCACAGTCCTTGAAAGAAAACAGCTTTTACTTGTATCTGTCTCATCTGATGTGCTAGTAAACCAGGCCACTTGCTTTGAAATGTCATCCTGAATGGTACTGAACACCCACTGCTTCTTTTCTAAAAGGAATATTTTAACTAGCTCTGAAATTCACAATTCTAAATGCAGTGATTCCTTCATGCTGCTGAGCAATGCTTTTGCCACAGCATGACAAGGAGGAAAGAAAGCTGAAGTAGATGGGAAGATGCAGAAGACACAAGTTTGGGCCTATCTGGAGAAACATGGAAATACCAAATAATGAGTGTTTTGGCCTTGTCTGTCTTGAAAATAAATATCACTTTACCCCTAAAATCTTACAATACAGCTAGTGCTTGATGTAAAAATAAAATTGAAGTTTCTACTTACTCAGCAGAAGCATTCCAGCTGTTAGCTCTGTTAGAGATTTCTCTACAGTGTGCTGGTATGGGACAGCTTGTTTCTTTTGTCCTGATTCTGGGAGAAGGAATGCTTCTGGGTGATGAGGATAACAGCCTCAAATGGATGAAATTTAGTTTGTGATGCTTTATTAATGTTGCTTCAGTCACAAGGAGACAGTACTGTTATGCAGAAGTATGAGGTGATTATTTTCCAAGGAAATTGTTTGAAATTGCTGATAACTTAAAATGCTTTGATTATGCTATCATTACATGAAAAAATCCCCTTACAGACACAAACTTTAATATTTGCATCAGTGGGAAATCTTTTGGATGATTGCAAATTTGGACTAAATTCTGGCAGTCTTTTTTTAGGTTTGTTGAGCATGGCTTGACTGTTATGATGGCAGTGTATTATTCTGTTTGAGTGATAGTGTCAAAAGTGTTGTCTTCTAGCAGAGAGAACCAGGTATTTGACTTTTCATCTCTTAGCACTTTAACTCTTAAGACTTCATGGCAGTGTTTCTGCTCACTGTAAAAGCAGGAGCAAAAATACCCCTAGCACTCAGTGCTACTACTCCATGTGGTTTTTGTTGATGGAGAAAAGCCCATTTTTCACACGTGGAAATAATACTTCTACCATTTAGGGTAGCATAAGATGATGGTAATACTCTAAAAAGAAAACAAGGGTTTTTAATTAATAACCTAGTTTCTTCTGCATGCCTTTTAAAGAAGGTCTGTGAAATGTATAACCAGTTTGGGACATCTGTGGGTAGCTATAGATACACTAACCAGAGAGTCAGTGATATAAATAATGATAAAGCAAGCTGTATGGATGTATAGTTTCTTATTAGAGCTATCTTTCAGATTCCTTTTAGTAGTTTCATTATGATGTATATAATGCTGTATGTTATGGGGGAATATTCTGACATTTGTCTTGTTTTCAGAGCTGTTGATAGGCAGAATTTCTTGGAGACAGAGATGAAGACAGTACAGGCCTCACACAAGGATCTGGAGAGCTTCCTCAAGTGGCTTCAAGAGGCAGAGACAACAGTTAATGTTCTGGCAGATGCATCCGAGCGTGAGAACGCTGCTCAGGACAGTGTCCGCGTAAGGGAACTCAGAAAGCAAATGCAGGTGAGAAACTAAATAATACTGCTGCTATTCAGGCCTTTTCTCAACAGCAAATGTTATAAAGAAAAGCTATCTACTTGCTTAGGGAAAACTGAAGCCTACTGAAAGGTGTTTCCTAAAACAGCGTTTTAGAAGTCAGGTGTATGAAGAAAGCAGATTTGTCTTCCTAAGGTTTGAAGTACATATTTTTGTGTATGTCTTGGGCCCTGAGGGCTCTTAAATGTCCTTGGAGGGTGACTGTATTCAGGAAGTGTATGCTTCATTAAACCAAGTCATGTTGTGTGATTGTCCAACCAAACAATTTAATCTACTTCCCTCCAAGTAAAGCCCTCCTGGGCTGCACTGTCTCCTATTTGTCTGCCACCTTCCTCCTGCTTTTCCAGCAATCCAAGAAGTTTTTGTGCTTGGATTACCTCTTCTCTCTCCTACTTCCCAGCAGCTCCTCAGCTGTACTACCTTCTTGTCCAGGCCATGAACTGGAAACATGAGAAATGACTGAGGAGTTTAACTGTCACCACTTATTAAATCTTGCACTCTGTGTTTGGATTCATGTCATCTCTGATCTAAGTGGGTTTGAGCAGCTTATAATGAAAAAGAGATGTTGCTTTTAGTAGTGTTGTTAATCTGAGCATATCTATGCAGAATTGAAATGAAACAAGACTGTTAAAAGTATCTGATAGTAAGCTATTCTTGTTAATCACAGTGAAGAGCACAATATTTTGTGGAAACTTGAATTTGTTGAAGATGACATGTCATTCACCAATGTTCAAATGAACCTAGTCAGGTAACTCATCTGTAGAGGTGTGGCTTTTTGTGAAATGCTGAGACTAGTCTGTAGTGGTGACACTTAGAACTTAGTGTTATGCTTTCTACTTTCACCACTCCCAACTACTGTAATGTAGTGGAGGTGGAAGAGCTGAAACAGGGCATAGGCAGCTAACACCAGAAGGCAGTGCTATGTGTAAATAGACTTATTTCTGAATTACCTTGCATTCTGTGTAGTCAAGCATACCAAAATACAACTGTTACTTCACAATTTGCTTGTTTGCTCTGTGTGAATGTGAAGCACCATGAACGTGGAAGGTTTTTTGCCATTCTTTGTTGTGCTGCAATCTAATTAGAATCGCCTGAGTTGTGCTGTGTGAGGGGAGAACTGTTGGGCAAGACTGCCTGCTGTGAGATAAGGAGAAGGTTTATAACCAGCTCCTGACCGTGCATGTTGTCCTGGCTTGTAACAACTGAAAAGGCAGGTGGAGGTGCTGGGGCATGTCCTCTCCTGGTTCAGCATCTCGTGACCTGATACTGTCCATCTCTTTCTGAGACTCTATGTTTCTACAAACTGTGCACATGAAGTATCATCACTTAACTCACCCATGGCCTTACATAATATTGTAAGACTTTTCTGGCTACCCTATGAAGTGAAGTAGACCATGTCCAAGACTATCATAGCATAATGATTTCCAGAACGAACTTTGTTCCCTGCCACCTTACAGTCTTACTTTTACTTGTAAGGGATGACACTCATATCATGACACTGACTAACACTCCAAAGTCACTGTTTATGTTTTCAGATATTTGTTGAACTTCTGAAAACATAATTAAGCTCTAACATCTTGTTGCACCTCAAAAGATCAAGTCTACTCCCTTGCAGGTTCTTAAGCTTAATATCTGATTAAACAAAGATCATTTCCTGTTCTTTCCCCATTATGTGGTGTAAAATAACAGTGTTGTTCTCTTGGTGGTTTGTTGAATATATGAACAAGTATTGGTTTTAAGGTTAGTGGTTAAATGGTTTTAAGAATGCAGAGCTTATAACCTTCTCTCCTCTGTGTTAAGATGCCTCTTCCCCCAAGGCCTGTGCATTAAGTAAAACTTTACTATGAGTTTAAGGTGTGATAAATTCTAGGTGAAATGAGCTGAACCTAGACAAAACATCATTAATTTGTTGGTGTTGTTACATGTCATGCATTTTCAGAATAAATGTTAAACTGGCATCTGTGCATGTATGGGAGGACTATCCTCCATTACATTTTGGGCCTAACTTGTTTGGCTGCAGCTCAAGTCATTCTACAGTGGAATCAATGATCTGAGCACTGAAGTCTTGTTTTACCTTTTATTGTGATACCTGAAGCCAGCAACACTACCATGCAGACTGAGTGTGATAGCAATGTCTTTTTGAAAAAGAGAAATCCACAATTATATAATCAGACAGTTAAAGTCATTCTCTCAGTATCTAAATGTTGTAGAAGACTTTCCTGTCAGGTTAGTGCCTAAATGCTGCAGTCTCTGTTGGAAAATGTCTAGCAGTGACTTGAAAGAGATTAAAACCTGATTTGAAACAAGATGCAGAAAATAAACTAGGAAATAGTAAGAAGTAGTGCAATGTATGTGAAGTCCCATGCCTACAGATGTGAAGGTGTTCAAAATAATTCAAATATTTCATTGAATTGTAAAAAAGAAGTCACCATAAGTAGTGGCAGGCAGTTTGTCTCACTGCTTGATTCAAACTTGTAGATTGAAAGATCTGGGAAGATAAAAAGCAGAACTGAAGGAAGGAAGGTGTGGACTGTGGGCTCTGTCTTACACAGAAGTGGTCTGAGCTTTTGTGCACTCATTTCTGAATGCTTCTGTGCTTTCAGAGTTCTGCTGCTTCATAGGTTTCCTTAAAAGGAGCATATCAGCTAGTCATGGTAGGCTCAGTCTGGAAGGTTAAAGAAGCAGACTTCTGGTGGGAATGGATGTAAGCCAGGAGCAATGGCATACAGAGGAACAGTTCAAAAAAGTGGTGAAGATGAGAAAAGACACTGTGTCTGGCAAGGTGAATACAGGATGGTAAGATTACTGTATACAGAGGGGAATCTGTATAACTGTTTACTCAAAATGATGTTGTTATTGTTGCAGACAGATCAAGAAGAAAGCAGGGTACAGGTAAACGAGGTTTATCTGAGAAGTGGTAAAAGCATTGATTCAGTCCTAAAAATAAAGATGAAAAGGTTGTCTTCACAGGATTGGATGGGAAGAGTTTTTAAATGTCGTGTATGAAGAACCTGAACCTTGCATTCATCTCCTTGGTAGGAAAGTGTCTTAGAAGAGGCAAAGCAGTGTATAATGCACTGACATCTAAGCCATGCATTATTTAGGATCATATGAACTTGTCAGGATAGCTGTTGCCTGCATATTGTGCTGCTGGATGTGCTTGAAACATGTAGGTACCTTTTCATGTGGAAATATGCACATATGATTACTTGTTGTGGTGTGCTCCACCTACTGTGTTTAGGCCTCCCTGAACCTTTTCTACAGCAGCCCTTCTGATACAGGTTTAAGTACATTCATCACAGCACCTTTGGAAGCAATGAGTAGCTGGCTCTGGTTATGCTGCAGTTTTGCCCGCACCTAGGGTTGTGTTGGCTGTATTGCCTTGCTGTAGCAAAACACTTCCACACTCTTGAACATCCTACTGTCATCCTTAGATGGCTTAAATGATTCTGCTTTGTCATGGGAAATACATCAAAATTATATTTAATCTTTGGATTCAAGGATCACTTAGAGAAGGAGTTGATGATGCAACTGTATGCTTTTACTTTGCCAAAACCCTACTTTTTCTTGTCTAAAGTCATTTTGGAAAATATTTAATTGGAAATGGCTTGTGGAAAACATCCCTGCATTCTGGTGCAAGTGAGAATCCTTTGAGATCCCTTTGACTAGATTAGCTTTAAGAGAGTTTTTATAGAAAGAGGTTTACCCCCTGCAGTTTTCCCTTTTGTGTTGGGTAATCTAGTTTTGAGAAACGCCTATGTGATTTATTAGCCTTTAACGTATGGCTGATATAATTAGGGCAGGTATCCCTGTGCTCCTCTCTCAAGATTTATAACACAATCTGTTATTCACTCACTGTACAGCTCTGCCAGAGCTGCATTCAGTCTGAGAACGAGAGCATCCTTTCCCGGAGTGAGGGAGCAAAACAGTCTGCTGCTAGAAAGCAGCTACTAGGGAAGAACAACTGTTGTGATACACTGGAGCCGTCTTCCTGAAGGAATTCTTTTTTTTTTGTTCCTGCAGCTTTCAGGCTTAAATGAATAACCTTTTTCTGGCTGTTTAGTGCACTCCTGAACGGTGGCAGACGATCGGCTGCTCAACTTCATTTGCCCTCTGCAAAAGCAGAGCTGAGCAGTACTGATTTGAAGAATCAGTGAAGGCTGTTATTTTTTTGCATTTGTTTTGTGGGGTTATTTTGGGAGAAAAACTTATGCTATATCAATCTTCTTTGCCTTTGAAACATATAAAGCCTGTAGCTTGCAAAAGCAGTCCTGGAAGAGAGCATGCTCAGAAAGCTGGCAAATCATTGTCCAGTGACCGGGAGGAAATGATAGTTGCTCTTCATTTATAATGCAAATTCTGAGGTATCTTCAGAAGTGTGGCAAACTTAAAATGATGGCTGTGGTGAGAACCTCTCTTCAGAAAGTTGTGGTGTTGTTGCATCGTTTACAGAGGATGGCGGTTTCTTCTCCCCGTTACCAGAAGCTTTGTAAGGTAAGAAATGTAAGCCCTAAATGTCGAGTGTGTGTTTTGCTAACTCTCTTGTCTTTCTGAGATAAAAAGAAAGTGAGCATGGGATGAGAGTCAAAATCATCTAGGCTACCTAGAGTTTTTAAACCTGTAATGCTCTCTATGTGTATTTTGTTAAAGAATGCGATACAAAAAAAATCCCAAAAAACCAAAACCAAAACAAAAAAACCCTGTGCTTGTCAGAATGATATATTTTTTTTTTTCAGAAAAGTGCTCTCTTGCCCACCATTTAGGTGTCTGGAAGGAAGCAGTTATTTTCAGTGATTTTTTTTATTTAATTTTTTTTTTTTTTTTTTAAATACTACCAGTCCTTTTCCATAGGAATGAGTTAGTTCTTGGTAAATGTGATTCTTTAACTCCTGTGTACCCATTATGTAGAATAACTGTGTTTTTCCATGCCCAGTGTTATTTTTGTTTTGAGTTTTATGAAACTTTTAATTAGGAATGAGTTCAGCAGACTTAATACGCAGCCATTAATTTCTGCCTTCATTGACTGAGTTGTTTCAGTTAAAAAAAATCAGGAAAACTTAGAGGGGAAAGCATGTTGACATAGGCTACCACTTATTGATATTTTTGATGGTAATTGTTTTGGTGGCTGATTGTTTCTATTTCCAAAGACAGTATTTATGTTTTGTCTTTTTTTCACAGGCTCAGTAGTTCTGAACCTTAATACTATGGTGATGATATAGGATACCTAGTAAAATTCACTTTTAAAAGTAATTTGATCACTCACCAGATTAAAATAAGGAAAGAAAATTAATAAACTTCTAACTGATGTGTAAAGTCTGTGAGTTAATCCGGCTGCAGTGTTGATGCCTGTGTGATGTGGTCATATTATTATTGAACTTTTAATATAAGGATTCTGTCTTGAAACTTTGAAAAATTATAAAATGTGATAGGTCTTCAGCTGTATATATACTGACATAACATTACATAAATTCTATTTAGCTGCCTTTGAAATTGTTTTTCTCTTCTTGTTGCTTATGATACTTTAAAGGTGTCTGTGCTTTTTGATGAAAATATGTCTCTCTGTTTTGCATACAAGGTGTATGAGAACCAAGGTCTTGTTCTGATGATAAAGCAAAGCCACCTTAACTTATCCTACCTGCTTCAATCTGAAGTGTGCTTTCTGTTGTGAGGAATTTAAAAATTACATCAAGTGAGAGAGATCCCATGCTTAGAGTAGGGTTTGAAAGTAAGGAAAAAGTATCATGCAAGACGTGGTTTGTAACAGTGAAGCTTGTAGATGAAGTTCTGGCATATGGGGGAAAACATTTTCTTCAAATGGCTGTTTCAGCGTGCTTCATTTACCAAGCTGTACGAATAGATGCATCTTCATTATGAAGAATCAGAGATAGCAGTTTGTGTACAAACAAGCTGTTTTAACAAACATTCCTCAGTTGTTCTTGTCTATCAGTTGTCATTAAAAAGCCTGTGTGCTTTTGTGAATAAAGCAGGTTTTTTTCTTATTGATGTAAAGACATGGGTTATGAGTGCCTGTTTAGTCACATTTTTTGTATAAACTTGTTTGTAAAATGTTTGTCAAGCCACTATTAATGACTCTTAGTCATAATTATTTGCTAATTAGCCTGAGAGCCTTGTAAATGGCTGCATACTTAATTTGTTGAGTTTAAATCTACCCAAGGGGTAGTGAAAAAAATCTTCTAAAAAGCTGTTATTAAAATACATTTTCTGATTGAAAACCCATGCAGTAATAGCCTTGGGAATTACACGTTGCTTAAAATTACAGTGTGTTTTTTTGCTTGTTAGAAAGTCATGTGGCTTAGTTTTTCAGATGTTTTTGCTTAGTTTACTGAAAGTAGAATTGTTGATCTTCTTGTAGAGTTAAATCAGACACTAATTGAGGGGGAAAAAAAGAAATGGTTTACAATCCCAGTCACTTCCAGCAGGTGTCAATGTAAGGCAATGATAGATGGAAGTCTGGTGATGGAAATGTTAATGCTTAGATGAGAAAATGTATGGAAATTACTAAAAGCAACCATGACAGCATGTCATGAAGGATTTCTTGTAGTGTCCTGTATACTCCTGCCTTTGGAATGTCAGATGTTTGTACGTGTCTTGTGCACTCTGTGGATGCACTGGTATAGTTCAGATCTGCAGAAGAGAAGCTGTTTACTAGCGAGTGTATGAATTATTGCATTGTATCCAGGGTAGATGCTTCATGAACTACATCTAAATGTTTCATGTGAAATGCCCTCTGAAGCCTAACAGAGGGCCAATCAAATATTCAAGACCAATTCTTGAAGTTTAGTGTTTGTTTTAAGCTGCACTGTTTATGAAAGAAATAGTAAGGCTTTATTATTGAACTGTACTGGGAAAAGTCATAATTTTTCCTTTTAACAGCCTCATATAATAGTAGCACTCAGCATTCATAGTCCACATTTTGCAAATTTCTTTTTAGCAGAAACAAAAACAAACACTTTGTTGACATACTACAGCATGACTGAAAAACATGAAATCCAAAGTTTAGGATATTTCTTCTGCTGCTGGTTTTTCTTTCTCTAATTTATTCATACCACAGTGAGTTTTGCCAGATAGACCTTTTCACATTTTGCTATTTGATTCTTTTACCTTGAAATTAGTGGCTTACCAGAGCAAAATGTATGCACTTTGGCATTGTGTTGTCAGTATGTAATAAGTTCTGCTTTATTGTTGTTAGCAGCTTTGTTTTAAAACTCTTGTTTAAGACTTTGATACTGACAATGAACAATCAGAAAACTGTTGTATGGGCTGTCATCTGCTCTGTTTTCTTGCTAATATGATTTTTCCTTAAAGAAAGGCTTTTATTAGTTGTATCCCTCTAGCTCAGACTGGAATGAATTTATAACAGAAAAAAGCATTTTAAGGTTCAAATTGATAGGTCTTTTCTGAGAGACCAGAGCTACAACATTACTTATTAAAAAAAAAAAAAAATAGAAAATTGTGAAACTTTCTTTAGCTTCCCTGACAGAAAATAAAGAATAGTGCATCTCTGGCAGACAGCTAAATGATTACCTTGAAACATGTATCCTGCTTGTGGAATTTAACTGTGGTATTTTTGAAACACATTGCTAGCATTCAGGGACTGGAGCATTCATCCACTGGAAAACAGGCTGAGGAACATACCTAGTCACTGAGAGAAGGTATTTTCTCATTTTTGTCTTTCACTTTTTTTATAAATTCTTGAGAAGAACTTACTTTAAAAATAAATAAATGTTCAACTTTCTTTATATAAAATACTCAAGGATCAAACCTGATCCAACACAAGTCTTCATGTGGTAACTCAGGTGAATTCCTGACTTCCTCAGCTATGAAACACATCAGAAACCTGTCTCACAAGGTTTTTTTAAGAATATGTAACTTAAAATGCAATCCTCTCATTTTATGCTGGTTTTTTTAAATGGCTAGTGTTAAATTTATAAAACTGCAGGAAATTAAAGGCACAGCAAATGCTGGTGTCAGCCAAAAGCCTTTTTTTGCTGTGATACTGGTGATGCATTCCAAAAGACATTTACGTTATGTTGAATTTTGAGAGTAGCAGCAAAGGATCTATGAAAGGTTCCTATGAAATTTTGAAAAAAAATATGAAGGTCATGAGGGCAGGGCAAAAAAAACCAACCTGGAAGGCTGTGTTGAGAAATGTGCAGGTTAATCCTGGTTCCAATTAATTCAGCAAAGATACAAGTTTTTTAATGTTTACATGACTTTGAGGTGATTTAGAAAATAAATCATTGCCACTTGACATATTCAGGTATAAAATACAGATAACCAAGTGAGAATGAGGAGGAGCAGCAATGTATTAGATTCACTGGACAGCAGAAGTGAGAACAAAAGTTAATTTTGGAAACATGTTCTGAAGTAGGCTACTGTATTAAGCAGGTTGTTGATTGGAATATGAACAGTGTCGTCAAAAGCATTGCTAAATTATGCAGACAGTTACTTTTTTTAGATGAGAGAGTTAAGTCCAGACTGCTCGATATAGTTCTAGTTGTATAAAGGGCATTCTAATTAGATCTAGATCTACAAAAAAGCCTTATAGAAGGGAGGAGGCCAGAATTAAAGGGAGCCTTTGATAATTACAACTATTACCTACTAAAATACAATAAGGCTAGAAGTGAACTGGGGAAAACAAAGTGGCTATTTTGAAAAAGTAGATGTAGTAAGTAATATCTAATGATAAGCCTCTCAGGAGTTTAGGATTTACCATTTTAGAAAACAGCTGAGCAGTGTAACTGGCAACCACCCCACATGGCAACACCCACAGCTTGTTTGTGTCGGGAATGATTGTAGAAGAAATGCTTTTTGGTGTGACTTCTTGAGAGAAAGTCTGCACAAGTCTGGGATGAAACATGACTTGGGTTCTTGAGAAGCAGAACAAGGCTAACATACAGCTAATCAAGGGCAACAGGGTACCTCGATGGTGTTTAGTGACAGAGAAGATAAGCCTTATTTGAAGGAACATGAATAGGCTAGGAATGCATATCAGTCAATGGTCACTGAAAATGAATGAGATGGATGTAATTTCTTTGCGGGTTTGGATTAAAAGTTGTAAAGCTGAAAACTGGTGGAGAATACTTGAAATTATAGGCATCTGGAAGTCTTGGGAGTGTGGCCTTTATTACAGAATGATCACAGCAGCTAGAGAAACAATGGAAGGCTGAAGGAAGCTATTTTTAATAGCTTTAAAAAAATAGGTAAATGAAGGTTGGGAAAGACTATTCAGTGAGTCAAAGGATGGGAAAACTAGAAATATGGACAAAAAATTAAATTGGAAATAAAATAACTATCATGGGATTCAGTTCTCAATTGGTATCAAATTGCACCTTTGTATACACTCTATTTCTATCAGTGATGGACAAGCACAATTAGGGGCTTTGGTGTATAGGCAAGATGTTGTTAAGTGTTAGCATGTTATTTCCTGATTGATTTCCTTTGGACTTTTGGAGGGATCTGGTAAAAAAATGAATCAGTGGGATATTGGACGGAATATTTTCATGTTTTGATAGGTCAGAGAAATATGAGATTCTCAGAACTCCCATAGACATCCTAGGATAGTATAAGTTGGTTCATGAAGAAAGGTGTGGATTCTGGTTGTGATTGGAGTTGGAGTGTAGAAGAACGAGCAGAATTTCAAAGAGAAACTTAGAGGTAGAGTTACTGGGAAGATGTTTAGATAGTGAGACTTAAGAGCTTACTAAGTGTCTTTCCCCAAGGACTCCTGTGTCCTCAGTCCTTAAGGAAAACGTTTTCCAATGCAATGGCTTGCTTCAGTAGGGCAGTTCCAAGCATTAAAGACAAAGTGGCAATTGTCAAGAGCCATCATAGATTTTGAGAAGAGTGCCCAAGCTGTTTGCTTTCTGGGAGAAAGTTGTTATTGTGTCTTTGGATGGAGGGAAAGCAGTACTGTTCCCTGATCATGATTTTAGAAAGACTTTGGATGCAGTGTCTCACAGCTGAATTGGAGATATGGACAAGACAGTTGAGCCAAAAGGTAGGGAGACAAATGTCTGGACCATTTGTGTTCCTCAAAGGATGGAACAGAGAGTGGTACTATTTAGCATTGTTAGGAATCCAGAGTGGGACAGAGTGCACTCTCAGCAGGTTTGTGACCGATACTAGACTGTGGAGGAAGAACAGATCTGTTCCCATTCCTTGGGGCTCAAAGAGGGAGGGATGGGCTGACAAGAACCCCATGACTTTTTTAAAAAGCCCTTAAAAAAGCCTAAAGCCAGTTCTTGCACCTGAGAAGGAGCAATCCAATGCATTGGTACAAGTGTGAGAAGAACTGTAGCCAGACAGGAAGAAGTGTTTATATTTTTCTACTTAGCACTCATGAGGTCATGTCTGGAATACCACGGTTGGTTTCAGGCCCCCAGTTTGACACAGATGAGAGGCTGGGGAGAGTGCAGTGCTTGGAGCACTCGATGTAGGAGTAGAGCAGCAGGGGAGCTTACTTCATTTGATTTGGAAGAGAGAAGGCTCCAGGAATTTCCAGCTGCTGTCACTACATACCTGGTAAGTTGTTACTACAAGAGATGGACCCAGGCTCTTCTTGGAGGGGCCCTGTGGAAGGAAAAGAGGCAGTGGGAATAAGCTGCAGCAAGGCAGTTGGGTGTGAGGGCAACAATTCTGCATAGGAGGCGTAAATGAGCACTGGAGTGGGTTGCCCAAAGGAAGAGACTGTTATATTTCTATCTCTGGCAGTATTAACAGTTGTAGTGGATAAAGCTTTTAGCAGCAGACCCAGCTTTGAAATTGGTTCCTGGAATTGGCAGGAGGTTTGACCTCCAGAGGTCTTTCAACTTGTCATTTTCTGTGATTCTCTGTGCTAGTGCCCTATTAGCTTATAAGTGAAGACTAAAATAGTCAAAATAATAGTGCAGCAGTTTTCAGCTGTGGGTTGCTCACTTCCTATGAAAAGGAGCTTCACAATTTTACCCCATGTGAAAAATTCTTACTACACTGCTAAATTTTGATCTAAATCTGGGCCTGTTATGAGTCTGCTGTACAGCATGTACTCATTTGCAAATCCTTTTGCTGTAGTCTAGTCTCCATGGTGGTAATGCAGTACAGTCAGGTACTTGGTGAATATCTGAATTATGTGCCTATGATTAGAAGGCATTTTAATATAGCATAAAACTTTGTCATCTAACATCCCCCCTACTTTTGCATTTTCAGATAATGTTTTCAGAACTAAAGTAGAAGAAAGGTTTTGCACATCTTGAGTGACGGGCTGACCTAACTGAAACCACTTTGTTTTGCCATTTGTCTAATTAGGATCAGTGCCAAATAAAAGTGTATAATAAATGAGTACATTATTGTAAACCCTTGTGCTCTCTAGTCCTCTTATGTATCTTGTGGCTTCTCTAGAAATAGAATTGTTTCTCTAAGGTGAAAGAACAAGGAAAAGAAATGGGGGAGGATATAAAGCTTCATAATTTTGGTATTCTTAAGTGCTGCACCAGTCATTCCTATTTGCAAACAAAATGCGGCTTAACAGAAGTTAAGATAGGTTCTAGGATATAGCTTTTTTTTTTTTAAATAGATTTTGTAGTAATGTGGAAGGGAGGAAGGGAGAGAGGAGATGAGAGAAATATTTCAGGACATACTTTTAGGATTCTCTTACATTTATTTAAAGGCAAGCCTGATTTTTAAGCTGAAAATATTTTGCTATTGCAAAAATGAATCTAAAAGATGAGGTAGTTCTATTAAAGCATGAATGTAGCATTAATGGGAAACTTAGCTTCCATGAACTTTAAATGTTTACAGGAGCTGGATCAATATTTGATATGAGACCCTCTTGCCATAGTATTTGCCACAGGGCTTTTTGATTGCTGCTATTTTTCAGGAAGCAATTTCCCCCCTCTTTCTCCCTTTGGGCTTAATTACCCATCCCAAATTCATGAAGTCGTGAGGCAGTAGTTCCTAGGACAGCATAGTGCTTCACCAGTTTGAGTCTAGAGAACTGACAATTTTTTCTTGTCTTCTTCAGATAGATCATTTGAGCTTATTTTTAAAAAATGCTGCACTCACTAGGTAGCTGAGAAAATAATGCTGTTTGAAGATGTCCTGTCACTGTTAGTCATCAGGGACTCTGGAAGAGTTCTGCCCTCCTTTTTGCCTCCCCCTCTGTTTTTAATCAAGACAAACTGTAAGAGACATCATGTTCCAAAGTTGCCCTGAGAGTTTTCTACTTCATGTCCACTGCTTTGCAGACCTGTGTTGTGTTCTGGCTGCTCTGTGATGTTTTCATGCTGGGCACTCTTGATACATTTTGGTGCAAAGGATTTTACTTCAAAGCAAAAGTAACTTGCTCATCCCTGTGTAGTTGGGTAATGGAATGTGGGTGGAAGATGTCAGTGGTGTTTTTGATAATTGATATCCTATGTTGCCCTGGAGAAAGCAATTTTTCATAGTCACAGAATTATATTTACTGGTGGTTTATGGTATATGGTAAGTACAGTAGGTGCTGCAAGTGAAGTAACAAATTGAAATGCTGCTCAACTCAAGTTGTGCCTGGGAAGGTTTAGATTGGATATTAGGAAAAATTCTTCACTGGAAGGATGATCAGGCATTGGAACAAGCTGCCCAGAGAAGTGGTGGAACTAGAATTCCTGGAAATGTTGAAAAAAAATGTGTAGATGGGTTGTGTAGGGACATGGGTTTGTGCTGGACTTGGCAGTGCTGGGTGAATTATTGGAATTGAAGATCTTAGAGGTCTTTTCCAATCTTAATGAATCTATGAATCTGTAGATTCTCCTTGTTGCTGATGAGCCCTGTATTTATGGGCACAGTACTAATAGGGAAAGTGCTGGTTTCTCTGCACTGGTGTTCCAGATTTCTGACCTGGAGAAAGCATCCTTTCTGGGGAGAGGTGGAGACTTTGGTTTTCAATGCTTGCTCAATTCTTGGCATTTCTGCTGAGACTGCTGATCAATTAGTGCTAATTGTGCTGGGTTTTTGGGATATGGTCCTAGAACAGTCATCTGAGGTCACTGCTTTCTGTCACCTGCAATCTTTGGACTCAGTTTGTGAACTATGCTTTTTGCTTTCCTATTTTTTCTTTCTTTTAAGAGGGGATGCATTATTAACCCTGAAATATTCACTCACCCTTCACGTTCAATTTTGGATGTTCCATAGCAAATGCTGGAAGTCTCTTGGTTATTATTCTCTCTTATTTTTTGCTACAAAGAGGAGTATTCTTTTGCTACAAGTTCCAACTCAGCAAGCTAGTTGAAACAAATGTCTTTCTCCTCTTTCTGTTACTGAAACTAAACTTTAAATTTCAGAGGTTAAATGAAGGTTACTCAATATTTGGGATTCTTTGGCACCTCTGAGAAAGATGGAAGCATAATGAAAGTTATAGATTACACAGAATCTCCTTTCCCCAGTTTTTTTCTTTATTAGTAAGCATGACACTTTCCTCTTTTGGAAGAGGGAGGAATGGCTCCAGAAAGAGACAAAACTTTCAGTGATGTTTCACTTCTTTGCTATGTGTTTGCATGAGGAGTTAAAAGCAGTCTCTCAGCTATTTTGGTGAAATAGCTTTATATCAATTTGTAAGCCATTATCTTTCACTTCATATAGCCCAGCAGTGTAATGATAAATTAACTCTGAATTTCTTTTGATAGTTCTCAGTAAAAAGAATACAGTCTTAAACGATTCAGCTGTTATCTGTAAGCAGATAATTTAGCCCAATTGTGGAAGACTTTCATCCCATGTAACATTGTTTCATCTATATTAAAGGTACTTCTAAATGAAAATAAGGAAGATAATTAAGAAGGTTCAGTTGAAGAATTTGGATCTGGACGTGACCTTCCATGAGCATTGTCTCTAAGTGAGCTAATTTACATAGGATTAGTTACAATAATTTAGATTTAGGAAACAAGTGGATTCTAGAATTTTTGCACTAGGCTAGGTTTTTGTTTAATACCTGTTTTGTCTAAATTTCATTTTTACCATATGTCTCAGTATGTCCTACTATTACCTGAAATCGTGAAATTTATTACTGTGTCTCAGATTCCATGAGATGAGGAGAGCACAGCAGTTTTGTTTTAGTTGAAAACAAGTGTGCTTCCTTTTTTTTCAGTGGCAGAGGTGTGGTAATGATCTGTTCCATGAGGAGAAATATTACTCTGCCAGCAGAACCTGAATACACATTTTCAGCTGTTTGGTTGTGACTGAAATGGGGGATGGAGGTGAGGGATGTTCTTTCAAAAAGCATTGAAAATATGGGTTTTAATTATGGTTTCAACTCTTGTTTTAATTGGAAAAGAGTGCTAAACAACCTCAAACTAGCCCGTGGATTTTGTGATTGTGGAGAAATCTTTAAAAGTTGTGATCAGGTTCTAAGGACTATAGCAGGCTTTATCCATTGGAAAAACCTCCTGTTTAAACTGTCACTCAATAGCATTCTAAAGTATAGCCTAGCTTTCTGTACTTCAGGAGTGCTTGCTTTGTCTAAAGGAGCCTCATAAATGGATGGTACCAGATAAAAGTTTTCTGCTATGGATTAAGGTCAATTAGTGAAGGAAAAATGTCAGAGGGAATAGCACTGCTAGAATTTACAACATGGTTTTATTTTGACATTGCTAGTAAGTGACTGCAGTAGGAGGGTAGTTCCTATTGCCTGCTTGTGTAAAATGACAACCAGTTGAGATTGTCTAAAGCTACTCACCCATTCTTGTGGCATAGAAGGTGGTAGTCATTTGGGAACACAAGTAGTTGTTGGTACACATGCTGATCTGCAGATGGTAACAGTGATAGTAGTGCTTTTCAGTGGCATGACCCTGTGTAGCTGAAGAGCAACTAATTTTTTCCATGCATTTATGATGAACCTTTGGTTTTAGGTTAACAGATAATCTTCATACAACAAGAAACATGAAAGAACAGTTGTGTGGAGTAAGAAGTAAAGAATAGAAAATATGTAAACCAAAGGAAAGATAGCTAATGTGTGGTAGGTATCATAGAATGGTNCCTGTTCCAGTGCCTCACCACCCTCATAGTGAAGAATTTTTCTACTCCAGGTTGAAAGACCCCAATTTCTTAGTCTGACTTCAAAGGAGAGGTGCTCCACTCCCCTGATTGCCTTTCTGTTCCTTCTCTGGACCTGCTCTAACAGATTTGTGTGCTGAGGACTCCAGACCTGGATTCAGAGCTCCAGGTGGAGTTTCATGAGGGTAGAGAAGAAAAGGAGGATCTTCCCTTGACCCACTGGCCATACCTTCTTTGATTCAGCCCAGAATATCATTGGCCTTCGGAGCTGCAGCTCACATTTCCAGGTCATGTCCAGCTTTTCATCCACCAGGTCCCCCAAGCTCCACAGGGCTGGTCTCAGTCAGTTCTCCTCTGAGTTTGTCTGGAATGGCCCTGACCCAGTTGTAGCACCTTGCACTTGGGCTTTTTGATCTTTATAAAGTTCTTGTGGTCCCACATCTCAAGTTTGTCCAGGTCCTGCTTGACATTGAATTTAGGAATAAACCAATTGTATGCTTTGGTCCAAGACTGTATGATACACTGGGTTAAGTATGTTAATCTTCAAAACTTTATGTTGCCAATCAAAATTTGAGGAGATAATGAAGATTTTGTTAATGAGCAAATAGAGGCTTTATTATTACTGAGGTCCAGTACATTGTTGAGAAGGTGTATGTTCCCTGGAGGATCATATTGGTTGTGTTGAAATGTAATGAACGTGATTTTAGAACAAGTGAGACATTGTAGGCTGAGCGAAAAATTAACAGCTGCAAGGGAGAAGAAATTAAACCATCTCATGGTGTTACTTTTGCATATTTTATTAACTTGGCTGTCAGCATGCTTACTGTAAGTTTCTTGTGCCAGGTGAGTGCTGCTAGAAGTTATGTCAGTCTGTGTGTAAACAACCTATACCATTTTTCAATCAAGGACAAAGAAACCATATATGCCTAGAATATATCTATTTTTTCCTTGTAGGTAATCAAGGGAAATGAAACTTAACTGGTAGTTGTTTTGATACTCTCTGATCTAGAACAGCATGCAATAAATTTTAGAAAAAGAAATGAGAAGGTGTAAGAAGGCTCTACACTATATTTTTTTAGGCTTTAGTCCAATTGCGTAGGACATGTTGAAAGGGAACTCTGATTTAGATCATCTTAGAAAGCCCAGGGCATAAAGCTAAGTATAGTAATTCATCTTCTTTAGCATTGTTTAATTTGATTATAAAATATGTTTAGATTTTATGACTGTTTTGGTATTGTCCCAGCATCTTAGCAAGAGATAAGTCTTTGGCAGTGGCATTTGTCTAGTGACTTAAGGAAGAGTAAAATGAGATTAAAGACATTTTAGAAAGAGAAATAGCTGGCTTACGGTTTATAATGATGGTATGAATTTCGTGGTCTTGTTTCACCTAATGGTGATTTACTGGGATGGTTTTTGAAGTCAGATTCAACACACTGAAACAGAGCTGGCAGTTGCTCATTACTGCACTTGGAGTATTGTGGCTTCCGTTTGTAAGGGAGCCTCAAGCTTTTACAGGCAAGGAAATGAACCTGTTGGAAAGACAAAAAGACATAAAATAGCATGACTAGGCTACAGAAAACGCTCATCTCCCCAGTTGTTGCAGCATTGTCTGGTTTGTTCTTCCGATGCAATGTTTTAGTAGATACTTTAAGATGAAAGTAGAATAAACTCCTGTTGTTGCAGGAGAAGAGTGAGAGACTGGCTGACATGAAGTAACTGCCCTGGTGAATGTCTCAGTACAGGAAGCAAATGAGCCGTGCTTCCTAATCAAATGCTGGCACTTGTGTTGATTTTTGTTTTTTAACCTTCCCCTCACCCCTTCCCTAGACCCCTAAAAGTTTCACCAACAGAAAATGAATGCTTCTTGCTTCAGACTTTGCATTATTTGTGTGATTTGACTCCTTCAAGCAACAGGGCTGTCAGGGTTTGCACAAAGTACTGAGAGATAAAAGCTACACATTCTTTTTGTTCGCTCTTGTGCTGTAAATCTATGCAGATGCACAGGCCATCAGTGCCTGTGGCTTTCTTTTTGTAAAAGAAATTACATTTTAAGTTTTTTTTTCAGTGGTAGAAAGCAGAACAAAGGAACGAAAATAAAGTGCTGTTCCTTTTGATATTTTGTGGCTAATTTTCTTCTTTATAATTTGATCACAGCCATGTTATCGTAGCTTATTTTGGCAACTTCCTTTGCATGATCATTTGACATTAATTTTCATACCTGCTCCAGAAGAAAATGATTACTCTGTCTTCCCCACTTTTTCATTTTTGTGAAGGTCTGCAAAATGGTCGCCTGTCAGTTAAAAGTCAGTGCATTGAAATGCCACCTACTGATTACTCTGCAGGAGGCAGCACAAATGCTTGGTGCTCACTTTTTGAGGGAGGAGGAAGCCCTCTTTCCTCTTCTCCATGAGCACTTTGACAGCTGATGCAATGTAGGTGGAGATGTAATTGTAAACATAAAGTAGAATGAAACATTTGTCACTGTGTGTTTTGGAGAAACCCATTTCTGATTTTTCTAATGAAGAAAAGCCATGGCTTTAAAGTAGTGTTATCCTATATTTTGTCCACTTGTTATATTTGCTAGTGCCATCTGCTTAGGCTAATAATATTTCTGAGATTTGGCAAAGTGAATACTACAAAAGGTTTTCCTGTGGCACCAATGGTAAGTAAGTTCTTTTAGGGTGAGACTGTCTAGTAAGTATTAAATTGCACTGTGCCTGTGTGATCACACTGAAGCTGTGCATGGAAAGGAAAGCTGCTCCCTTATCCAGTCTTGTCTGTCATGGCATTTTTATAGATGTGTGAATGAGGTGAGCTATGTAATTCAGCCTGAGTGATAAAATGGATTTGATTTAAAATGAGAGACAGTGCTGTGGAAGGTTATGATATGACTACACCTGAAAGAGCCTTTGAAATTGCAAATAGAATTTAGCAAGCAACTTTCCTAAGAACATCTGTTCCTGATGATAGGCAAATACATGCTAAATTTGCTACTGGAATTTAGAGAGACATAAAAATTGGGTGCTTGTGGTTCTGCCTCAGCATTTCCTTTTGAATTTTTCATGTGTCAAAAATATTTTTTGTTGAGGTAGAAGCCCCACATTTTTTGGCTTGCATGTGGAAAGATGAGCTATGTATGTATGCAAGGGTTGTTTAATGCTATAGATAGCATTGGAGATGGAGAAACTTCAGGTTTCAAGTAAGTGAGTGATTCTGGAAGATACTTCCCATGTATATGAAGACATTTCCCTTGTATTTGGGGTATTTAGAGATGTACATATGAATTCAGTACAGAAGGAGCAAAGAGGCATTTGAGGTGACATTATCTTCAAGTTTCTAGTACGTTAAGAAATAATCTGAGTGGTAAGAAACAGTGCAGATAAAAGTACAGAGAATTGCTTGTCACCTAGTCTTAGCCCAATGCTCAGATCATCTCTTCCTATGTTACTGAAGAATCTTTGGTCTGTTTAGGAAAGTTTTTTACCGCTCATTGTAAGACAAATTGAGTCACTTTTTCCAAGCTATTAAAGTGTGTTGTTGGTATTTTATTCTGATGTGTAAATTAAATTTTATTCCTTCTAATTGAGAGAAGTACATTATAAGGTCCTTCAACTCACCACCAACCTTAATTTACAGTTCAAGAATGTATTCCCATGGTCGTAAGCACGTATTTCAGTATTTATTGAAAGACCATTGTGCTTTCTCCTTTCTTATTTCTTCTTAGATAGGCTGTCATTTACTCCTTGGATAATTTGTAGTCCATATAACTTTTTTGTGAAGCTCCATGCCCAAAACTTGGTGCAATTTGTCTGCTCAGACCTTGCTGGAGCTGAGCAGAATGGAAGGGGGTGTTGGTCGACCACACCTTTCTGATTAGCCTTGTTAAAGGACCCCAGGACCCCAGGGGTACAGTACCCAGACCTGTCTTTCCAATGTGGACCTCTAAGTCATCACTATTCACATGGCATTTGCAATGTTGATTTGTGTTACTTAGTTACCCCACAGGACATTTGTCTTAGAAGTGTGCCACTTTTTTTTGTTTTCTTTTATTTTTTTTCTTTCCCTAGAGCAGTTCTCAAAATGGCCAAGCTCTGTTTCTAATACTTGCCTTTTTTTCACCCAGCATCTTTGTAGCTGCTCCTGTCTTGGTTGTCTTTGTAAAATTTAGAAAGATGACTTTTTTCTGTTATCCTTTTGTTAATGAAAATATTCCAAAGTACTGACCTCAGGACAAGTCCCTGTGCAATTTATCTTTATGTATGCCTTGATAGTGATATGTTGACTACTAAATAGTTTTTCAGCTAGGTGTGCTTGTATCTGGGACTGTCCTGTAATGTTTTTGACAACTAATGAAGTCAAGGTAAATGGCACTTACTACCACTCCCATATTCCCAAGGTTCTTTATCCTGTCACTGAAGGATATTAAGTTAGCCTGATATGATTGATTTTTGACAAATCATATTGGCTGGTGCTAATTTTCTTCTTATGTATGATGTGCATACTACTTTTTTTTCACAGGAATTGAAATAAAGCTTAGGGACAGTAAATTCCTTAGCTCCTTCTTTAATCCCTAATTTAAAGAGAAGAGTTATAGCTGCATTTTCTGCTATCTTCTGTTGGTGCTCAGAGGTAACTGCTAATAGCTCTTAGACACTAATAACCTATTATTTAAGTATTATTTGGCAGATTTAATAAGTTATACATAATTTGAGAAAGCCACACTTAACTACTTTTTGGCTTTTTCCCATCAGTTCAGATTTTTGCTACTTCATCTGTGTGGTTAAATAATTATCTGAAACAGAATATTCCTCATTAGTGAGATTGGAAGCAGAGGAAAGTATTGAACATTTCTTCTTTCTCAGCATAATTATTTAATAGCTTCCCTCTGTGGTCTTGTTACTGGCTTGAATAAAAACCTGCTGTTTTCAAAAAGTAACATCATCGATAAAAACAGGAATTAAGGTATCATTTATTGAATTTGTCTCTCTATAAAGGAAATTAACTATTTCCTTAGTAGGATGCTTAATTTAAAAATAATATAGTAATTTTGTTGTTGATAAAAACAACAGCTTGTCTTTGTATTAAGAAGGCAGTGCAGCAAACTTTGACAGGATGGTATAGAATTGAGTCTGGAAATAACTATGCAAACAGTCTGATCCAAACCTTAAACCTCACCATGTGTGTTATTACATGAAAGCTTGAGTTAGTGTCAGACACTCTTGCCAGTTTTTGAAGTATCCAGTTAAAAAATAACTGATTTTGTGATACTAGAAAGCAGAGGCCTATTTTGAACAAAGACCACTCATATCTTAGGTCAAGGATTTGGCAATGTCTTCATATGGAAAGGTAAATGTGGAAATGAATGATACTTAGTAGTAATGAGACCTACCTGTTACCCTTCCAAGGAAGGTTGATTACATAAGGATGTCTGTGTAGATCTTGCTGAAATGATGATGTGTCCAGTTGGCACTGAAAAGTAGGCAGGGATTTTGCCTCAGTTATGTTCACAGTGGGAAAGATGGCAATTTCTGGAATCTTTTTTTGCTAATTGGAAACTGAGCATATCATGGAACATGTGCTGACAGTGAATGGTATATGGAAAACAGGCATAAAGAAGAATAAAACCACAACAAAACATCTCTGCTGATCACTTTAAGCATGGAAAATTTAAGTGGAGGGAATTAAAAAGGATTATGTAATTGTGCATTTTTACCTTTAAAGACTGTGAAAGGCTTAGTAGTAAGTAGCAAATTGTTTAAGCAGATGAGAAATGTTTAAGGGCACTGTATCATCTTGTAGGTCTGCTTAGAGAAATTCCAAAAAGCTCCATGGTGGCTCACAACCTGTGTTTTTACGGGAATACACAATACAAATTTGACATGCACAGCTATTTAAGAAATTATTATATAAAAAACCAAGACAAATGGCACTTCAATAAAGAAACCTAATAATAATGAAGAAAATTGAAGACTAGTTTAATGAGCTTTTTGATCTGAAAAATACTTGTATATGCACAGAGAATACTTGCTTCTTCTGGAGCTGGCAATGTGTCTTTGGTTTGGAACTTGTTAACTTAATTGGAATCCTTATTTAAATTAGGAATAAGGAAATAAGGGAAAATAAATGGATAATATATTTATCAACAATAAACAGCAAGAAGATCCGAAAGATTTAATTATCCAGACTGTACAAATACGCCATAAAAACACTTTGCTGTTTTTTTACCTTCCTGTTAGGTGTTTTCTGTTGTCATACCTTTTCAGCTTCACAAGCTGGAAGAAAATTTTTGGTGCATTTCAGAGGAGGGTAGTCTTTGGTTTTGTTTTTAACATGTATCTGTTTTATAAAGGGCTTCAGAAAAGCTTATTCTGCTAAAAGAAGCTTGCTGCTTGTTACTGCTGCCTTTCATGCTGGCTTGTATTGACAGTCTCTCTTTAGTATCCCAGTTGTCTGTGTTTCACTTTCATCTTGGCTATAGACCGTCTTCAGCCTCTGCTCGTGCAGTGCTCTGCTTGTTGATATTCCTGGCTCCGAGCTCCTGGGTGTCAGGGTAACACAAGTGATTTATCATAGAAAGCTGGTCACGCTTTGCTGAAGTCTTAGGCTTAAACCATGAGGCGGTACCAATGGGAAAAACTGCCAAAGCCCTTCAGTTCGAATTCCTATCTCATGTCTCTCTGTGGTCTCTTTTTTTTTCTTTTAAGTAGTGGGTGGATGCTTAGTGTCTGAGCAGGTTTAAGGCAGTGGTGTTGTGTTTTTGTTTTCTGTGCCTCCCACATATTCATCTATCCATTTATAGAATGCTCATTTGTATTTTCTGTATTCTCAACAGGAGATGGCATTTTACAGACTTGAAACAAATGCCATCTTTTTCCAGCTTAGGGTGGTCATCATTTTCTGCCTATCTTATCAATTGGCCTTGCTGAATTTTTGGTATCTCTTGATGTTTTTTTTAAAATTTTGGTCTGTGAACACATGATTAAAAAGCTCTGCATGCAGCAGTAAGATTCCACTAAAGCTAAAGAATAATTTAGCTCTATTCTCAGTTTAAGCTCCTCAGTTGATGCACTAAGAATTAATTATTAATTACTGTTTTGCTGTTTTGAAATAACAGTATTTATAGTTGGTCATATGTCTGAATTTATTGAAAATAAAAACAAGGCTTAAGCATGTGTATCTTAAAGTAGCTCTATGATGAATGCATGGGGTGTTTGCCATCTAAAATGATGTAGGTTACTTCTGTTTGAAGTGTCACTGGGGGTCACTATTTAGCATCTGATAAATGATACTTACCTTTTTTATAATCATTCTGGTTCCCTTGGGAATAGAGATTTATATTTTATAGCTTCAATAAAGAATAATAAATTACTTAAGTGTTTCAGAATTTAGGGTGGGGGTGTACTGTAAGTGAAAAGCTTTTTCAAAACAAATAAGCAAGTCAACATCATTAATCTAAACTAACTTTCCCTCCATTTTGCCACTTCTATAAATTTTAACTGTAATAAAACAAAGCTTTTTACGAAGATGGAGTGGCCTAGTAGTTGCCAAATGTCTGTGATGGCTACACAGATTAGGGTTCTCCTCCCTATTGATCCATGAAAGATGGTGATTAAATACACAGAGCTGTGATACTGCTGTGTATTAAATTATTTGTCAAAAACAAAATCAGAAGAGCAAAACCACCCCCCAAAGGTATTCAATATGTTTAAATAGTGGAAATTTTTCACATTTTAAGTATTAAAATGACTGTTTTCTCATTTAGAGCTATAGCTGTACAATTCCTGTCAATGTGTGACATAAATACACATGGTATTAAAGGATATTAATTGCTGACATATGCACTTTCATATTCTCAGTTTTCCATGCTTTTTGATGACTCCTGGCTTATGTAAGCAGATTTCTCCTTTTTAAGGGTCATTCTTGTAGACATTCAGCATCTTCAGACTTATCAAATGGGAAAAACTCACTCCTTGGTCTATTTTATGGGTTTGATGTGGGATAGTTCATCTGCAAAAAAGCAGGAGTTAGGTTGCGGTCATTCCATAGTGGGTGATCTACCATCCCATATGGAGTTGATGATCAGACACTTAAAAGACTTGAAGTCCTGGATTTTCTGGTAATTTGTTCCTAGTCATAAGATAGTAATAGTGATACTTAACCGTGGATGAAAGGAGATGCTAAAGTGAAGGACATTTGATAGACCTTCTTTTTTCCTAAAATTTCCATAATTAAAGTTTAGACCAGTTTAATATTTTTTTAAATAAATGTGTAGACTTGCAACATATGTCTTAATACAGAAAACTTAGTTTAGTTAGAACCAAAGAAAGGTGATCTAATGCCTGACTCTTTCTTACAAGCCCTCTATTCTGTATTCTTCAAGCTGTAACTTTACGCAGTGAACACATTAAACAGTTCTGGAGACTCACTAAGCTCTGGCTTTGGTATTTAAGTTCTCTGATTTTTTTCCTACATTTATGAGGTTGAGAGCAATAGTCTCTGCAATATTAAATAAAAAATAAGAGAAGAGAAAAAATTATATAAATGCCAGTTTGTCTTGATTAATATTATCTTTTGTCTCATGATCTGCTTGATTCTTCAGGACATGTGACTGCAGGAAAATCTGTCGGTGGGAGACTGAAATGAGAAAGATCTAATGTGAAAGTGTATTGCCCAGGAAGGCTGGGTATGGGTAGAAGTAAATAAGCAGAAAATGAGATTGACACTTATTAATGATGACCAGGTTAATGCCTGGAAGTCGACCTGATTCAGGATGCCTTTTGATCATTTGAGGATCAGAACAGTCAAAGGGCTCCTGAAGCAAGTATTCCCTTGCTTGTCATGGGCACTAACATGCAATAATTTTGCCCTATAGTTTAACTGAGTCTTAGATTGTGTTATGCATTGAAAAGAAGGAGTTTTTATTCATCCCTCTGCTTGTTCTTTATATTCTAATAATGAAAAAATTTTAATGTATTGCTGTAGACACAAGGCTGTGTTTATTCCACTGCATGATGAAGAGTTGTAGTTTAACCTCAGCTGGCAACTAAGCATTGTGCAGCTACTTGCTCCCTCCCACTGCTGGTGGGAAGGGGAGGAGAACCAGGAAAAAACCCCAAACATTTGGGTTAAGATAAGAGCAGTTTAATAACTGAAACAAAGTAAAATAAAATAATGGTAATGATAATAAATTATACTACTACTACTATTACTACTAACTATAAAAATAATAGTAATGGGAAAAAACCCCCAAAAGTAAAAAAGAAGCACAAGTGATGCACAATACAACTGTTCACCACCTGTGGACCAATGCCCAGTCCATCTCTAAGCAGTGATTGTTGGCTCCCAGCCAACTCCCCCAGTTTCTAAACTGGGCATGATGCTCTGTGGTGTGAAAATATCCCTTTGTTCAGTTTGGGTGAGTTGTCCTGGCCATTTTCCCTCCCAGCTTCTTTTCAACCTCCTCACTGGCAGAGCATGGGGAAGTGAAAAGTCGTTGACTTAATCCCTATTTAGCACAACTAAAACAACAGTGTGTAGTGAACATCATTCTCATACTGAGTCCAAACACACAGCACTGAACCAGCTACAAGGAAGAAAATCAGCTCTATCCCAGCCAAAACAAGGACAAGAAGGATGTGAAGAAATGGTTTAATTTGCTAAGTAATGGTGAGAGTAGCTCTTTCAGACCTCTGCATTCTTGTACTTAGTCTGTAAAAGCATAAAGTGAAATTTGCTGTTCTCATCTTGGTCTGGCAAGACTGGGAAATGATTTTGTTCTTCCATGTCATTGAATGATTTTAATTTTCTGAGTTATTCACAGTAGTATCATATCATGTATATAATGAGTAGTACTTAGTTTTTCATAAGCTGTGAACCCTATCAATAGAATTAAAAATAGGCTGTTACAAGACTTGGAGTGGGAGGGGTGTGTATGGAAATCAACTGTTGTAGGGGTTCTGACTGTGCCTACTAAGGCAAGTTAAGTAATGTCAGGAAATCCTAGATCCCTAGAGCTGCTTGGTGTCACTCCTGTGGTGAGAATAGAGTTGGGCATTGGGATTTTTGGTGCACTCAGAACTTGAGAAGAGACACATGGCAGCCTTTTTCATCCATTGTATTCAATTTTTTTTCTTATGATAGAAGATAAATTTGTTAATAGAGCAACTTTTAAAAGCATGCTAATTCTGTTGGAGGAAAGATTGTGAAACATAGACTCCTCTACAGTAAATAAAGATGCTTTTAGGATTTTAAAAACATGCTTTAGAGTTCACATATGTATTTCTTTAGTAAATACTTGGCCTTTGGCAAAAGTGTGCAGGCAGCTTAATGTAAGATGCCAGTTTATGCCTAGAGGTCTTCATTAAGTTAATTATATCTTTGCAAATAAAAATAATTGATTTTCAACCGGGGGTCTGGGAAGAAAAAATAAATCTAAAGAATAAATAAGTCAAATAATATTTTGAATCACAATATTTACTTTTAGGAAGATAATAGAAGAAATGCCCTCCATCTCAGTATGGATTAATGAAGATTGGTGGGATTCTGCCACCTTCAAGTAGAAATTTTATCACTCCCTGGTTTTATCATAAGTTTAATCAATAACTAAATAGTAAGATTTGATTTCTTTGCCTGTTTCTCAGGTTCAGCAGTATACAAGTGTGACTTGTATTTCTAATACAGAACTGCTGTTCAGGAAATATTTTTGTTGCTGTGACCCAAGTTAAACAGTAGTTCATCCAGCTGATCATCACTGTGTCTTGCTTGGCAGAAATATCAGGTCTTGATGCTTATGCTCACTTCGGATTGAAAGTTTGTAGCTTGCTGTCAGATACGCAAGTTTGATCTTTGACCCTTTTTTGCATAGTGGTGTTGGAAGTTGAAAACACCATGCAAAATTAAATGCTGTCTATTCTAAGACAGGAAGGCACAGGGAGAGTCATTAAAGGCAAGAGCTATATCTAAATGACAGAATGTGTGCTGTGACGGTGCCCAAAATGTTCAGCACTAGATTAAGTGCTTCCATCTGTGAGGCAGAGTAGATTGTGATGTTGCCAGGCAGGTAGCATCAGTTCACGTGTCCTGGTCTCTTCCAAGGAAGTAAGGATAACTTGTCATCATTTCATGTTTATACTTTGTCTATTACGTGTCAGTGTTTTAAAAAGAAAAAAAAAAGCTCTGTCAGCCAATGAGCTTGGTTTTTTTAAATTCTCCATGAAACCTTAGTGTATTCCCTGTTCCTAGAATTTTTCAGTAGCAGAAATGTCTTCAAAATGGTGTTCCCTTTCAATGTGTTGGTATTACATTTTTTTAAAGTGAAGAGTTGCCAAATCTGTTTTTCCTGTTCCTTACTGCCCAATTTTTTAATTGCAACCGTGGATTCTGGATTTGGATAATGACTGTTTTATTTGTGAAATTGCTACTCCTTGGAGTGGCTGGAGGTACAGAACTGTTAGCATTCCAGTGGATCTTTTACATCTTTTTTAACTGCGTTAGAAAAGCTTACTCCTGAATTGAGTGTTCTTCTTCCTACCTAGTGTTAGCACCTCAATTTACTGAGTCCTTTTGTTGTTGTGTTTCTTGATTCTTTACTCTGCTGCTACTTCAGCTTGCTTTGGGAGGGTGAGACTGTCATAAGAATCCTGTGTGTCTTTCACAGCATCCCAGCGACCTTGATTGTGAAGTGGTTGTAGACACCGTCTTTCTTGAGATTTTCTCTGTCGGTACAATTTCTTACTATGTCATTAGAGATCAGCTGACAAAAAGGTCACTGACAAACCACAATACTAGAGTTTCTACAGTAAGCTAAAGTGCAACAGACATACATAGGATGTTCTCGTGATCTCTCTGGGCAGCAGATATATGAAAGAAATCATGACACCCTTCAAGAAAATTTGGATTGGCTTACAAAAATAAAATGCTTTAAATGACTGTGTTTACCTAAAGGCAAAACAGCTTTTGATTAGATGTGTTTGTGAGCATATATCTTTCTTAAGTGTGGGGGAAATTGACTTTGCATGCAAGGCACTCACTCTTGCCTGCTTTAGCCCAGTGCTTTGATACAATCTCTCTCACTGATATAACACCTCCTCAAGAGGTTGCTGTGCCATAGTCTCAGGCAGATGTTTTTCCTGATGTGTGTTCCTGGCCAGGAGGCAGGAAGGCTCAAGCAGTCTCCAGCAAGCAGTGTGCTGCCTGGCAGTTGAGTTCATGCTATGGACTCTTGCATCAAGTTTTGCAGTTCCTGAGGGGAGGGAGACACATTTTGTGCCACCCCAGCCCAGCTGTCTGTGGTTTGACCTTATTCAGGAGGTTGTCTGTGCTGAGATTCCAGAGGCTGGGAGATCTGATAACAGTGAGCTCTTGAATGACTATAAGCAGTATAATTTTTTTATCACTGCTAAATATTACTGCAGAGTCAATGAGCTTATTTTACGGACAAATCTCTTCTTTCAGGCCTTGGTGACAAGTTCAAGTAAGTATAAAATTTGAATACACATCTGTATGAGCAGTTCTGTGCATGTCTTTGTAAGACAAGGTTGTAAACTTAGGGTTTGTGTTGGAAAAAAGACAAAGAACATCAAGGTGTCTCAAGCACACCTGAGAACTCTGAAATTTAGTACTCAAGTTGTCCAGCTGGTTATTAAAATCCTTCTCTGCCTAATTAGTCTTTGATAGCTTGTCACTTAATAGCCTGGAAGTGTTATTTACAAAAAGTGATAGAGTTTGAAGGAAAACTGGAGAGGACAGGAGACTGCCTTGAAGTTGGATGTAAGAGGTGCAGTAAGCTGGCAGTAGCAATGTCTGCTTGTGGATTCTACTGCTGATTTACTTTTTCTTGAGATTTAGCAGAGGCACTTTGGTGTGCTTTGGTGCCTTCCATGCTGACACCATTGTGGGCTGAGATTTGGTCAGTGTTTTGAACTTGAACATGACGCGATTGAAAATCATTTTAGAGGCTTAGTGTTTTGTTGTTTCATCAGTATTGTAATGATGCTTTTGAAACAGCCACTTGCAAAAATATTTCTCCGCTCAAGAATGTTAATGACATTGTAGATGCAGACACTTGTGAATAATATGCAGATGGGGGATGTGTAAATGCTGGGCAGCTGTACCAAAAGATCCTTCTGTATTTTGGCTTATTCTACCGTATGTCTGTGGAAAGTGACACAGTCCAGTATTGCTGAAGATGTAGTGCTTAATCTGCTGAAAAATTAATTTATCATAAAATTGAGTTCTTGTAAATGCTGATTTGTTACAGGAAAAGACAAAGTACTGCTTTGGGAGCTAATTGGTGGGATAAAGAGAAAACAAACCAACCTAGAAAGACAGCAGCTATCCTAGGCACTATTTTCCACCAAATCAGACTGATGTTTAGAACAAACCTACTTTAATCCAGTTGCATTTTCCTTTTGGCAGTAGATTAATGGTTTTAATCGTTATGTAGCATTTATAGTCCATGATAAGAATGGCATTTTACAGAAATGGAAATTAAAACATGAAGAACTCAAAGTCTTAATCAAAGCGAGTGATAAATATTGTAAAACATGACCAGAGAGAATCTGTTCTAAACAGCCAGTGTCTGTTTCTAAACTTGGTTGCCAACACATTGTTGGCAGACTTCTTTAATTATTTTCTTAGCAAGAGAACCAAAATAGGTGATGCTAGCAGAAGAAAGCATCACGCTGTAAGTAGGAGAGCTTAATGTGCTGGAAGGGGAATCTTTCCCATATATCCATGTAAGAAGTAGGTATAAGGCATAAATTGGGGATTGAAGGGAATCTCCAAACAGTATGTGAAAGTGCTTTGAAAAGAAAATTGAGACAATCAGTGGTTATGCTACCTGGAGCACTGGAAGAAACTTTTGTGCCACATATATTGATTAGATTGAATTTAAATAGGGTGGTCAGAAAGGAAGAGGTACTGCAGCTGACAGGAAAGAAAGATGATGTAGGATTTTTTCCTAGCAGCTGATGAGAAATATATAGACTTCATAAATATCCTAGGGGGATGGAACAATATTGATCTAAAACAAGTCATGGTATAGTCACAGATAACTGAGAGGATAATGAGATAGTTGTTTATGAAGCTGCTGGGTGGAAATAAGATAGTTTGTCTGTGCAGTGTTACTGAAATAGCCTTTAGCCACAACCTCTGATAACTCAAAAATTCAGAAGTGGTAACTGCTTGAACTATAGCTCTTATTAAGAGTATCAACACAAGTCTTGGCAAATACTGTCTATTATGGAATATAATTCTAAAGCCATTTGGGCTCGAGAAAAGAAATTCAACCTAGTGGTACCCTGCTTTCCTAGTCCTATTGCAAGTAATCTATATCTTGCAGCTTCATGTGGTACTGCTACTTTTCACTCATTTTATGTGAAGAGTAAGTTGTAGGCTATTATCTGTTACCCAAATAATTCCAAATGCTGCATGTACAAAGTAACTGGGTTGTGCTTTAAATGAAAGCATTTTATTTATCTCCCTCAAAGTGTCTAGAAGTAATTACTTCCAGTCTTGGTCAGATAAAATATTGAATTCAGAGCTGCTCTGGGAGTAACCATCTTCTTAAAATTTAGGATAGTATAATTGCTATAGAAGTAAAATCTTTGCACTTAAAATGTACCCATGAAGTTAATGTCTCTATTTGTGTTGCACTTAAATAGGGTGGGGTTTTTGTTTTAGCTCCTGCCAGTTTCTGCAAGTAAACCCAGAACTCTTTCAACATTATCTATTTTTGTTTCCCTTTTTTTGTAGTAAAGTGCCATCTGTTCAGTTGGCAAAAAAAAGAGGATTGCATGTTAACATCCATGAAAAAATTGATGTAGGCAGATATAAAGATAGAAAGAACTATTATTACTACAGTTTTATTATTAACTGAATATGTTTTTCCAAATATAAAAATGACTCTGGCATTTAAATGGATAATTTTACAAGTGCTGCAAATTCCACATGGAAATTAATCAGTTGTATACAAGTGCTGCATATGCAAAGAATGAGTGTTCAGCTGCATGTAAGGTTTTCTCTTCTGATTGTACAACATTTAAATTTAGCAACAGAAGTTTAATGAATTTCATATTCTGTGCAAAGGATTTCATACTTTACCTGCTTTATCAGCAGAGCAGCAGAATCTGAAAAGCTTCTAAAGGAAAACTTTAGAAAGAAGGGAATGATCTTGAAAACTGTAGGAAGTTGGAGTGAGACAGAGTGCTGGAGCTGGTAGCTGCTGTTCAGTGCTGGTGGGATGTGGCTGTCTGTATCAGCAGTTCCATTCAAATGAGAAATGGTCTTGTGAGAGAAATCTCTTGTAGAAGGCTTGTCCCTCCTCTTTGGTTCATATCATCAAGTGAACTTGGAGTACAGAAACTGTTCTGGATGAAGCCACGCTAGAAGATAAGTTCAAGGCACATGAAAGCGTGGTCCAAAGGCGCTGGTAGGCATGCAGTCTGTAGGGTCAGTTGAAAATTAGTCTGAAGCCCTGAGCACTGAAAGAGGACACATAGCAAATGTTTGCATTCCCGAGGACTATTCCTGTTGCATTTTTGTGCCTCCTGATATAGATATGGCCTGTATTGTGGCCTGTTTACTACGTTAATGTGCAAGAGCAATATTATAGTTGGACAGGAGCAGTACTGCTATTACAGTGCTGCTAATCAGGACAGCTTTCCAGAATCCTCCTTCAGTCTTACTGAAGCAGGTGCTGTGCAGACAGATTAAAAATATTTCCCTGCTTTGATTAATCCAAAGTGCAAAGTAGGAGATGGGTGGATAGATATAGGTATGTATTCAGAGTGGTAGGGGACAGGGCAACCACCCTCCTTGTCTTAGTAGTTGAGTATGATAAATATAATTAAATTATGTCACTTTTTGTAGTACTAAAGTGGTACAGATCTGTTCCTCAGATTTGAATTGAAGTATGCTGCTTCATCACTTGGGGAAACTCAGAAATCAGCTGAGAACGTGTGTCTGTGATTTCTCTGTAGAAATACTGGTGCTCCCTTACTTGCCATCTCTCCCTATCTTGTGTCTCTTTGTCCAAGCTTTGTATTGATGAAGCAGAATAGGTTTGGTAGGTTGTCTGAGCATCAGCTTCACTTCTTTTGGCTTTGTGTTTGAAAGGAAGGCCTGTAGAAGCCAGAGGATTGACTCAATTTTTACTTTTGGATTATGAATTTCTAGTTAAATATTAAGAAAACATTATTAATATTGTCTTGTTAAATAATAAAGTTATGAGATTATGGTTAAGGTCAATCATGTAACTTTAACTTGCCACGGATGTTTCCACAGCATGGTCCAGCCTTTCTTCTGTATGCTGCATGACCCCATCAGATTGTTATTCCCTTCTTTTCCAGCTGTTTGTGTTGGCATCCTCCACTCCACATGGAAAGCCTGTGCCCAGGTTTGAAACACATGCAGACTCGGCATAAATCTGGGGTGTTTAGGCTCCTAAAATAATGTCTGTGGACATGCTGACTTTTACTTACTCATTTATTTATATATATATTTATTGTTTATTTAAATCCTCAGAGAGATAGTCAAATTTTGGTGTATTTTATTCTTGATTAATATTTTAATTTGGTGATAGAGGAGGCAACCCCTGCTTCTGAAGTATGCTGCTATCATTATTTTAAATATTGCTTTTTTCTTGTTTCTTTATTAGGACAAAGGTAAAAAAAAAACTATAAAAATGGATAATTCTAGCTTGAGTGTTGAAATTTTACTGAAATGATGAACAAAAGTAAGAGTTTATAGTTAATGCAGGTAACATTAAGGACTGTGCTGGCTTTATGGCCACTTCTGTTACATTAAAATATTGTTATATAACTCCTCAGAGAACATAACTGGATGTAAATCTGGAGTCAGCTGTTCTATGTCAGGCTTCTAGAGCTGAGGGCTTTATTCCAAAATCAATATGAGATTAAAATACGCTATCTTAAGGAGAGAGATAGTATGGTTATTTCACTAATTTTTTTTTTATTGTACAATATTTACTTTTATTATTGCTATGTGGCTTATTATTTAGTCCTCATGGTATGTACAAGACTCAGATATAGACTGAGGTCCTGGGGTAAATCAGTTTGAAAGAAAATGGATTCTGTCCTTGAGCATTCTTGCTCTCATAGCAGATTTGGGAAATAATTTTTTAATTAGTATTCCATAATTTTATTAGGCAAAAGTAGACCTCAGAAGAAAAACAACATAAAACCCAAAAAGGCAGTATGCTTGAGTGTTTGAATTTTACTTTGAAGGAAGTATATTCTATGTTGAGAATACCTCAGTATAGGTTATGTCTTCCATTCCGAGCAAGCCTGAGGATCTCTCCCAAACAGAACTCCAATAGAAGCAGTTCTAGTAAGTTGGTGCTATGCATTAGAATAAGTAATAACTAGACTACTATGCTGAGGTATTTTCATGCAAACCTTGTAGGGCATTATTGAACTGATGTTTCTGGTGCACAACATTTGTCCTTCACTGATCTGCACATGCATTTATGGAAAGGCGGCAAATGTTATGATAGCTTTAAAAAAAAAACCAAAAAAACTTCAGTCCTGGAAATCACAGACCAGCAAATCTGTTTTTTTTTGTACCAACAGTACAGCTAAAAATCATAGAAATAGAACTGGTAGCTACTAAATTACTGTTACATATTGAGAAACAGTTCTCAGCTTTGGAGGAGATG
>VZTR01013078.1:58771-70215 GCA_013400775.1 Chaetops frenatus | reverse complement strand
AAGGTCACAGTGTCCCTGGAATCAATGTGGATTTAATGATTTCCCTGTCCCTGGCACTGGGATGAGTCATGAGGCCTCCAAAATCCAATTTTCTCCCTTGGAGATGTGTTTATTTAGGGATAAAAATGATGGATTTTTGCTGCTTCCCAGGAGAACGGGAATTCTCCAGAATTCCACGGATTGAACAGGTTCTGGGTGTGTTTTTCCCAGCCCTGGCAATAATCAGGGAATTTTTAATTTTAATTTTAGTCAGTGCAACAAACGGGAGATGGGAATGAGCAAAAAACTGTGGGAAAACTGCTGGATTTGTGAGGAATGAGGAATTCCAGACCTGGGAATTCTCCTGCTCCACCACAGAGCTCCTGCCAGCCTGGGAATTCTTTTTCCAATCTCGGGATGGGACAGGGAGGGTTTAGAAGCAGGAAAAGGAGGGGGAAAAGACTTGGAGCTCTCCAATGTGGCTTTAAAATGATGGGAATTTCCCAGATCTCCTCCTCAGGGTGCAAATTCAGGGATTCCCACTCGAGGTTTCAAGGCTTGGGATCTGTTTTCGTCTGGAATTTTCTGCTTTAAATTCCCTGTTTTCAGGAAAATTGGGAGAACTTGAAGATTTGGGATTGATTTAGAGGAAAAGGAGCTGGTGACAGATTCCTTTTGGGAATTCTTTGGATTAAAGGAGCTAAAATTGTCCCCAGAGAATTTTCCAGGGTGAGTGCGGTGCTTTTAGCCAGGAAATGTGGGAAAACTTCTGGAAAAATGTCTGGAAAAGAGAAGACCAACCCCAGGAACTCAAAGCAAAATCTTTATTTCAGCTACTCTTCCCAAAGCTGCAGGAGTGGGATCCAAAGAAGAGTTTTCCAGGAGAGGCAGAGAAAGAGGAGAAATTTTTGCTGTCAATTGGACAAATTCTTTGGGAATGCTCCTGAGGGTTCTGTACAGGGAACTGGGAACCTTCTGGAATTCTCGTGCAGCCTGGATCCACATAGACCTGGAAAACCAACTCTTCCAGGGCCACACCCATTCCAAATGGAATTAGAGATGCAAGGAAAGAGGAGAAATTTTTGCTGTCAATTGGACAAATTCTTTGGGAATGCTCCTGAGGGTTCTGTACAGGGAACTGGGAACCTTCTGGAATTTTTGTGCAGCTTGGAACGGTCCCCTCCGTCCCCACAGGGCTGGAAAACCAACATTTCCATGGATTCAGCCGTTCCAAATGGAACAGGGGATGCAGAGTAAAGTGAAAATTTTGCTGCCAACTTGGCAGCTCTTCAGGGATATTCCTGAGGGTCTTTACAAGGAGCTGGGAACCTTCTGGAATTCTTCTGCAGGTGGAACAGTCACCTCCATCCACAGAGGGTTGTAAAAACAACATTTCCAAGGCTGCAGCCATTCCAAAAGGAACAGGGGATGCAGAGAAAGGGGAGAAATTTTTGCTGCCAACTTGGCAAATTCTTTGGGAGTGTTCCTGAGGGTCTTCACAGGGAACTGGGAAAGTTCTGGAATTCTTCTGCAGGTGGAACAGTCACCTCCATCCACAGAGGGTTGTAAAAACAACATTTCCAAGGCTGCAGCCATTCCAAATGGAATTAGAGATGCAGAGAAAGAGGAGAAATTTTTGCTGCCAACTTGGCAAATTCTTTGGGAGTGTTCCTGAGGGTCTTCACAGGGAACTGGGAAAGTTCTGGAATTCTTGTGCAGGTGGAACAGCCACCTCCATCCACACAGGGATGGAAAAACACCTTTTCCAGGGCTGCAGCCATTCCAAATGGAACCGGGGATGCAGAGAAAGAGGAGAAATTTTTGCTGCCAATTGGACAAACTCCAGGGATGTTCCTGGGGGTCTTTATAGGGAACTGGGAACCTTCTGGAATTCTCGTGCAGCCTGGATCCAGGCAGACATGGAAAACCAACCCTTCCAAATGGCCACACCCACCCCAAACGGAATGAGAGGTGCCCTTCTAGAGGGAAGACACAGCTGGAGGACCCCAAAGCTCCGCTCTGGAGCGAAGGAGTGAAGGATCTCCTACTCCAGGGCGGGTTTGACCAGGTGCCCGTTGAAGGTGATGTAAACATCCGACTCCTCGCTGTAAACGGCGTTCTCCCTCTCCCTCTTGAACATCCGGACCCAAACCTCGTCCCCTTCCCGCAGATCCAGCATCAGGCTCTGGCTCTGCATGATGCTCCTGTCGCTGGGCTGGGCGTACAGGACGGCCACGGCCTGCTCGTTCCTCATCAGGTGCACGTAGGTCTCCTTGAAATTCCAGGTGTGCACGTTGAGGCTGAAGTAGTAAATCCCGGGAACGGAGCAGAAGAACTTCCCAGAGAACATGTTGAAGTGCTGGTAGAGGTTGACGAATTCCAGGTCGAAGGTGAGGTGCTGGAAGTAGTGGGAGCTGTGCAGGGCTTTCCTGAGGCCCACGGAGAAGGCGGAGAAGAGCTGCTTGCAGGAGTGGCCTTGGGGGCCGGGCTGGCCCTTCTGGCCCTTCCGGCCTCTCCAGCCGCGGGAGCCGGGCTCTCCCGCCTTCCCGGCTGCTCCAGGGAACCCCCTCTCTCCCACGTCGCCCTTCTCGCCTGCCAGGGGGAGGGAGGAGAGCGTCAGACGTGAGGCTGGGAAGGGTGGATTCCCAGGAATACCCTGGAGGCGAGCGGCAGAGGAGATGCTGGAGTATTGTTCTGTCGGCTTGGGAACATTGGGCAGATGTCAAAGCCTTCCCAATTCCCAGGATTAACCCAGGGGTATTGATGAGATAACAGCATCTTCCCAATTCCCAGGATTAACTTGGAAATATTGATCAGATATTAGAGCCTTCCCAATTTCCAAGATTAACTCAGAAATATTGGTCAGACATCAGCACCTTCCAAATTCCCAGGATTAACCCAGGGATACTGATCAGACATTCACACCTTCCCAATTCCCAGAAGGATTATCCTGGGAATATTGGTCAGATAGCAGCACCTTCCCAAATCCCAGGATTAACTTGGAAATATTGCTCAGATATCAGCACCTTCCCATTTCTCTGAACGATTAAACTGGGATTATTGGGCAGATAGCAGCACCTTCCCAATTCCCAGGATTAACTCAGGGATATTGCTAAAATATCAGCACCTTCCCGATTCCCAGGATTAACTTGGAAATATTGGACAGATAGCAGNAATATTGGTCAGATATCAGCACCTTCCCAATTCCCAGGATTAACCCAGGGATATTATTAAAATATCAGCACCTTCCCAGTTCCCAGAAGGGTTAATCTGGGAATATTGGTTGGGTATTAACACCTTCCCAACTCCCAGGATTAGCTCAGAAATATTGGGCAGATATTAGAACCTTCCCAATTCCCAGGATTAACCCAGGGATACTGATCAGACATTCACACCTTCCCAATTCCCAGAAGGATTACCCTGAGAATATTGGCTGGACATCCACACCTTCCCAATTCCCAGGATTAACTTTGGGGAACACTTGGGTACCACCACATTTTGGGCACCCCTTGACCGTGTTTTGGGGTCTTTTGGGTTCATTTTGGGCACATTTTGGGCAACCCTTAATTTTGTTTTGGGCACAACCATGTTTTGGGCACCGCTTAACCTGGTTTGGGACACATTTTGGGAACAACCAAGGAATTGTGGTGTAGGAAAAGGCCGGGAAGGAGCCGCACCCACCTTTGAGGATGGTGATGTCAATGATGGGCTGGATTTTGGGCAGGGAATATTCAGGATTCCTGCTGATCCTGGTAAAATTTTGGGAGAGGATGGGCACAGGCTTCTCTGAGGGCCCGCAGCACCTCACACACGATAGGGCACATTTTTGGCATCCATTGACCTTATTTTGGCCATTTTTGGGCACTTTCGCCCTTATTTTGGGCACAACCAAGGTTTGGGCATCACTTCACCTTATTTTGGGTATGTTTTCAGCACAACCACATTTTGGGAAACCCTTGACCTTGTTTTGGGCACTTTTGGGCACCCTTTGCCCTTGTCCTGGGCAGAACTTCGGTGTAGAGAAGAACCAAGGAATTGTGGTGTAGGAAAAGGCCGGGAAGGAGCCGCACCCACCTTTGAGGATGGTGATGTCAATGATGGGCTGGATTTTGGGCAGGGAATATTCAGGATTCCTGCTGATCCTGGTAAAATTTTGGGAGAGGATGGGCACAGGCTTCTCTGAGGGCCCGCAGCACCTCACACACGACAGGCGCCGTCGGGGCTGCGCCTGCTCCCGTTGGGATCCGGAATTCCCGGCGGAAAGCAGGAGCAGCAGGACCACAGCCCTCATCCTCGGGAGCAGCTGCAGAGGAGAGGGAACACAAACCATTAACGAGGAGATCCCAATCAGGGCCACCTGGCCAGTGCTTTCCTCGGGGTTAATTATTAACGGGTCCTGGAGTGGCACCGTGAGGCTCCCGGTGGGAATGGGAGCCCTTGGAGCGTTGGAAAAGGCAATTCCTGGCTGGCATCACCCGTGACAGCTGCCAAGGGACACCGGGTCAACAAAAGAATGAGGGGGGGAAAAAAAAATCCCAAGCCAAACAAAACCTGCTGGGAGCAGAAGATCCGCTGGAAAAGCTCTTGGAGCACCCCCTGTGGAAAATTTCCGTGGGAAGTGGTGCTCTGTTGGGGTTTTTTTTGGTGCTTCAACATCCCAAAAAATTCAAAATGAAAGGCAAAATATGGAATTTTATTGAAATATAGAGCTGAAACTTGAATTTTGGGAGGAAAAATCCAGAAGAAAAACAAAACAAAGAAATAAAAATATTTTCTTTCTTTAAATGTTCTTCCCCCAGCCTCGTGCTGGTGACTTCTTTCCGTGGTTGGTCCATTCCCATATTCTCTCCCAACTGGAATTCCTGTGTGTATTTTCCAGTTTGATTTTCTGACGTGTGGACTGGAAATCCAAAGAGCTGCAAAAACCTGGATTTGCTCTGCACAAACCCCGGGGTTTGTGAATCCTTTGTTTTATTTTTATCTGCTCCTGGTGAGCTCCAAAGGTTCTGGGTACTGGGAGAAATCCAGGGAAAAATAATGCCCCAGATGGGGAAAAAAGAGGAATTTTCTCTGATTCCTCACTGACCTGTTCCTAAGGAAAGATTGGAGCTGATACTGGGAGTAATATGGGGAGGAAATTCCTCTTTTTTCTGCATCTGAGGCTTTTTTTTCCCCAGGATTTCTCCCAGATTCAGCTCCAATTTTCCTTAGAAACAGGTCAGTGAGGAATCGGAGAAAATTCCTCTTCTTTTCACCTGTTCCTAGGAAGGGATTGGAGCTGATCCTGGGAGAAATCCAGGGGGAAAAAATGCCCAAACATGGAAAAAAAGAGGAATTTTCTCCGATTCCTCACTGACCTGTTCCCTGGGAAAAATTGGAGCTGGAGATGGGCCACTCATTCCCATTCCATGGGTAATTAGTGTCATTCCCCTGATTGCAGTGGAGCCTCATCCAGGACGGATTTCTTGGATCGATGCCTCCATGGATCTTCTCCAAATTCCAATTAACAAGATGGACTCGGGCTGACCCCAGGCTGGGAATGGCTCCTCTTCCACCAGCTGGAATTCCTGGAATAGGTCAGGAAGGGGGTGCTGGATGGCCTGGATTTCATTGGAAATCCAGGACTCGCGGATTTCATTCCGTGGACACCCACAGGGAGGGAAGGAGGGAGGAATTCCAGCCTCGGAGCTGCTTGCCTGGGAATAAAATGAGCCAGAGGGGAAAATAAGGAGGAAAAACCTGTCTGGAGTGGGATTGGACCAGCATTCCTGGGAAATGTTGTCTTGCTGTTCTTCCCTGCTCCAAAAGAAGTGTCAGTCACACCTTTCCAGCTTCCTGGAAATCCAAGAAATTGTTACTAAGGGAAAAAGAATAACTTTCCCTGTGAGAGCAGGGAATGTTCTTTCCTGAAACCCATCAGAACTGGAAATACCTTGGGATTTGTAATTGTTCCTCATTCCAGTAGCAGCTGGAGCAGGGATCAATTCCCATTTTCCATCGGTGTTCAGGGCTTGAATTCCATGTAATTAAATCCTTTCTTTTTTCTATTCATTTTTTTTAAGCCATCTTTGTTTCCAACCAGGAATGGAAACACAGGAAGAATAAATGGGCAGAAAATCCCCAAAAACCAGCCCAGGATGGACTTGATGGTCCTGGAGAGCTTTTCCAACCTCAAGAATTCCAGGATTCCCTGAGCCACGCTCTGAATTCCTGCTGATATTTCCCTTCCCGTTATTCCCAGGGTTTCACTTGGAAAAGGAATCCACTACTATCCCTGCTTTGAATTCATGGAAAACACCAGGCACTTCCCCCTTTTAATTAGGGACAAACCTCAATTAAAACCCTACAATTAAACCCAAAACTCCTGGACGTGCCGGCCCCAAAGCTCGGCACCATTCCAGACATGGAAAACATTCCAGTTGTGCCTTTTTTACCTTTTAGTTTCTCTCCAACCTCCAGCTCCTCACAGCTCTGGGGCTCCTTGGATCCTCAGGGCTGGGATTTTCCAGATGCTCTGGTTCCTCCCGGAAAAGATTCCTCCAGGATTTGCTTTATTTCCTTCCCTCATGAAGATCTAAAATTTCTTTTCAGGCAGCTCCTCATGGAAAAACTCAAAATACTGGAGGAGTTTGTTTGTTTTCCAAGGAAAACACTGCTGGATTCCAGTGCCGAGCTCCGGCACCTCCCGTCGGATAAAATATCCCGGAGATCCTTCAGGAGCTGCTCGGAAGCAAAAATGATTTGGAGAACTTCCAGGCAGGAATATTTGCATCCCAAAAAGGAAGTGGGTTGGGAATTCCCACTCCAGTCCTGGTTGGAGGATGAGCCACGTCCTTGCCCTGGGTGTTTATCCAGCCCTGGGCCGATGGAGATGAGGGGCTGGAAGTGCTGCTGGAGCTGGGGGAGAGGCAGGAATGAAGGGAAAACTGGGATCCTGCCATGGAGAGATCCAGGAGTGGAGCTGTGTCTGGATTTGCAGTGCCTGGGTGGGCATTTTTTCCCAGGGATTTGCAGTTCATTTTCTGGTTATCCTGTTTATTTTTAATTTTAATTTTAATTTAAGTAAGTTTGGTTTTGTGTTTTTGTTTTGTTGTTGTTGTTGTTTTTTGCTCTTTTAGCCTGGGCCTTTTTCCAGTGGGGGTGATTCCCTGGATTCCTCCATCCTGGGAGGAGTTATCCCAGAGCAGCCACTGGAGTGTTCTCCTGCTGGGAATTCTCCAGGAATGGGAAGAGACAAGGTTCCCAAGGAAATATCCCTGCACTCCTGGGATTTTGGATGGATTTACCACAATTCCATGGAGGTGCTGTGGGAGGAGGGGCTGGGCCTGGATGGAAACACTCCCGTGCACCTGGATTGCTGCAAATTCCCAAGGTTCCATCCAGCTCTAGCAGGAGGAGGTTCCTGATTCCCAAGGGAACAGGGACACGGAGCAGGAGGATGTTCCTGATTCCCAAAGAACAGTTTTCCCTTTTTCCTTCTTTTTATCCCATCTTCATCCCGAGGTTCCACCCTTCCTTGCATGGGCAGGGAGCAGGAGGAGGTTCCTGATTCCCAAAGGAACCATTTTCCCCCTTTCCTTCTCTTTATCCCAAAGTTCCACCCTTCCCTGCATGGACAGGGAGGAGGAGGAGGTCCCTGATTCCCAAGGGAACACAGACAGGGAGCAGGAGGATATTCCTGATTCCCAAAGGAACAATATTCCCTCTTCTCTTCATCCTAAAGCTCCACCCTTCTCTGCACGGACAGGGAGCAGGAGGAGGCTCGTAATTCCCTTTTTCCTTCTCTTTTCCCCAAGGTTCCACCCTGCCCTGGGACAGGGAGCAGGAGGAGGTTCCTGATTCCCAAAGGAACCATTTTCCCCCTTTCCTTCTCTTTATCCCAAAGTTCCACCCTTCCATGCACGGACAGGGAGCAGGAGGATGCTCGTAATTCCCGAGGGAACAGAGGAAGAGGAACAATTCTTCCTCCTTTCCTTCTCTTCATCCCATTTTTATCCCGAGGTTCTGCCCTTCCCTGCATGGACAGAGGATATTCCCGATTCCCAAGGGATCAGCTCTTCCCTCTCTCCTTCCCGGTGATCCCTGCCGGCACCTCTGACTCCCGCAGTGTCCTGGAATTATCCCTGCTCCAGCCCGGGCGGATCCCTGGCAGAATTCCCGGCTCCCGAGCCAGCCCAGGCGGTGATTCAGCAGGAATTACAGGAAAAATCATTCCCAGGGCAGCTTCTCCCGCAGGACAAAACCCCCCGAAGGATGGAAGCGATCCCTCCCTCACCCTTCCCGATGGAAAAGCGGCATTCCCGGGATTTGCCAGTGCTGGGAATTCAGGGAGAATCCGGCGGGGTTGTCCCTTCAGAGGGTCCCCGGGTGGGATTTTCCCACCTGGATGGGGTGCCTGGATCCCGCCCCTGTCCCAATCCCATCCCAAACCCTGCCCCGGAGCCAGCTGCACATTCCAAAGGGCTGGAGAAGGGCAATTCCCTAAAAATTTTCCGCGCCCGTGGAGACTCCAGGAAGCGGCTCCTTCCTGCCCCGTCTCCCGCAGCCACCTCGGATCCATCCCCATCCTGCCGGGAAAAGCTCCGTCCCGGAGTGTCCGGCCTGGATAACGGGATAGGGAATTTTAACTGGGACAAATTCGAGCCGGCCCAGCACTTCCAAACGCCCTCATTCCTGCTTTTCCCAAGGAATCTGCTCCGCCGGGTGGGAATGTTGTGGTTCCCAGGGGGGTTCGACGCCTTTATCCCGATCCCTGTAACTCACCTCGTCCCTCAGAATCCCTGGATTTTCCTCTTTCCCTTGCTATTCCTCAGCTGCTGATCCAGGCAGGCTGCACTTTCCGTGCTGGGATCCAAGAGAAACACGGGAAGTCAGGCTGGATCCTTAGGAGACCTTGGCAAAAGGAATTTTTCCCCTCGTTTTATTTTTTTNCCCCCTTTTTTTTTTTTTTTTTTTTTTTGTTTTTTTTTTTTTTTTGCTTGCACCAACTTGTGCCGGGCTCCCGAGCCTTTGTCCCGCTCTGGATTCCTCTGCCAGCCTGGAATTATGCAGGGCCTCTCCCAAGGATGGAAATAAAACCAACAACAACAAAATGTTCGGGATTTAAAAAAAAAAAAAAAATAATAAAAAAAAAAATAAAAAAGGGATGAAAAAAACCTCCACGACAGAACCCAAAACCGCATCCAGAGCCCCAGCCAAGAGGGAAAGTGCTGGGATCACATGGAAAGAATTTTTCTTTGGGAGTTTTCAGCATCTTTTTAAGCAGGAGAAAGGGGAAATAAGGAAAAAAAACCAGAGCCACAATCAAATCTCTGGGATTTGGGAGTGAGCTGGAAAAGCGGGAATGGCTTTAAGGTGAAAGAGGGGAGATTTGGGTGGGATATTGGGAAGGAATTGTTCCCTGGGAGGGGCTGGAATGGATTTTCAACTGGTTGCACTGGTGGTACTGGTGGCACCGGTGGGGAAGGAATTGTTCCCTGCACTGGTTTCACTGGTGGCACTGGTGGCACTGATTGCCAAAAAAATCTGGGATTTGAGTGGGCCCAGCCCTGCTTCCATGAGGGTTGAGGCTTCTGCCAGGATATTCCACACGTGGAGAGGAAAACAGGGATTTAAGGGAAGAAAAAAGAGAATTTGGGGGTCTGAAAACCTGGAAAACTGGTCCCAAACTCTCCAGGAATGGCTGAAATGGGAATTTTTAATTTAGTCTGGATTTTCTGTAAGCGGGGCTGGGGTCTCCAGAATAAACAGGAATTTCTGCCTCTTGGAATGACAGCTTTCCTTTTGGGAATAATGATCCCACTCAGGGAAGGATATTCCTGTTTACACTGTGGATTTACAGGGCTTGGATTTGGTTCATGTGGGAGAAAAAAAAAAAAGAGAAAAGTCAGAGCATAAAAAAATGAGGAATGTGGAGTCTGAAAAAGAGGGAATCCAACAATATCCGGATAGGAGAGAAGAGACTGAAAAAATTGGGAATGTTCCCCTGGAAAAGGGAAGGTTTGGACACCTCAGAGCCCCCTCCAGTGTCTGGAGAGACTGCAGGGAAGCTGGAAAATGAATTGGAGAGGCAGGAAAAGTGGGAATGGCTTCGTATCTTTAAAAGCTCCTCACGTTTTCCCAGGTTTTGGAGCAGGGAAAAATCCAGGGACACAAATGTTTAACCTAGGAGCTTCTCCAAGGGCCTTTTCCAAGGAGTTTGTGGTCCAAATTTGTAGCAAAAACAATGGGAATGTGGGATTTGCTGTTGGTGCTTGGAATGTTTGATTTAATCCATGAGGATTTATATCCCAGCTGAGCTGTGTCTGGAATTTTGGGCACCACCAGTTGTGCTTCACATGGATTTAAAATCGTCCAAGCCCCACCATTCCCAACAAAATAATGAAGCTGACTTTATATATTTATATTTATATTTATATTTATATTTATATTTATATTTATATTTATATTTATATTTATATTTATATTTATATTTACATTTACATTTACATTTACATTTATATTTATATTTATATTTTTATATATGTTTTCCAACTGGAATCCCAGTGAATCCCTGCATCCCTGTTGGATGCTCAGTGTCAGGCAGCAGCACAGGAGGTGCCCTGGGATAATCCCAGGGTTCCCAGTTGGAATTTTGTCCCCTCATTCCCTGTCCCTCCACAGGGACACACCCGAGGCTCCCACAGGAGCTGCATTCCCTTCCAGCCTCCTGGATCCTCAATATTATTTGGAATAATTTTATGGGTTTTCACCATCTCAGGGAGGGTTTAGAACAGAACTCAAACCCTGCCCACCTTCACTGACATCCCAAAAAATCCTTGGATTTTATATTTCTTTTTTTTCCATTTTAAACTCCAGAGAGCACCAAAAATCCTGGAAGATTCTGAGTTGAGCTGACAAAGGAGCTTTTCCCGGGGAAATTTCCCAAACCAACTGCAAGGCTCAGCGCAGAAGGGATTTTGTGGAGCAGCTCCTGATTTTGTGGGAACAGCTTGAGCTGGAAGGTCAGGGAAGAGCATTGTATTCCCGAGGAAAAGGAGCTGGGACACGGCTGGGGGAGCACGGGGAGGGCACAGCTTGTCCTGCCAGGAACTCCTGCTGGGAAGCCAAGGGCACCTGGTCCTGCAGCTCCAAAAAGAGGGATTCTTGATGGGACAAGGACACCTCGTCCTGCAGCTCCAGCCCTCAAAAAATGGGGATTCCTGATAGGAAAAGGGTACCTGGTCCTGCAGCTCCAAAAAGAAGAATTCCTGATGGGACAAGGGCACCTCATCTTGCAGCTCCAGCCCTCCAAAAATAGGGATTCTTGATGGGACAAGAGCCCTAAAGCAGACCCAAAACCAAGCCTCAAACCAAACCTCAAATCAGGCCTCAAACCAGGCCCCACACCAGGCCCCAAATCCAATCCCAAACCAGGCTCCAAACCAGGCCCTCAACCAGGCCTCAAACCAGGCCCCAAATGAGGC
>VZTR01013078.1:39070-53885 GCA_013400775.1 Chaetops frenatus | reverse complement strand
CCCCCCTTTTCCCTTCTTTCCCCCTTTCCCTCTTTTTCCCTCTCTTTTCCCTCTTTTCCCCTTTCTCCCCCTCTCTTTCCCCTTCTTTCATCTCTTTTCCCCTTTTTCTTTCTCTTTTCTTCCCTTTCCCTCTCTTTTCCCATCTTTTCCCTTCTTTCCCCCTCTTTTCCCTTCTTTTCCCCTCTTTCCCCCTCTTCTCCCTTCTTTTCCCCTCTCTTCCCCTCTTTTCCCTTCTTTTCCTCTCTTTTCCCTCCTTTTCCCTTCTTTTCCCCCCTTTCGCCCTCTTTCCCCCCCTTTCTTCCCATTCCACCCCACCTGGGCAGGGTCTGGCTCCATCTCTCCCGCCTCCCCTCCCATCTCTGTCCCACCCGTGCTCCTGTCCCCACTTTGTCCCCAATTTTTGGCCGCTCTGCTCTCCCTGCTGGAGCTGGGAGAGGCTCCGGGGGTGATCCCGGTGCCCACGGGGAGGGAGCAGCTCTCATTAAGTGGATTATTCTGGAATTAAAGCCCGGACAAAGCCCTGAGATGTTGACAAGAGCTGCAGCAGCGAGGGGAGGCAGTGATTAATCAGCTGCAGGGCTGGAACTAATCCGTGTTTGCAGGAACTTTGGATCTGGGAATCGTCGGTGGAGAAACGCTGGGAACGTTTTCTCCGGGATATTGACAATTTATAGTGATTTTTTTTTCCAATTCTATTGATATCTCTCCAAATTATGTTGATATATTCTCTAATTGCATTGATGATTTCACAGATTACATTGATATCTTCACAATTTACATTGATGTTTTCACAGTTTATATTGATATATTCACAAATTATATTGATGCTTTCAGAGATTATATTGATATCTTCACAGATTGCATTGATGATTTCACAAATTATATTGATATATTCACGAATTATATTGAGGTTTTCATGGTTTATATTGATATATTAACAAATTATATTGATGATTTCAGATTATATTGATATCTTCACTAATTATATTCACAAATTGCATTGATGTTTTCATGGTTTATATTGATATCTTCACAAATTGCATGGATGTTTTCAGAAGTCATATTGATATCTTCACAAATTATATTGATGTTGTCACAGTTTTTATTGATTGATATTCCCTAATTGCGTTGATGATTTCAGAGATTATATTGATATCTTCACTAATTATATTGATATATTCACAAATTGTGTTGATGTTTTCACAGTTTATACTGATATCATCTCAAAATATATTGATGTTGTCACAGATTTTATGGATATATTCCCTAATTGCATTGATGATTTCACAGATTTTATTGATATCTTCACAAATTTATTGATGTTTTCAGAGATTATATTGATATATTCACAAATTGCACTGATGATTTCAGAGGTTATATTGATATCTCCCCAAATTACATTGATACCTCCCCAGATTTTATGGATATCTCCACAGCAGGGAAGAGTGCTGATGATTCCTTTGGTGGAAGGGATGTTTTCATGGAATTATGGAATATTCTGAATTAGAAAGGATCAGGATCATCTAATCCAACTGGTGGCCCTGCCCAGGATACCCCAAAAATCCCACCCTGAGCCTCAGAGCGTTGTCCAAAGGCTCTTGGAGCCTTGGGAATGTGACCATTCCCTGGGAATCCTGGTCAGGGATTGTGGAATCACCACGGAGCCTTTCCCTGATTAACCCAGCTTTTCCTGACGCTTTATCCATGCAGGCTCTTCCCAGCTCCGTGGCTCTGGGTGAGTCAGGATTTTGGGGATCCCCAAAAAGCCCCACCAGGTTCGGATGCAGCCAGGCTGGAGTGAGGTGTGTGGCCCACAGGACCCTCCCTGTTCCACCCCTCTCTTCCCTCCCCTCCCGTTTTCCAGCCAGACATTCCCTGGATGACCAGGAGCAAACACGTCACAGCCCGTTATCAATTCTCCCTTCACTCCAACTTGAGCTGGAATGGGATTTTTTTAGGGAAAAGCACCCGATTCCATCACGCCAGCAAATAAAAACAAAAAAAAAACCCCAAAAGCATTGGAGAGAAATTCTTCTCCTTTTGGAAATATTTAAAAAAAAAATATCCTTGGGTTCAAACCCAACCTTGCCCCCAGACACCACCCAGGCACGAGGCAAGAGGTGAAAAGCAAAACTCAGGGAGAACTTTTCCTTCCTCCAAGTTCCCCTTTCCTTCCCCTCCCGCCTTCTCGGGCGCGACACATGGCGGGGGTGGTGTAACAGGGAGAATTCCCGAGGCCGGGCAAATCCTTCCCCCATCTGTGGGGTTGTTTTTTTTTTTTTTTCCCTGCCCAGTCGATGTTTTTTTGGACGGGAGTGGCATCTGCGAGGTGCTGGCTGTAAACGATCCCCTGCAGGAGCTCTGCTCCGTGCCCCAGCATCCCTGTTTTTTTGGCTGCTCCAGCTGTTGCTCTGGAGAGGGCAGGAATGGGTTCAGCTGACAGCTGCAGGCACTCTGAGGAAAGTGGGGTTGTTTGTGGTGGTTTTTTGGGGGTTTTTTTTGTGGTTTTTTTTTTTGGTTTTTTTCTCCTCCTCCTGGTCTCCAGTTGTCTCTCCCTTCCCAGACCCCACGGAGAGGTTTTCCAATAGGAAAAAATTAAAAATGATCAGGAGTAGGCACAAGAGTCCTCTCGGTTTGAATCCTGAGCCTTTTCCCAGCCTGGTTTGCCCGGCTGGGAAACATTCAGGGTGCTGGGAAGGTCTGAGCTGGGTTGGGATAATTCCCAGCAGGAGTGGGATAAGGGGGAATTGAGGGAAGGAAGTCCTTGAGGTTCAGAGTTTGAAATGTTTCTGTGGAAACCAGCTCTGAGCAGCAAAAATTAAGGAGTTGGTGCCGTTTCCCTGGAAATGGATTCCACTGGAGAGGCCTCGTGGGAGATGTGGAGGGGATGGGAGGGTTGGAAATCCTCTGCTCTGGAGCCAGGCTGGGAAAACTGGGATTATCCAGCCTGGAGAAAGGAAGGATCCAGGGAGAGCTCAGAGCCCCTTGCAGGGCCTGAAGGGGCTCCAGGAAGAGCTGGAGAGGGATTTGGGATAAGGGGTGGAGGGACAGGACACAGGAAATGGCTTCACATCAACAGAGATGAAGATTAGGTGGGATTTTGGGAAGGAATTCCTGGCTGGGAGGGTGGGGAGGGGCTGGGATGGAATTCCCAGGGAAGCTGTGGCTGCCCCTGGATCCTTGGCAGTGCCCAAGGCCAGGCTGGAGCACCCTGGGACAGTGGAAATGTCCCTGCCCAGGGCTGGGGGTGGCACTGGATGGACTTGACATTCCCATGGCCATGCCAGAGGTCACCCAAATCCCCTCCATTCCCCAGTTCCCATCCTGGGAAATTTCCAGGGGATTTCACCCACCAACAAGTCTGAGAAATCCAAGGATCCAAGTCATGCCAGGGGAGGCTCAGGTTGGACATCAGCAGGAATTTCTCCATGGGAAAGGGTGCTCAGGCCTTGGAACTGCCCAGGGAATTTGGAATCCCCATCCCTGGAGGTGTCCAAGGAATTCCTGGATGTGGCACTCAGGGCTGGGGACGAGGTGGGGATTGGGCACAGATTGGACTGGATGGGCTGAGAGGGGTTTTCCAAACTCTGGGATTCTGGAATTCTGGGATTCTAGCATTCTGGGATTCTGGGATTCTGGGATTCTGAGATTCTGAGATTCTGGAACCCTGACATTCTGGCATTCTGGGATTCTGGCATTCTGGGATTCTGAGATTCTGGGATTCTGAGATTCTGGAACCCTGGCATTCTGGGATTCTGGGATTCTCCTCAGCTGCCCCCACCAGCCAGTTCTGCCCAAAGGGAAGGAGAAGCCCTGGCAGAGCTCCAGCCCCACTTTATGCTCCTGAAGGCGCCTTCACAGAGACAATTCCCGAGTCTTGCATGGAAAACTTTCCTGCGGGATGGAACAGCTCACAGCCCTGAGCCGCGCCCACATCCAAAGGGACGCTGTCATCCCTCACGGGTCACCCCGTGGATCCTCACCTTCTGAGGGGAAGGGGGAACCCATGAGAAATATTAAAAAAAAAAAAAAAAAAAAAAAAAAGAAACCAATTAAAAAAAAAAAAAAAAGCAGCAAATTAAAGAAAAAAAATAATAAAATCCCACAGCGTCCCAGGGCGTTCCCGCCGCGCTTCCGTCCCCTCGCACAACCCCCAAACCTCTGCAGCGGCTCCTTCCCCCTCCAGGCAGGGCCTGAGTGCTCCCGAAATGCCGTGAGGAGGTGGGGAACGCTCCTTCCAGCTCTTCCCTGCCCACGCTCCTCCTGTGGCGCCCCACGCACGTGGCAATCAAAGCTCGGGGATTCAGCCCCGCAGCGCTCGGGAATGTTCAGCTCCGAGCTGTCCCAGGGGCTCTCTCCTCCACGGGGAATGCAGATGGAATGATCTGGAATCTGGATACGGAGGGGGGGGATATTTCACCTCAGGGCATCACCGGGCAAAAATCGGAGAGATTTGCTTGTTTGTGTTGTTTTTGTGTTGGTTTTTTTTAAGGATCGTTCCCTACCACCCGAAATCCTGAGAAAATGGGGAAAAAAATATTCCTCATTTATCCCTGTTTTACTGGAAAAGCATTCCCAGCATCCTTCTTTTATTAAATGCCTTTCCCCCCCACCCCCCCAATTCTACATTAAAAAAAAGAAAAAGTACTTTATTGGGTAAATATAATGCAACAACCATGTGTTGTTTCCCACTCCGTGGCAAATGTTTCCACTTCCTGCCAGGATTGATTCCAGATCGAAAAGTGCTGCTTCATCCCAGGACTTTTCACACAATCTGTTCAACTCAGCCCACGAGCCGTGGAAAATTTCCTTTTCCATCCCATTTCCCCGATTTTTAATTCAATATTTGGGGAGGCAGAACTCAAACTCAAATATTCCCTTCAGATCGATGGATTTTCCCTTTGTTTTTCCTTTTCCCGGTTGCACGTCTGTGAAAAGAGAATTTTCTCATTCTGGAAGACAAAGGAGAAAGGGAATTCTGTGGAAAATTTATTCCAAATTGACCAAGTGCTGGTGCTCACCCTGACTCACCTGAGGGTAAAAGAGGAAAACCATAAAATCCTGGAGTGTGGAGAGCTTGGAAAAGGCTTTTCCCTAAAAAGATGTGGACAGATGGATCCTCTGGACCAGCAGAAGGGATGAAATTTGCTCTGGTTGAAGAGGAAAACCTGAAATTCCCACATCCAAACTCCATTATTTTGGGGATAGATTCCATCAAAATCCATGGAAAATTTCCCATGGAAACCCCGTTGCTGATGGAAATGAAACTGAACAATCTTCTTCAAAAAAAGCGAATTTCCAATTACAAAAGGATTGTATTTTCCTCCAGGAAAGCATCCAGAATGCCCCAAATTCCTGTGGATTTGCACAGATCCCACCGAGCCACCAGGAAGGAAATTTTGGGATGGTGAAATTCCCTTTCCTTGGGAATCTCTGCTTTGGGATGGCTTCTGATAAGGGAAACCTGGCAAGAGCGAGATCTGAAAGCTCTCCAGTGCCTGATTTCTGTGTGGGGACACCCAGACATAATTCCAGGTGGAAAAGAGGTGGGGAAAGAGCTGTTCCCACTCTCCATCCCTGGATCCTGCAGCTGAGCCAAGCCCAGGGTGAGGGAAGCAGCAGCTGCTCTGGGTGAAAGGGGGATAAAACATTCCCAAATATCCATCGTTCCCTCACCTCTCCCAGATCCCCGGAGCAGGAATTCCCCTTGCGTGGATGGCTCACCTCAGCACCCACTCCTGGATCTTCTCCCTCACCTCCAAAACACTGGCAAAATCCAGGCATGGGAATGAGATTGGGAAGAGCCAATTCAGACCTGGAAAAGTGGGAGGATGCTGGAATTAGGGCACGGAATATCTCCCACCCCTGAATGCCTGAGGGTTTTCCTCCAGCTCCTGGTCCTGGAGGGATTTTCCATCCTTCCCTCACAGCCAGTCTTGGAGGATCCAATTCCTGCTGGATTTCCCTTCCTTGGCTCTTCCTTCCCACATTTCCAACCAAACCTGCCCTGATCCACGACAAAATCCCGGGTCCATTCCCATCTTTTTGTCCCTTTTTAGCCTCTCTCAGGCACAGACAAATCCCCATCCCCGTCCAACGTGTTGGGACACAGCTCCCTCCAGACTGGGAAAATCTTGGGGTCCACATCCCAATAAAAGGATTTTTTTTCCCCACTGTTGTTTTAAGCTGTTGATTTATCGAGGGCTCCACATCTCCTCAGCATTCCCAAACATCTGATGATTTTATTCCAATTGCCTGGTTATCCATGGCCAGGCTGCTTTTCCACTCACCCAAAACCTCCTTCGGTTATGAAACACGAAAACCATGGAATGCTGGATGTTTATTTGATCTCTTTTCCCCGGAGAAGGAGTTTAATAATTTAGCAGCAGATCTGAAACTGCTCCCTGAGGAATAATTTGCTTTAGGGGGGGAAAAAAATGAGGGGATTTTTTTTTCCCCCCCTCCTCTCCCAGATTCCCAAATAAAGGTCTGGTTTGCTTTGGATCACGTTCGCCCTCCGAAGACTTGGTTTTCCTATTAAAATCTTTATTTCACTCCAGATTATTCTACCATTCCTTTGTCTCTCTGCCTTTGGAATGCAGCTGTCACCATGGCTTTTAGGATCCTGCTTCCCATTGGTCCCTGGGAATGCTTTATATCCCCTTGGAAGGAGCCAATAAAGGAGTTCAGGTGCTTTGGAACCTGCCAAGTGCAGCTCATCAAGGGATGCATGGAAAGGAAGGGCAGGAAGCGACAGATTTGGGGTCACGATTTATTTACTGAGAGCATTTTTTGGGGGGGGGTGTGGGATTTTATTGCTTGTTTGGGCTCCTCAGGAATTGTTTTTCCATATGGAACAGCATCTTGATGCTTGGAGTGTCCCAAAATGAGGGGTGCCCACCTGCATCCAGAATATTCCTGCATCGTGGAGAGCAGGGATCCACAAAGCACATTTTGAGGGTCAAAATTCTCCGACGAAATTCCCAGAAATTTTAGAGTTTCAAAACCTCTGAAATCGCCAAGATTTTCAAAGATCTTTTCCCAGAGGAGCTGTAAGACTGGGAAGCTCAGGGACAGAGCCTCACAGGGCTCCTTCCACCTGGAAAAATCCCAATCCCTGCACATCCATGCTCTGCTTTTCCCCAGGATCCTCAGCCCAGCCTAAAAATTTGCTGCCGGATTTGTCCCTCCTCCCTGAAAAAATACCCCCAGGGAAAAGAAAAAATCAGGAATAAATCAACAAATCACAGCAAACTTTTCCATAAGATCTGGTTCCCATCCTTCCCAAATGGAAACTCCGCTTTATTTGGATATTATTTATTTTTTTTTAATTTGCTGCCTTTTTTTTTTTTTTTTTTAATATTTCTCATGGGCTTCCCCTTCCCCTCAGTGATTTTTAATGTGTGGCACATAAAAATATGAGGACACTGTTCTGATAATTCCTTGGAAAACGCTCTCCAGATGTGCTGCTGCTTTTCCACAGGGGGAATGCATTGTGCGTGCCTGAAAAAAAAAAAAAAAGGGAAAACCAGGGAATTTTTCCCTGAGTTTGGCTTTTGGTTCTAAATGAAGGAAGATGAGCCACACTTTGGGGCTGGAAGATAAAAACCAGCACACCCAAAACTTCCAGAAAATAGCCAGGATCCAGGAGAGGTTGTTTGAGGAAGGAAAACCAGGAGAGAAAAAAAGTAGGGGAAAAAAAATCCCACCCAAGTTTAGGAATCAGGAGCAGAAACAGGAGCCTTGTTCCCTTTAAGCTCGGCTAATCTGAGTCAAAACCCACATGAATCAAGTTAAGCCGAGCTCAAAGTGCTGTTCCTGCCCCCTTGGACACATTCACACAAGTTTCCCAACATTTTCGCAGCTCCTGCTTTGTTGGGAATCACATTTGCTGCCTTCCCACTCCCGAGGAGAGCTGGGATTGTTTGGATTTTCCAATAATTTGGCTTCCCCCCTCCTCCCCGAGTGTTTTCAAAGCATTACCTAATAATCCTCGAGGGAAATGGGGGAAATGGGGATCGCTATCCCTGTTTTACAGAGCAGGGAGAATCCAGGAGAAGAGGGATCCCTACCTTGCCCAAGGAGAGAGAAGGATGGGATTAATCCTAAAAATCAGGATCGGGGCTGAATCCACTGCCCTGGAGCTTCCCTTGGGATGGGAATGCTGGGAGGGCAGGACGAGCAGGAACTCTGCACCACGACGGGTCACTCCAAGGAATTTTTCACACCCAAAGGATGCACCGGGAAGCTCATTTTGGGATGGAGGGAAGGATTTTTGCCCAGATTCTTCCTGCCCGAATGCTGATATTGGGATGGAGGGAAGGGTTTTTCCCCAGATTCTTCCTGCAGGATGCTGATATTGGGATGGAGAGAAGGATTTTTACTGAGGCTCCTCCTGCCCGGATACTGATATTGGGATGGAGTGGAGGGAAGGATTTTCCCCCCAGGTTTTTCCTGCCCAAATGCAGATATTGGGATGGAGGGAAGGATTTTTCCCCAGGTCCTTTCTGCCTGAAAGCTGATATTGGGATGGAGGGAAGTTTCCCTTTCCTCCCCGAGCTCCTTCGGACAATCCCGAGCTGAATTCCAAGTGGGAACGCAGCAGGTCCGTGCTGGCGGAGCTCTCCGGACAGAGATGGATGAGGCAGCGCTGACCCCGCTGGCAGGGGAGCAGGGACAAACAGCTGGGAGCTGCAATTCCCTCCCCCGGAACAGCTGGATCTGAGGGAGAACATCTGGCCTCAGTCTGGGTGGTTTGGGAGGAACAACGAGCGCGGGGCGAGCCGGGATCCTCGGGATGCGCCTGGGGAAGGCGGATCTGCCGCAGGGACGGGGCCACGGGGCAGGGATGGGGATGGATCGGGCCTCCCACGGAGCAGGGGTGGGAGGAAGAGCCCTGGCAGGGGGTCACGCCACTCCTGACCCTCCCCGGTGTCCAGGGATCGCACGGGAACCACCAGAATTCCCTAAATCCAACGGCGCCCCCGGAGACTCCTCACCCTGCCGGGGCCAAAGGGCCGAACAGACGGAGGGGAAGTTGGAAATCTTTCCAAACTTTCTTTCCACAGCTGCCACTCCTGGCTTGGCAAAGCTGCTGGAAGGTTCTGAAGCTCCAAGGAGGGATTTCTTTTCCCCCGCCATGGATGTGCCAATCCCACATCCCACACCTGCGTCCAGAGCCTCGTGGGTGATGCAAAAGCACCTGAGGATCCCAAATCCTGGAGTTTTCCAGCCCTTCCCAGGCTTCCAGCAGCAGGTGAAGCTCCACACAAGGCTGTGAGCACCTGCCCAGCCTCTCCATCCCAACTTCTGGGAAGCTCACAGCCACTTCTGCCAAGCTTTTCCCGCTCCAGAGCTGCTTCCCGACTTCCCAGAGCAAGATCCCAAGGCAGCACTCCTCAAAAATCCCTGGCAGAGCCAGAAAATCTGATTTGCCTCCGAAACGAAGGCAGAGATTGCACCTCCTGAGACATCAAAGCCTCGGAAGAGCAAGAAATCCACGTAGGAAACCAAGTTCTGGAGCTCGGGGTTGTTGCTTAGCAAGATTGAAAGAAATTCCCTTGGGAATTTCTCCACACGAGCAGGAATGTTGGTTAAGGATGAAGTCCAGCTCTGTTTCCTCAGAAATGTTACTGTCTGGAGCAGTATTTGCATGGAATTGCTGGGCTTGCCTGGGGAGAAACCAAACATTCCCTGTTGGAGGCACCTTTGCCTCCATCCCGGGTGAATCCCAGCACGTGGATGACAAATCTTGTTCCAGACAAATTCCAAGCCCAGGAAAAGCTGGAGATGGGAGTGTCCTATGAGCCCTGCCACCCTTTCCAAACTGGCATCAGAGTCTGCCAGGAATTTGGGGCAGGAATTTATTGGCTACAAATCCACGCAAAGCTGAGCTGGCCACGAGTCGGGACCGGTGGCCACCACACCAAGCAGCTCCTGAAAGTTGGAATTCCCTCTCCTCCAGAAAGCTGGAATTCCTTCTCCTCCTGAAAGCTGGAATTCCTTCTCCTAACTTTGGCTGGAAGTTCATCCCAGTTCACAGCAGTTGTGTTTTCCCTTTGTTCTGCCTGTAGCCCGTGGCCTGGAGGGAGAAATGCTGCTTGAATATGCAGGAAACCTGGGCTAGATTCCCGTTCTTTTGCTCCTCCAGCTCCTTTAAAAGGGAAAAGGAGAGGGGTTTTCCAGCCACACTGGCGTCACATCCACGGATCTCGTCGGGAATTTTGCTCTCCAGGCCTCATTCCCTTTTTTCCTCCTGGTCCAGGAGCGGAGCCGGGGGTGCTGCCAGACCGTGGAATGCAGCGCTCACCCCTTGAAAAGTCTCTCAAGAATTCCAGCTTCGCACAGGCCTTTGGAGCCGGCCCAGCTGCCAATTCCACATGAGACAAGCTGGAGATAAAGGGAGGTTTGTGATCCTCCAGGTGCTGGAAAAGGGAGGAACCGTTCAGGTGAGGAGTTGGTTGAATTTACCTGCTCGGGGTGGTTGAACCGCAGGGTTCACCCACAGCTGCCCACACTTCTTGTGGTGCCACTTCTGCCCTGCTCAACACTGCAGTTCCCTGGATCCCCTTCCCTTCCCTGGTGTTCCCAGCTTTGGGAAGCCTGGAGAGTTTTGCCAGGTTTCCCATCGCCAGGAAATGGTCCCGTAACTGGGCATTTGGGCTCCTTGTTGTTGTTGGGGGGAGGAAATAGCCTAAACAAATAATGAAAAAATGGTCTGGCTGGAGAAATCCCACAGCACATTCCTGGGATGCTCCCGGACCCTTCCAAGGGAAGCGGTGACGCTCCCTGGTGACCCTCCTGGCCTTGGAGGATGCAGAGGAGAACTTCAGGCAGGTAGAACTCACCTGGTGTGGGGATTTCGTGGCAAACCCATCTCCAGGGCCAAAAGTCGGCTGTGTGAAGGGGAATCTTTCTGAAGTGGGATTTGCTGGCAGGGGAAGGCTCAGCCCCGAACTGCCGGAGCCCTCGGGCTTCACTTAACCCCAGCCTGGCCTCCCCAGGCTGAGCCCACGCCAAGCCCGGCTTTGGTATGGCCCTGACAGCTCAGGGGGCACCAAACAAACCCCAGAGCCCCAGGGGTTCTGCCCTGCCCCCTTCTGCCACAGCCCGTGGAGAACGTGGAGCACATGGAGGAAATGGAGCACATGGAGGATGTGAAGAACATGGAGGGCATGGAGGACATGGCGCACATGGAGGACATGGAGGATATGAAGAACATGGAGGACATGGAGAACATGGAGAACATGCAGGACATGGAGGACATGGAGGACATGGAGGACATGGGGCATATAGAGAACATGGAGCACATGGAAGACATGGAGAACATGCAGGGCAAGGAGGACATGGAGAGCATGGGGCACATGGAGAACATGAAGAACATGGAGAAGGATGAGCACATGGTGAATATGGAGCACATGGAGAACATGGAGGACATGGAGAACGCGGAGGGCACGGGGCACATGGAAGACATAGGGCACATGGAGGACATGGAGAACGTTGAGCACATGGTGAATATGGAGCACATGGAGCACATGGAGCCCATAGACAACATGAAGCCCATGGAGAACATGGAGGTCATGGAGGACATGGAGAACATGGAGAACGTGGAGAACATGGAAAACATGGAGGACATGGAGAAGGTGAAGGGCACGGAGCACATGGAGCACATGGGGTCCATGGAACACATGGAGAACATGGAGCAGGATCCTCCATCTGGCTGAGCAAGGTTTCCCAAGAGGGAGGTGTTGGGACAGGGAATTTCCCAACATCCCAAGAAGCCTCTGCCGTGGACAGATGCTGGCACTGAGCATTGCTCTGCCCTCACTGAGCATCCTGCAAGGTCCATCCCCTGCTTCTGCCACCGATTCTGTGGGATATTTGCAGGTTTTGGGATCAAATATCACCCTGCCCTTGCTGAGCACCCTGCAATTTCCATTCCCTCCTGCTGGTTCCCAGCTGGAGGAGATTTGTGGGAACCAAGGGCAGCAGGAGCAGATGGACGCAGAGAATCCAGTTCAAAGAATTTATGGAACCACGACCTGTGGCCTCCTCCAAGCTGACACCTCCTGATGCTGCAAATTTCCTGCAACTGGACGGGCAAGAGATGGGGGAAAACCATCAGAGAACGGTGAAATCCTGGAATGGTTTGGGTTGGAAGGAAGTTTTAAAGGTCATCTACTTCCACCCCCCACCACAGGCAAGGACACCTCCCACTGTCCCAGGTTTCCTCAAACCCCATCCAAACTGGCCTTGGACACTTCCAGGGATGGGGAAGCCACAGCTTCTCTGGGAATCTGTGCCAGGGCCTCACCACCCTGTGAGTAAAGACCTTGAGTGTCCCCTGGGCAGGGCAGGAGGGAGCAGAGGTCACCCCTGCCACGAGGGGACACTGATCCAAGCATGGCCACGCTCCGGAGGGTGGCACTGACTCCTTGGAGCCTGCAAGGCTCGGGTCTCTCTCCTTGTCCTAATCCACGCTGGATCAGCTGATTTCATTTCTAATTTCCTCACACATGTGCTCCGGCACAGCTGTGGAACATGAGCCGAGTCTGCAGAGGAAATCCTGAGATTTACACAGGCCCCAGTGGATTATAAAAACCTGGAAACGGGACAGATAACACTCATGGAACAGACTCGGAACATGCTGAGGAGAAAAAAAAAAAAAAAAACAAACCCTCACAACAGATTAAAACCTGCTGTTCCCTGCTAAATGTAAAAGTGTCTTTTCCAACACTTTGAACTACTGTGGTGAAACTTTGTAGGTAGCTGTCGTTTCAAAGGTGCAATCTTCAGGAGGATTGTTTTCCTCTTTTTTTTTTTTTTTTTTTTTTTTTTTTTTAATGGATTTGGGAAAGTTGCAATAAAAGAGTCCTTAAAAGGCCTTGACCTGGAGGGCTGCGAGCCTTTAGCCTGGCCAGGTTCAGCCCTAAACCCTGTGCAGCTTCCAGAGCTTCTGAGAACTTCCAAAATCCGAGCTGGCTGCTGATGTTTCAGCCCAAGGTGGTGGGAGGAAGAAGTAAACAGTTCCTGGTGGGAGATGCTGCGTTTTTCCATCCCCCCGGAGCCAGTTGGACACTCCGAGGGTTTCTGACAGGGGACAGGGCTGTTTTCCCAGCTTTCCCCTGCCTGTGGAAAGGCAGCTGGGAGGGGGAATTATCCTGGAGAAAAGGGGGATCAGGGGGAATTTCTGGCTCTGCACAACTCCCTGACAGGAGGGGCAGCCGGGGGGGATTTGGGATCTTATCCCAAGGAACGGGGACAGGAGGAGAGGGAATAGCCCCAGAGCACACCGGGGGAGGCTCAGGTTGGACATCAGCAGGAATTTCCCCATGGAAAGGATGGTGAGGCACTGGAAGTGCCCAGGGAGGTTTGGAGTGCCCATCCCTGGAGGTGTCCAAGGAGTTCCTGGAGGTGGCACTCAGGGCTGGGGATGAGGTGGGGATCAGGCCCAGCTTGGGCTCCAGGATCCTGGAGACTTTTTCCAACCTCAGTAATTCCACAATTCTATGATTTTGAATAAACTCAGCCAATGATCTGAGGGAAGTGACTGTCCTGGAGAGACATTTTCCCATTCCCCATCTCAGCAGGATGGATTTTTTTTCCACCCATTTCCCACTTGGCTGCTGGCTCAGAGCTGCCATTTTTGTGCTCCTGCAGGTCTCCAGCTGCATCAGTGGGATCAAAACCAAGCCCAAGGTCACACTGGGTTTTCTCGAGCTGTCAAATGGGATTTATTGCTTTTCCCAGGATCAATGACTTCACAATTTGGGCTGCCAAGCTGTGCTGGGTCACGTCCATCCAGGGCCAGAACCTCTTGTTTTGAGGCCTCTTCTTCCCCCAAGAATTGTGGGAATCTCGCTTCCATTTTATCTCGAGCATCAAAAGAATCTCAAGGAGGGGTCAGATGAAAGGTTGGGGGTTTTCCTCCCTCGTTTCTGTGAAGAACAAACCAGCTTGGTTTGGGGTTTGTGAAAGCAAAATCAGCTTGAGCTGGATCTCAGATCTATTTTATCTCAGCCCCAAATCTTTCATTTGAATTTGGGGTTTCCAAACCAAAACCCAGGGAAGACTTTGTGAAAAAACCAACCTGAACACCAACCTCCTCCACACATTCCAGAAGGTTGCTGAGAGGAATTCTCCTCCAAGTTCATCCCAATCAAAGAGTGACAAGGTGAAAACTCTGCTGGCACCACGTCCCCTCAAACCCCAACCTGGAGAAGGGCAGGAAAAAAAACACCAGGGAAAAGCAGACAAAACCTGGCTTGATGTCTGTGCCACCAAAATGCTCCAAGCTGGAGCTGTTCCAACACAAAACAACAACTCCAGGCATCTCCTGACTTTTAGCAGGAGCTTGAGACACTCAAATATTTGCAATATCCTGGGACAAGACAGGAGAAATGCTGCTGAGATTTCCCTGGAATTTGCTGGACCTGTTGGAGCAGCCAAGAGAATGGACTGGTTGGAGTCTGGGTTCTTCACAGGTTGATGGAGAAAGTTTGAAGGTGCCTCCTGGTGGTTTTTTGAAGGGTTTTGTAATGTTGTCCTCAAAAAGGGTGTCACTTCTGTCCCGGATGAATTCAATTTTAGGATTTTTTATTTGGGATGTCGAGGAAGTCGGGCAGTGCACAAGGTTCAGGTTTAAGCGTGGCCTTGCAACGTTTGGATTTTGAAGCATTAATATCCAGAAATTTGGTCTTGGCAGATGGTCAGGGACACAAAGGAGGAACTCAGTCCCTGCAGGTCAATTTTTCCATTTTTCCACCAGTAACGTGATCCCACATTTCAAAAAAAAAAAAAAAAAAAAAAAAAAAAA
>VZTR01013078.1:1288-25762 GCA_013400775.1 Chaetops frenatus | reverse complement strand
AAATTTAAAAATAAAAATAAATAAAGATAAATAAAAATAAAAATAAAAATAACAAAAAAAACCCTTAAAATGGTACAGATAGTTCTGATTGATGTGTTTAAAAACATGGCAAGAAAGCCTATTAATAATCAAAATTTAAAAACATTAATTAAAAAAATTCTTTATGAACAAGAAAGAAGGAAAGCTGGAAAAAACCCCTCTATTTTTACCTGAAAATTGCCATTTAATTAATTAATTAATTAATTTTAATGAATTGCCAGCTCATCTCTTTCAATCCCTGCATTTCAAGTGCCACAAACTCCACTTTTCTTGGCCCTTCCACACCCTTTTAACCTCCCTGATCCCTAAAACTGAATCCCTCAAAAAAAACCCAAAAAAACCAAAAAAAACCCAAAAAACCCAAAACCAACAAAACCCAAAAAACCCAAGAAATTCACTCCAATACCAGCCAATGATTTGCTTTCAGCGGAATTTTTCCACCAGGCTGAAACATTTGTAAATCCTCTTGTGTCCGTGGCCGGCTGAACTTTGCCTGTCCCGTCTGGAAGTTTATTGCCCATTCCTAATGATCAGTATCCATTTCACTCCCGAGGAATGAAGGGATTTCAGGGATAACGGGTCACTGGGAGCAGCACTTTGCACATTCCCATTTTTTGGGAAAACGATTCCGTGTCTCCCCTGCTTTCCTGGAGAGGGGGAGGATATCGGACACCAGCCCATGGAAATCGCTCCGGGTCAGGAGTTTAAGGCTGAGCTGGGCTGGGGGGGAGCTGATCCCTGTGGGGATCCTGATCCCTGGATTTCAGATCCCTGTGGATATGGGAAGCCAGCAAAGCAACCCAAAAAATCCTTTCTTTCCACGCTTTCCATGCACATTCCTAAATATTTTGGATTTTATTCCTCCCTGTAAAAGTCTCGTTTTGAGCCCTTCTCACATCCTCAGGCCTGGTTGTTGTTGGTTTTTTCCAACATCATGGAATGGGTTGGGTTGGGTTGAGTTGGGTTGGGTTGGATTGGGTTATTTTGGGTTGAGTTGGGTTGGGTTGGGCTATTTTGGGTTGGGTTGGGTTGGGTTATTTTGGGTTGAGTTGGGTTGGGCTATTTTGGGTTGGGTTGGGTTGGTTTAGCTTGGGTTAGGTTGGGTTGGAAGGGACCTTCAAGCTCATCCAGTTCCAACCCCAACACTTCCCACTATCCCAGGTTACTCCAAACCCCATCCAAGCTTGGACACTTCCAGGGATGGAGAATCCACAGCTGCTCTCCCCACCCTCACTGCAAAAAAATTCCTTCCTTTTTTCTCTCGCCTGAATCTCCATTTCTTCACTTCCAAACCATCCAAGGATGGGGTTTCGAACAACCTGGGATTGTGGGAATCGTCTCTGCCCCTGGCATGGATCAGGATGAGCTTTAAGGTCCCTTCCAGCAGAAGAATCCCAGGATTTTGTGAGGATCAGCTGGAAAGAGCCAGTGCTGCTCCCTGAGCAGGGATTCCTGCTGGGCTGCAGAGCCTGGGATTCCCCTGAGTTCCCAGGCTGGAAAAAACTCCTTGGGAAAGTGTTGGGATGATGAGCTGAGATCTCTGGGAGCCAGGATTGTCCCTGTTCCAAGAGTGGTATCAAGAAGACAAATCAGGGATAAGACACCAAGGCAGCCCCCACGCTGGGAATTGAACAATCTGCAAAATCCCGGGATCTGCTGCAGCCCAGGGAGGGAGGCAGAGTGACAGGGAGAGCTGGGAAAACAAGGAAAAGACCACCCAGAGGAAAACCTGGATCTTGGAAGTCACTGAGCAGAGGCAGCTGGGAGATCTGCGCTCGTTTGAAGGAGTTTCAGTGGTTTCTGCTCCCAGCAGAATCTCGGATACCTCACAACCTGCTACATCCCGGTTTTCCACAGGAACATCTCGGCTCCGGGAGCAGCTCTGGAGCCTCCTTGGTGCCACGCAGGACTTTTCCCAGTGAAATCCCCGTGCAGGACTCAGAATTCCCTCGGAAAACTCATCCCCTCCTGTTGGGAAGGATTTTGCTTTGCAGCTCATGGAATTCTGGCTCAGTCCTGCCGGGAAACCATTCCCCTCCCAACCTGCAGGGAGCCAGGGCCGTTTTCCTCACCAAAAAATCCGAGGAGCTGCTGAATTCTGCTCCGTGGCCGCAGCTCCCCGAGGCCAATTTTCCTGGCTAATCCTTGGAGCTTGTCAGGATGTCAGAGCCAGGCCCAGCCTGGCACCATCCCCGAGGGGCTGGGGCTTGTGCAGGGAACAAAATATCCCGTGACGGAGCTTAAATCCTGGGATCTGCCTTCCACTCCAGCCTGGATTGGCGTTTTTGCTGCTTTTCCTGAAAAAATAACAAGAGGGAAAACCCTGCAAGGTCTGTGAGAGGCTCCAAGCCCGGCTGAAAAATTCCCTGTAAATTCCTTTATCACAAGTCAAATCCAACATTTTTCGGCTGCAGCTGGGTGAAGTTGGTGGCTGATGAGTTTTTTCTGGTGTCACTGGATACATCCCAGCCCAATCATTCCCAGTCTTTTCTTGGCTCCTAAATTTCTCCAGGAGACGGCAGACAAAACATTTCCCTCTGTCCCCTTCCTTAACCCCCCTCTCCAGGAAATTGGAATAATAACAATAGTAACAATAATAACAACAATAATAACAATAATAATAACAATAACAACATTATTATTATTATTATTATTATTACAACAAGAGAAATAACAATAACAACATTATTATTATTATTATTACAACAAGAGAAACAACAAAAACAATAATACAATNTTATTATTATTACAACAAGAGAAACAACAAAAACAATAATACATTAACAAGGCACAACAACAACAATAATAACAATAATAATAATAATACAACAATAATATAATAATAATGATAATAATGGTAATTATAATAATAATAAAAATAAAGTGGGACATGAGCTACTTTTGGAATCTCCTGGAGCCTGAGGAATAAAAACCAGCCCTAATTACAAGTGTGCAGAGGAGCTGGCCTGGAGGAAATGGGAAGATTACACGCTGGAGGAATTGGGAAGCAGCTCCAAGACTGGGAGTCTGAAGGGAATGATGGCCCACTTGGAACTATTTTCCTTTCAAACTGAAAATAAAAACTTGTCTCCGCTCCCTGAGTGGTTGTTCAGGGCACTCCTTGCCTAAGGAGAAGCAGGAAAGTTCCTGGAGATGGAGGAAGATGAGGAGGGAGGGGGGATTCAGGCCTTCCTGCAGCCCTCCAGGTTAGGCAGGAATAGAGAACCACTGGGATAGAGCCAGAAGGGAAGGTTATAAATCCAGAAAACCTTGGGATTGGGCTGTGTTCCCTCACTCTGATCCCAGGATCCCTCCTGGATCCCGGCTGGATCTGCAGTGTCCCCGTGGGCTCAGCTCATCCCCAAATCCTCCAGACTTCGAGGCAGCTCAGGAACAGCTAAAAACCATTTCAAGGATTCACCTTCCTGGCCTGACAGCCCTTAATTAACAACCCCGGGGTCAAGCAGAGTTGGGGGCTAATTAGAGAAGACCCCCAGCTAATTAGGACGTCCCTTCCAGGGTCACAGCATTGAAAATATCTCAATTTGCCGCCAGCCAGAGCAGGAAAATCACTGGAATCAGACCTGGATGGTGATTTCCCACTCCCTCCGTGCCAGTTCCTCTGCTCCATCCTCCAAAATATCCCAAATCTTGCACTTGCAAAGGAAATGCTTTTCCAGCTGGGAATTTGCCTTCACTTCCAGCCTTAATTTCTTTTTGGCTGCCTGGTTTGTTCCTTTTCCTTCAAGAATGAAAGGAAAAGCTCAGCCAGCAGCCCTTGGGATGAGGAGCTCTGCAGGAAAAGCAGGAACAGCTGGGCTGGTGGATGGGGTTTTTTTATGGCTTCCTGGGATTCTCCCTCCATCAAATCCTCGTTATTGCATCGGGATGCTTTTCCTTCCAGATGAAACTGCAAATTATCAGCTCTGCCTGCCAGCAAACCGCAGATAGGGCAGGTCTGAGGCTCAGAAATCCCTGAAACTGAACCCAAAAAAGAGCCCAGTGATGGGAGCCTTCCCAGTTATCCGTGTGTGTTTAAACAGGAATTATTGCCTTGACAATAGATCCAATAGCAGCTGGTTTAGGGGGAAAAAAATCCCTGAAAAAAAACCCCAAAAACCAGTGGTGAGCAGAAACCACCAATTCCATGCAGCAAGAGCTGGAGGTGGAAATCAATCTTTTTCTTGCCCAAGAAGTCTCTGGTTTTCTCCAGCCAGCAATGGCAGGGACGGGCTGAGCCAGAGGCAACCACAGCTTAATTTATCCCATGGATTTTCCCTGCTCTGTCCCAAAAAAAGAAAAAAAAACCCCTACCCTGGGCACTGCCAATGGAGATTTTCCAGCTCCTTGTGGGATTTCGGCTCCACGCTCCACATTTTAGGACTTGGCACAAGAAAAATCCCAGCCTTGGACAGCAAATCCATTGGTGGCTTCAAAATAAAGCCCAGCTTAGGGCTCCAGACTAAAACTCTGCAAGGCCTGAGGGGTTTCTGCTCTGTGGATTTAAACAAGGAGGAACTCCAGGATCCACTGGTGGCATTCCAGGACTGGGATCAGCAGAGCCAGGTGCATCTGCTGGAGGAAGAAACCCTGGAAAAATGGGATTTTGTCCCCATTTAATGATGGGAAACAAGGAAGGACCTGCCCAGGTCATCCCAGCCAGTGGGGCAAACCAGGAATTTCCAGGAGGATGATTCCACGACATCCTCAAGAGGTTTTTCCCAGTGCTCAGCTCCTTCCTGTCAAGATTACTTTTTTACTTTAAAACTCCCATAATTTCCAGAGCTTTTTCTGGAGGGTCCAGTGAGAGGAGCAGCTCTGACACACTGGAAGGCTTGAGAAGATGAAGGAGGAGATTGGATTAAAAATAAGAATAGAAATAGAAATAGAAATAGAAATAGAAATAGAAATAGAAATAGAAATAGAAATAGAAATAGAAATAGAAACAAAAATAAGAATAAGAAATAAAATAAATAGAAATATAAATATATAATTATAATTGCAGTAGTAATAATATAATAATAGTAATAGTAGTAATAGTAAAATAGTAATAAAATAATAATAATAAAAGAAAAAGAAAAAGAAAAAGAAAAAGAAAAAGAAAAAGAAAAAGAAAAAGAAAAAGAAAAAGAAAAAGAAAAATTAAAAGTAAAATTAAAATTAAAAAAATAATCAGCCTGTGATCCATCCTTTCCTCAGCACCCATCCCCTCCAAGTGCCCCCCAGGGATCCATTTCCCAATTTTCAGGAACAGCCTGAGAATCCCAGAGCTGGATCCGTGGGCATTCCCTCCTCTCCTCCCTCCACATCCCTTCCCCTCTGTTTGTCCTGTGGTTTTTGGGGTGGGAAAGGCCAGGGACGCTGCAGGGGAGGGATTTTTTGGGGGGTGGCAGTGCCACCTGCGTGGCCCCCCCGGGTCACATTCCAGCAGGGACAAGCAGGGGCCATTCCCTGCCCATGGCATGGGAAACTCACGGGCTGGGGGCTCCTGGGAGCTCCAAAAAGCTGGAGATGAGGAGATCTTCGGCCTCGTTCTCCTCCAGCTCAGGGGGAGTTGATAAATCAGAGCCGACCCCACCTCAGGGATGTGGGGTTGGTGTTTGTTTCGTCCCTGCAGCTGCTTTTGCTCCACTTGGGCTCTTTGTTTTCCCTTCTCGGGATCCAAACCAAGGCTGGAGCTTCCCCAGGAAAAAGGAGGAGGGGTTTTTTTCCCAGGGGAGGGGATTCCTGCAGACCCTCAGGCTGAGCTAAGGGGTACAGCCAGAGGCAGGAGAAGGTCAGAGCCTTTCTGTAGGAAAAATTCTCTCCTAAACTTTAATTCTGTTCCTCCCACAGCTCTGCTGAGGTCCCTGCAGACCCTGTGCATGCCAGGATTTTGCAGGGAGCAGGACTTAACTCTGGAATTTCCTCAAAAAACCCCAGAATGATTTGAGTTGGAGGGACCTTAAAGCCCATCCAGCCATGGGAAGGGAAATTTCCGCTATCCCAGGTTGCTGGAAGCCCTTGGGAATGAGGGATTTGCCTCCTGCTGGGTGGGATGCTGAGGGCAGGGAGCAGGATGAACTTTGGGAAAGGAGAAGGCTCTGCTTGTCCCCACACCTTTGTCACTCCCCATTTTTGGCCTTCTCAGAACAACAGCTCAGGAGGAAAAGCAAGGCTGTCAATATTTCAAAGATTTCCTAAAGTTATTGAAGTTCCTATCAAAAAACCAACACCAACCAAGCCCCAGTCCCCACAGCTTAACAGCTTTATCAATCTCAGAGCAGGATTTTGCCAGAACAGGGCTGGGGGTGGACTTGCCAAATTATTTGTTGTCATTAAATAAATGAGGTCTCAAGCTGTAAAACAATGGAGTGGTGACAGAAAGCTGGAAAGGAGGAGCAGCCCTGATCAGAGCAGAACACCCCGTGTGTTCCAGTGATGCCTGAAGTGGCTGCCTGGAAACAGAGACCAGGCAGGAATAAAAGGGAATAAAGGTGAAGGTTGATTGGAAAGACCTTCAAAGGCACCCCCTGCTCTCAAAATGGAGCCCAGGATGGGCCCCGAGTCACGAGCTCTTCACACCTTTAGAGCTTTGGGCCATTTGCAGATCAGCATCAATTCCCCAATTCAAACTTTAGCCAATGATGGCATTTCCCCAAGCTCACCCCCCCTTCTCAAGATGTTGGGTTGCACATTTTGGGCCTCGTCCCATCAGCCCAGCTCACCCCCCCTTCTCAAGATCTGCTGTCCCTGGGCTCATCCCATCCTGGCCTCACTCCAAGACACGCCGGATTCCCTGGAAAAGCTGCAGGAAGAACAGCCCCAGTTGCTGCTCGTGCTGTCTGGATCCAGCAGCTCTAATTCCCACCCTAATCCCGGTCCACAACGGGAGCACTGTTGGGGCCCAGGCTGCCCCTTCCTCCCCGGCTGACCCCGTGTCCCTGCCCGGGCTGTCCCCAGGGAGGGGGTGAGGGCTGCAGGGGGCTGCAGGCACAGGTGGCCCCACCAGCTGTGGGGTCTCCATTTCCCTCTGATTCCCAAGGGGTCCTGGTGGTGATGCCTTAAGGTTTTTAAGGTTTTCTTTTCCTCTTCTGCTTTAGCCCCATATGCAGTGTCACTGAGCTCTCCTCACAGGGCAGTCACACACAACAATTCTCTCCAGCCCAACATTCAAGGACAATCCTGCCCAACCTCAGCCCCAAAGGCACAAACAACGTCAAAAAGAGGAGGCCAAGCAAGGAGGATGGAACTTCATCATTGCAAGGGATTCATTGGACACTTCAGCTCAATCTGCAAATGGAGCAGAACTGATCAAAGTGTGGAACCCCGTGGGCAAAGCCCCTTTTCTGTGTCCATGCTGAGGCCCATCCTGGCAGGGGCTGCAGCCGGGCTCTGCCATTGCCAGGGTGGGGCCTTGGGAGGCCTTGCAATAAATCCCTGCTTTATTCCTCTCATTTTCTCTGCCCTCTGCTCCAGCTCACTCTGAGCAGGCATCAGTGGTGCTGGGGAAGAGGGAAAGGCAGGGCAGGCTCAGGAAGGGGCTTTCCTCAGCCTGTGCTTGTTCCTGGCTGTTGTGGTGGTTTCTGCTGCTGGGGATGCTGTTATCCTGCAGAAATTCGGGATGCAGGAATGCAGCAGGTTTGTTCTTCCAGTTCTGTCCCAGGATTGCTCCAAACTGGGCTCCAGGTGGGCCCCCAAAGCTTTGGCTCCTGACCCATATTACAGACACTGATGGAGTTGTTTTTGTTTCCTTTCCAAGCAGCACGGCACCAATTTGCCCAAATTTCTCCCTAAAAATTGTCCTGGATTGGCCAAACCCCTTCTGTGCCCCTGGAATGCCCACGGGGATTTACCCAATGCATCCCTTTCCAGAAATTTGTGGCAGCCACCTTGAAAAGAATCAGCCCAAAGATCATCCTTGATCCAGGTTCAGGATCAGGGAATGAGGAAGGGACTGGACCAGCCTTAAATCCTCCTTAAATCCTCCGAGTGGAGCCTTATCCCTGATATCCAGGGACACCTGATGGGGAATCCAGCCTTAAAAATGTATTTGGATTGGAAAAGCCACTTTTAACAACCCCCTCATCAGGGACTGGATCCTGTAAATCCTCTGGAGCATGGCCCTGTGTCCAAGGAATGGTCTGGTGGGGAGGGAGGCTGGTGGGAGGACTCGTCCCTGGGCATGTGGAAACAGCTTCCTACACATTCCTTAAAAAATAGGGAAGAAGAAGATGAAAAAGAAGGAGAAGGGGAGGGAGGAGCAGGAGAAAAGGAGGAGAAAAAGAGGAAAAATGGAGGAGAAAAGGATGAGAAAAGGAGGAGGAGGAGAAGGAGAAGGAGAGGGATAAGGTGGAAGAGAAGGAGGAAAAGGAGGAGAAGAAGAAGAAGTAAAAGAAAAATGAAGAAGAAGAAGAAGAAGAAGAAGAAGAAGAAGAAGAAGAAGAAGAAGAAGAAGAAGAAGAAGAAGAAGAAGAAGAAGAAGAAGAATGAAGAAGAAAAATGAAGAAGAATTAAAAGAAAAATGATGAAGAAGAAGAACAAGAAGATATTCCTAATCCACACAGTTGGAAATAATAACCCAAACCAGATGGGCGATTCCCCTCTGGTTTATTAATTGGATATTCTTCCAGTCTGGAATCCAAGACCTTGTCGGGTTCCCCTTGATGAGGGAACATCTCCAGAGAGCGTGAAACAGGAGGGGATTTTGCAGCAGTGACAAGAACTCCTCCAGACTGATGGATCTTTCAGCAAATCCCTCCATTTCTTTCCAGCCACTACTGGATTTCAGCTTTCCCCCACAGAACCTTTCCTTAATTTCCCACATCCGCTGAAGACCAGGAGGAGGAAGTGAAAGTGGCTCAAACTGGCCAGACCAGTTCCTCTGCCCACCTTAAGTCAACTGGAAGAAGCCAAACAATGTTTTTGTGGCTAAGGCAGGGTCCCTGTAGATCCACACTAGGGCCCTGAGCATTCCCAAGGGAATTCCGTGCCCCTGCTCCAGGCAGGGCTGGGTTTTCATCCCCCTTCCCTTCCTTTGTGCCGCTGGAACACGATCTGGTTGAAGTCTCCTCTTGGAATGAGCTTTTCACAGCAGAGCAAACAAGAATGAGGATGGAAGGAAGTCGTTAGGACCCAACAATGGCTCTGCTTAATTAATCAAGAGAAAAGGAAAGTCCCCTTATCAAGGAAAAGAAAAGTGTTCTCAGGAATTGGATTCCCTTTGAAGTGGCTGTGGCTGAGTCACCTGCTGGCCTGGAGCTTTATCCCATAAAGGATTTGGGAGATTTCCTGGTGCTGGGACACCAGGAGCACCAGGCAGAGGCAGGGAGATCAGGAATTCCCTGGGAAAGGAAGAAGGAGCTGTGGAGCACCCCCAGGGTCACCTGTCCTGCTGAGACAGGTGACATTCCGTGACACAGGAGAGCTGTGGGATCCTGCCCAATCCCACGTTGGGACCTTTCCCCACGGTGGTGTCCCACCACCAGGAATCCAGGCTGGTTCCCACCAGCTGTCACAAGGTGTGGGAGAAGCAGGAGGTGTTGCTGCAGCTCCAGCCATTCCCAATGAAAGGAATGAGGGACTTATCTCCACAAACGAGCTGTGGGCCTGCTGTAGATAGGACTGAGAGACAAAAGACAAAATAGGAAGAGTTTCACTGATTGATGGATGGAATGAAAGAGGTTTGTCTTTACAATTAAACTGTGAGTCCACTGATCAATGAAATTGTGTATTGAGAGATGAAAGAAACAGTGGGAAGAACCAGGAATTCCAGGAATTAGAAGAAGAAAAATGAAAAAGGGAGGTGTTATAGATGAGAAGGGAATGTTGGGTGTCAGGGTTCTGGGCAGTCTGTGCCTCTCAAACACCTCAGCCAAGGGGGAAAGAGAGAGGGAAATGCAGCCGGGAAATTGGGATAAAAAGGAGGCTGAATCCTCCAAAAATGTGAGAGATGCCAGGGGAAATGCCCCATGGCCTGTCCCTTTATTGGAATGAAGTCACAGGGCTCCTCTGTCTCCTTTTTGGACAGAAACCTCTGGTGTTTGTGGGTGCATTCTCCTGACACCAATCCTTGTCCCCAGCCCACCTAGCAGCGCTTCCAGCCCCACCCTGTGTGGGGCAGAGCTCTGCTCCCTCCCACTCCAGCCTGCCCAGCATTCCAGCTTGTCCAGAGTGGGACTGGAGCCTCCTTCCCTGGAGATACTCAAAAACCACCTGGACAGAATCCCAAGGCACGGAAAGCCTTCCAGACCTCGTGCCTGCCGGCTCTGGGTTTGAAATGTGTGCTGCTCGGCCCAGGCAGCTGATCTGACACCAGCAAAGGCCAGCAATAAACACACGGAGCCCGAGGGAATCCCAGGGTTCCACCCCAGCCACTCTGGCATGGGGAGCACGACCCCAGGGAAAATAAAAACAGGATTTTCATTTTCCATTGGATTTCGGATTGGGGATTGTGCCTGGTTCTGCCGGGGTCCTCAGCCCCTCTGCAGGGCTGTGGAACGATGCAGGCTCAGTGTTACCCCAGGAGAAAATTGAATTTCCCTGCTTTCAGGCTGGAACACCCCTGAGATGTCTGGGAGTGAAGGTTCTCTGGGAATGTTGCACCTCAGCCATCCTCCTCCTCCTCCTCCTCCTCCTCCTGAGGTTTTTGGGAGGAGAAGGGAAGGTGTTCCTGCCGTGGCCCTTTTGGGGTGGAACGTGCTGAATCCTGGATTCCAGGGAGGGCTGGCGAGCTCTGCCATCCTTAGGGAATTCTGCTCTTCCCTCTGGACCTCACCTGCCCTACACAGAAACCTCTTGGAGCTGTGGACCCTCCCTCCTTCAGGGATGGATTCATCCCCATCATTTGGGAAGCAGCTCCACTTTCCCCTTCCCAAACCCAGCAGAGCTGGAAACTTTGAACCCAATCTGATCCATTTTCCCCCAAAACTTTTGTTGGGAAGCTTTCCTTGAACTCCCCCCAGCTCTGGGGGTAGGATTTCTCTTTGACCCCCCCTTCCCAAACCCAGCAGAGCTGATAACTTTGGACCCAATCTGATCCATTTTTCTCCAAAACTTTTGTTGGGAAGCTTTCCTTGAATTCCCCCCATCCCAGGGGGAGGATTTCTCTCTCACCTCTCCTTCTCACCTCTCAGAGGTGATAGTTTTGACCCAAATTTGATCCATTATTCTCCAAAACTTTTGTTGGGAAGCTTTTTTTGAACCTCCCCCCAGCTCGAGGGGGAGGATTTCTCTTTGACCTCCCCTTCCCACCTCTCAGAGCAGCCCCAGGATTCCAATCCACATTTCCAAGTCTGTCTTGTGGCTTCCAGTGGCCCTAAAATCTGCAAATAAAATCTGCTGGAAATTCCCTGGCCTTGGCCCTGTTTCTGCTGGGGAAGTCTCTGCACCTCCCAGATCACCCAGCCCTCCTTGGGCAAACAGCAATTGTGCATTTGATACTTTTATCTTTGCCCACTTTTCAGCTGCTAAATTGCATTTTTGTGGGCTTGTCTCTCCCTTTTTATTTCAGTTTACCTCGGGTTCTCTCTCCCCGCTGTAACCGTACTCGGAGGAAGATTTTAATTACCTCCCTTTAGAGCCCAAAGACAAGTGGAGCATGTCATTGGGGGCTAAAATATCACTTGGAAATGCAAAAAAGGCCGGGATTTATCAGGCTTAAAAGCTTTCCTGGAATCTGTTCAAAAACTGCTGACTGGGCAAGATTAAACATCCCAATGTTCAGTCAAAGATCCCGGCATGTGGTGTTCTTTTATTCCCCTGGGGAAGCAGGGAAACTGCAGCCCTTGTGCCTTCTGCTCCAAAATTCTCCTGGTTTTGTCTCCTTTCTGCACCAGGGAGGAGCTGGGAATGGGAATCTCCAAATGGGATTTTCTGGGAAAGGCACAATCCCTATAAAGGATTTCGGGTGTTCCTGGAGCAGCAGGAAAGCTCCCTGTGTTTTCCTCAGGATGGGATCAGGGAAACTGCAGCTCTCAGGGCTTCTGACCCAAAATTCTCCTGGTTTTGTGTTCTCTCTGCACCAGAGAGGAGCTGAGAATGGGAATCTCCAAATGGGATTTTCTGGGAAAGGCACAATCCTGTCAAAGGTTTTCGGTTGTTCCCGGAGAAGCAGGAAAGGTGAGGAATGTTCCCTGTGATCTCCTCAGGATGGGATCAGGGGAACTGCAGCCCCTGTGCCCTCTGCTCCAAAATTCTCCAGATTTTGTCTCCTTTCTTTGCCAGGGAGGAGCTGGGAATGGGAACCTCCAAATGGGATTTTCTGGGAGAGTCACGGTTCCTTCAAAAGATTTTGGGTGCTCCCAGAGCAGCAGGAAAGCTGAGGGATGTTCCCTGTTCATTCCTCAGGATGGGATCAGGGGAACTGCAGCTCTCAGGGCTTCTGATCCAAAATTCTCCAGGTTTTGTCTCCTCTGTGCACCAGGGAGAAGCTGGGAGTGGGAATCTCCAAATGGGAGTTTCTGGGAGAGTCACGATTCCTTCAAAAGATTTCGTGAGCAGCAGGAAAGGCAAGGAATGTTCCCTGTGTCTCCTCAGGGTGGGATCAGGGACCCTGGAATTGGGAATTCTGCAGCCCAGGGACAGCCTGGGCACATCCAGGCATTGGGAATTCCCGTTTGGGAAGGGATCTGTTGGGAAGGGTCAGCAAATGCAGCTCCTTGGAATGGTTGGGACAATGATTGGAAGCTGGGGGTGGCACAGGGTTAGGCCGAGGGCTGCCCTTCCCACCTCTCCTGGTGGAAATGTCATCCCAGCAGAATGAAGAGACTGGGAAATCGGGATAAAAATGGCCAGAATTGACTATTCCCATCACCCTCTGTGAGTTCCACAACCACATCACTGGACAAGGACCCTGGAATTGGGAATTCTGCAGCCCAGGGACAGCCTGGGCACATCCAGGCATTGGGAATTCCCGTTTGGGAAGGGATCTGTTGGGAAGGGTCAGCAAATGCAGCTCCTTGGAACGGTTGGGGCAATGATTGGAAGTTGGGGGTGAGGCCAAGGATATCCATGCCCACATCCCATCAGGAGCAGAGCCCTCAGGATGAAAAAAGAAGGAAATCAGGGATAAAAATGGCCCAGAACTGACTGTTCCCACTCCCCCCGCCCCAGCCAAGAGCTCCAGGTTGGATTTCCCTGGAGGCTTCAGGGAACAGGGAATCTCTTAATTTATGGCAGCAGCTTTTCCCCTCCCTGAGCACAGCGAGAGGATCCCGATCCGCCGGCCAAGAGCTCCTTCAGAATGCTCTGGAAGGGGAACTGTGGGATGTGGAAGGGAAACATTTAATGGTTTAAAAGGCACGTTGGACCTGCAGCTCTGTGTGCAGATTGTCTCTGAAGGAATCCTGGGGGAGCTGGAATTACTCATTTTTAATAGGAACAGGAACCACCTGCCTGCAATCACCCACAGAAAACCGGGACACTTTGCAAGGGAAGAGCAGCTTGAGCAGCTTAAATGGTTTTTAATTTTTTTTTTCTTTTTTTTTTTTTTTTTTTTTTTGATTTTTTAACCNTTTTTTTTTTTTTTTTTTGGAATGTTTAACCCACTGTGAGTTTCGGAGCTTTTTCTTCTTTTAATTGGAAACACACTTTTGGGAAGTGCAGTGTGCTCCCCTCCAGCCTTCCCAAGAAGCAGGAACAAATCCCAGCATTTGCTGCTGGGGTTTGAAGAGCAAACAGGGAGCTGCTGCTGCTCCTCCTCCCCCAAAATCCCCCAGGTTGATTGAAGGGGCACATCCTCATTTTTTCCTCCTGTTGCTGAAACCTCCTGGGCTCAGATCTCCCAGGAAAAGCTCAGCCAGGAGCTGGGAAAAGTTCTGGCATCGTTCCCCACCAGCTCCTGGGCAGAGAGAGGACAATTCCCAATAATTTTGTATCACTCCAAGTAAATCTGAGAAATTTGGTGGGTGGTTTTTTTTTTTTTTTTTTTTTTTGTTTTTGGTTTTGTGTTGGTNTTTTGTTTGTTTGTTTGTTTGTTTGTTTGTTTTTTCCACTTTTAAAAAATTCCTTTCAAAACCTCCTGGAAAATTCCTCTCCAAACCTGTCAAACACTGACAGCACCAGGCAGAGGTCTGGGTCCCTGAAAGATTCCCATTTTTCTCTGGAGAAGGTCTCCCTGAAAGTCCCATTTTTCTCAGGAGAAGGTGTCCCTAAAAAATTCCCATTTTTCTCTGGAAAAAGCCTTCCTGAAAGATTCCCATTTTCCTCTCTGCAGCTTGATTGACCCCAACCCCATTTCCCCAAAACCCCCAACAAAACTTTCCAGACAATTTCTTCTTTTTTCACACAGCCAGGCCGAGCTCATCACCCCAAATTTTAACCAGCTGGGAAAACACCCCTCTGCTTCGAGCCAAAAATCCAACATTGGGGCATTTTGTTGATTTTCCTGGGTTTGTTTTTTGTTTCCCTCTCCTTCCAGCCAGGGAAAAGCAGCAATTCTGCATCCCTGACCCCTCTGGGTGTGTGTCCCACAGCTCGGATCACCTTTTGTCCCTCTGCCTTTCTGCAGGGGCTGAGAATTCCCTTCAATAAAAGGCTCCCAACGAGCGTCCCCTTCTCAGGGATATCACACAACCAGGCCTGCAAAAGCCTTTTATGAGGACATTCACCTCGGACGGGGTAATTTTACCTCTCACATCACATAATCTCTTCCCCTGCTGCCGAGCCAGGAAATGAAAAGGGAGCAGTGGGGAGATTTCTGCCTCGAGAGCCAGCTCTGCTGTGATGACAGCCTCGATTACTCGCTCCCAGCCCTCTGAAAGGACCTGCAGGTCCTAAAATGACAATGCCCAACGAGACAAAAGGCACAGAGCGGCCACCAGACAGGTTGGGATCAAATTATGGGCGTTTAACCCATCCATAAATATTTTAGCAGGCTCCTTTAGGAGCTCAGAGAGCGATGATGTCTCGTAATGTTTGATCCAAACGCAGGTGGCCGGAAAAAAAACACCAAAAAAAACGCAGAGTTTAAGAGGATTTGGGAGGAGAGGATTGAGATTAGCACACGAGCAGAGTGAAATGTTATCCCTGCTCTGCTCCCGGGGCTCTGGCTCCTTCCAGGGATCCCTTTTCAGTGGGTAACACAAGCAGAGGCTGCAGGTGATGAACAAATACCTGCCTGCAAAAGGAAACCCTTCCTGGCCCACAGGCACCGAGCTGGGGGTTCTGCTGATCCCTGGGGGTGCAGATCCCCGGGGGCTGGGACACCCAGGGGTGGGGGAGGCTCTCCCACCTCTCCCTGCCTCTGGGATAGCTGATGGCTCCTCTCCTTCCCTGCCCACCTGGATCCGAGGGGAAGGACGCAGCCATTCTCTTTGTACTCCTCTCAGGATGAGAATTTCTGGGAATTTCAGCCTTTTCCTTGCCCTACACTTCCATTGTTCTCTGCAATTCCCTGCCCCTGGAATAGCTGATGGCCCCTGTCCTTCTGGAGGGACAGGACACAGCCACTCTCTTTCTAAAATCCTCAGAATGAGAATTTCTGGGAGTTCCACCTTTCCCTCACCCCACCATTCCCTGCCCCTGGAATAGCTGATGGCCCCTGTCCTTCTGGAGGGACAGGACACAGCCACTCTCTTTCTAAAATCCTCAGAATGAGAATTTCTGGGAGTTCCACCTTTCCCTCACCCCACCATTCCATTATTCCCTGATTATGAAGCAACTCCCTGCCTCTGGAATAGCTGATGGTCCCTCCCCTTCCCACCTGGATCTNGATGGCTCCTCTCCTTCCCTGCCCACCTGGATCCAAGGGACAGGACACAGACACTCTCTTTCTAAAATCCTCAGGATGAGAATTTCTGGGAATTCCACCTTTCCTTGCCCCACAGTTCCCTGCCCCTGGAATAGCTGATGGCCCCTGTCCTTCTGGAGGGACAGGACACAGCCACTCTCTTTCTAAACTCCTCAGGATGAGAATTTCTGGGAGTTCCACCTTTCCCTCACCCCACCATTCCCTGCCCCTGGAATAGCTGATGGCCCCTGTCCTTCTGGAGGGACAGGACACAGCCACTCTCTTTCTAAACTCCTCAGGATGAGAATTTCTGGGAGTTCCACCTTTCCCTCACCCCACCATTCCCTGCCCCTGGAATAGCTGATGGCCCCTGTCCTTCTGGAGGGACAGGACACAGCCACTCTCTTTCTAAAATCCTCAGAATGAGAATTTCTGGGAGTTCCACCTTTCCCTCACCCCACAGTTCCATTATTCCCTGCAATTCCCTGCCTCTGGAATAGCTGATGGTCCCTCTCCTTCCCTTCCCACCTGGATCTGAGGGGCAGGACACAGCCACTCCCTTTGTGCTCCCCTCAGGATAAAAATTTCTGGGAATTCCACCTTTCCCTCACCCCACCATTCCATTATTCCCTGATTATGAAGCAATTCCCTGCCTCTGGAATAGCTGATGGTGCTGCCAGGGCTCCTCTCCTTCCCTGCTTTTCCAGTTCCCTTTTCCCTCATCCCTTCTTTCCTCCAGCAGGATCTTGGTTCACACTCAGAGTGTGCTCAGCTGCAATCATTTCAGGTTTTTTGTCGAAAACCCCCTGCCTGGCTGGTTTGTTTTCCATCCTTCCCAAAGTGCCCATGGATTTTTTCCTGCAGTTCTTGGGTTATACCTCGCATTTGTCTCCCAGTCATCTCATTTTGGGGTCACTCGGAGTTCCAAACCCTCCCCCAGTTCTTCCAGCAGAAAAGTCACCTCCTAATTTATTAAAAATACACTTGATTGGGTTATGCAGATTAATTAAAGATTGAATAGGGTCAGAGCTTGGGAAAATTCCCTGAATCCATGGAATCCAGGTGAGCCATCTCTCCCCCCACACCCCGCCACAGAAAGGCCAAATCCCAATATTTGATCTGATCATTAATTAAAGATTGAATAGGATCAGACCTTGGAAAAATTCCCTGAATCCATGGAATCCAGGTGAACCACCTCCTAATTTATTGAAAATACACTTGATTAGGTTATCCAAATTAATTAAAGATTGAGTAGGATCCGAGCTTGAGAAAATGCCCTGAGTCCATGGAATCCAGGCAAGCCACCTCTCCCTGCCTGTCCCCAAACCCTGGCACAGAAAGGCCAAATCCCAAAGTTTTGTCTGATCATTAAATAAAGATTGAATAGGACCAGAGCTTGGGAAAATTCCCTGAATCCATGGAATCCAGGTGAGCCACCTCTCCCTGCCTGTCCCCACTCCCACCCCACCACCAAAAAGGCCAAATCCCAAAGTTTTGCCTACCCACCCCCAGGGTAAATCCCATGTAAATAATCAGCTCCGTGCTGGCACTGCTGCTGCTGCACCTGAACAATCCAGCTTTTCAAAGATAAGGCATTTCCCCCTCGGAATGTCAGCATTTTGCTGGAAAACTTGCACTGAAATGTCACCATTGTTCTCCCCCAAATCACTTTTATGGTTGGATAACGAATTACCAACATCCACTGAGCAGCTTGTCAAAACACCTGGGAGGGCTGGGCCCTGCTCTTCCCTTTTTCCCCCCTGAATAAAATCCCATTTTTATGGGAAGGGTGCATTGAGGGCCCAAATTTCACTGGATTCCTCAGTTAGGAAAATATCCCTGAGCCACAGGATCCACCCCGAGGGGGATAAAGAGCTGGGAGGGAGCAAAAAAAAAAAAAAAGGGGAACTCTGGGGATCCAATCCCGATGGAAACTGGGCTGTTGACCTTGGATGGGCTCCAGAGCACTCCCCTGGCATTCAGAGGCTGATCCTGCCTTGCCAGGATGTGTCATTCCATCAAAATGTGGTTTATAACCCTCTCCTTCCCCACCCCCTGCACCCGAGGGGCAGCACAGACTCCCTCTTTGTGCTCTCCTTGATGCCTTCAGTTTGAAGGGTTTTTTCCTGTCCTGCTTTAGTGTGCAGCTCTCAGCTCCATATTCAGTGTCACTGAGCTCTCCTCACAGGGCAGTCACACACAACAATTCTCTCCAGCCCAACATTCAAGGACAATCCTGCCCAACCTCAGCCCCAAAGGCACAAACAACGTCAAAAAGAGGAGGCCAAGCAAGGAGGATGGAACTTCATCATTGCAAGGGATTCATTGGACACTTCAGCTCAATCTGCAAATGGAGCAGAACTGATCAAAGTGTGGAACCCCGTGGGCAAAGCCCCTTTTCTGTGTCCATGCTGAGGCCCATCCTGGCAGGGGCTGCAGCCGGGCTCTGCCATTGCCAGGGTGGGGCCTTGGGAGGCCTTGCAATAAATCCCTGCTTTATTCCTCTCATTTTCTCTGCCCTCTGCTCCAGCTCACACTGATCAGGCATCACCCTCAGGAGGAGAATTTCGGGGAATTCTGCCTCTCCCTCGCCTCACAATTCCATTATTCAGTGATTTTGGGGAAGCAAGGCCCTGGCTGCCATTCCCGGGGTATTTTCTGGCAGGAGCAGGAAGCTGGGTTGGGAACAGAGACATCTCCCCACCCTGAGCTGCCTTTTCACCTCCTCCATGAGAATTCCTGGAGAATATTCCTCCATGAAACAGAAGGAAAACCCTCTTGGGATCTTAGGAATGTTCTTCCCCCCACCCTGCATCCCAGGGCCAGCACAGACTCCCTCTTTGTGCTCCCCTCAGGAGGAGAATTTCTGGGAATTCCGCCTTTCCCTCACCCCACAATTCCATTATTCACTGATTTTGGGGAAGCAAGGCCCTGCCTGCCATTCCCGGGGTATTTTCCGGCTGGGTTGGGAACAGAGACATCTCCCCACCCTGAGCTGCTTTTTCAGCCTTCCTGGAGAATATTCCTGCATGAAACAGAAGGAAAACCCACTTGGGGACGTTGGGAATGTTCTTCCCATCCTTCCAACCAGAGCCATGGTGATCCTCGTGCCTGGCTCCACACGGAACACAGGACATTCCTTTCCATACCCAGCTTCAGGAGCAGATTTTTGGGAAAAAACTCCTCGGCTTAAAGTCTCCAAGAGTTCACAGCACACCTGAATAATTCCCTGTTTGTTCCTCGAAATTCCAGGGGCAAAAGGCAGGTTGTTCTTATGGAATTCCTATCCCTAGGAATGTCTAAGTCAGCTGATGGGCACTGAGGGCAATTCCCAGTTCCTGGAAAAATAAGGAGATCAGGCTCATTGCTGAGCTGCATTTTTTTTTTTAATTTATTTATTAAAACCCAGCATTCTGAGCTGTTTGTAAATTAAACTCTTTGGGAAAACAAAACAAAACAAAACCAAAATAAAAACCCAAGAAAATAACAACAACAACAAAAATCCCAAAAAACCAACCAAACAATCCCCCCCTCAAAAACAACAAAAAACATCAACAACAACAACAAAAAAAAAAACAAAAAAAAAAAAAAAAACCCCCAAAAAAAAAAAAAAAAACACCCCCAAAAAAAAACCCCAAAAACCCCCAACCAAACAAAACAAAACAAAACCAAAATAAAAGCCCAAGAAAATAACAACAACAACAAAAAACCCCAAAACAAAACGAACAAACAAAAAACCCCACAACAAACAAAAAAACACCCCCAAAAAAAAACCCCAAAAACCCCCAACCAAACAAAACAAAACAAAACCAAAATAAAAGCCCAAGAAAATAACAACAACAAAAAAAAAACCAAACAAACAACAAAAAAAACCCTCCCACAAAACAACCCCCCCCCCCCCAAAAAAAACCCCACAAACCCAAAAAAACAAACATGCCTGAAAAACAGGAGTTAAGAAAGCTCCTCAGGGATTTGGCAGGACTGAGCAAAAAAGTTCTTTTTGGGAATCATCCCGAGGGAAGTTCATCCCCAAATTTGGATTTATTCCTTTCTGCTGGAACACCTCAAACCCCTTCCCAAAGGATTTTGCATCCCTTGGGCAGCTCACCCCCAAATTTGGATTTTTCCCCCTCCTTCCCGAAGGATTGTGAATCCCTGGGGAACCTCACCCCCAAATTTGGATTTTTCCCCCTCCTTCCCGAAGGATTGTGCATCCCTGGGGCAGCTCATCCCCAATTTTCATTTATTCCCCTCCTTCTGGAACATCTCCGAGCCCTTTCCGGGGAGTTCCAGGCGCTGAAAGGGTTAATGGGGGCTATCTGCTGGTTCCTGGCGGCGCCTGGAGCCGCTTTGGAAGCGGCCAATTAATTAATTAATTAATTAATTAATCAGCTCCTCCAGCTGGGCTCGGCTATCCCGGTAAATAAAGGCAGGGAGATAACCCTGTCCATCCCCGGATCATCCCGGAGGGAGGAGATCCCCCCTTTCCGGAGGGTTCAGAGTTCAGCCTCATTAGCGACAGCTAATTAGGGCGGAAGGGCTGATGGCAGAGCCAGGGGAGGACGAGCCCTGCAGGGTCATTAATTAACTCCTTGATGAGCTCTCCGAGTGCCCTGACCCTGCCTGGGGTGCAGGTGCTTCCCACCCTGGATGTCCCCAAAAAAAATTCCAGCAGCTCAGGATGAGGAAGGGAAAGGTCAAGGCCATGGTTCAACAAAAAGAATAAAAAGAAAAAAAGAAAAAAAATAAAACAGGTTACACTGACTTTCCAAGAGGGAAGGTTTTGGTCTATATTTAGGTACTTCCTAAGAGACTTCTGATNAAAAGGAAATAAAAAGAAAAAAAGTCGTGTTCAGGGTGAAACAGAGACTTTGGAGGAGCTCAGGGATGGGGTCATGGAGGTGATTTTGGGCTCCCAAATTCATGGAGGTGGCAATGAGGGAGACAGGAAGTTGGGAGTGGATTTAGGGTGGGGTTCAGGTTCAAAAAGGATGAGCTCCCCCTTCTCCTGACAGAGCCTGGAGAAACTTCCAGGGCCTGAAGGGGCTCCAGGAGAGGGATTTGGGACAAGGGATGGAGGGACAGGACACAGGGAATGGCTCCACATCAACAGAGATTAAGTTTGGGTGGGATTTTGGGAAGGAATTCCTGGCTGGGAGAGGCTGGGCTGGAATTCCCAGAGAAGCTGTGGCTGCCCCTGGATCCCTGGGAATGTCCAAGGCCAAGGTTTGGAGCCACCTGGGATGGTGGAAGGTGCTGGGGTTGGACCTGGATGATTTTAAGGTCCCTTCCCACTCAAACCATTCCAGGATTTCACGGGATGGCTCTGGCTGAACCCTCCCAGGTGCCTGAGCAGGGCCTGGAGTGAATTCCCCCTTGGTGAATCCCTGGATCTCAGTGCAGGGAGGAATCCTGGATTCTCCTCAGCATTCCAAGCCATTCCAGCTCCTGCTGGAAGGAGTTCAGGTCTCAGTCCTCCCAACTGATGCCTTGGGGTTTAACTCTGATATTCCCCAGCCCTGCAGGGCTCAGGGTGTGACTCTGCAGGGCCTTGGAGCCTGGGAGCTGCTGCTCTCTCATGGGAACATTGACACAACAAAGCCTCTCCCAGGCTGCTCTCCAAGGACACCCAGCCTGTCCTGGGCCCAAAATGTGCAACCCAACATCTTGAGAAGGGGGGGTGAGCTTGGGGAAATGCCATCATTGGCTAAAGTTTGAATTGGGGAATTGATGCTGATCTGCAAATGGCCCAAAGCTCTAAAGGGGTGAAGAGCTCGTGACTCGGGGCCCATCCTGGGCTCCATTTTGAGAGCAGGGGGTGCCTTTGAAGGCCTTTCCAATCAATCTCCACCTTTATTCCCTTTCATTCCTGTCTGGTCTCTGTTTCCAGGGAGCCACTTCAGGCATCCCAGCAGCCCTGGAATGTCCCTTCCCAGCCACACCTGCTCAGGTGCTGTCCTTGCACGGGAATGCCCCAGTGGGATGGAGAGCAGCAATCCCAGATTTTGGGACTGTCCTGGGCCCAAAATGTGCAACCCAACATCTTGAGAAGGGGGGGTGAGCTTGGGGAAATGCCATCATTGGCTAAAGTTTGAATTGGCAAATTTGATTTATTTATTTATTATTTGCTGATCTGCAAATGGCCCAAAGCTCTAAAGGTCTGAAGAGCTCATGATTTGGGCTCCATTTTGAGAGCAGGGGGTGCCTTTGAAGGCCTTTCCAATCAATCTCCACCTTTATTCCCTTTTATTCCTGCCTGGTCTCTGTTTCTAGGGCATCACAGTAACTCCTCACTCAGCACCTCCCAGCTCCAGGTCCCACCCTGCTCCCACTTCAGACCTCGGGGAATTCTCCGGGAATTCTCCATCCCCGCCCCGCCAGCTCCTCTGTCCCCTCATTTATCCCTGCCTGCTCCATTATTTATTCCCTGCAATCCACCAAGAGTTAAAGGAGGAGAAAAACATTTGGCTGCTGGTGGTTTCCAAAGCCTCATTACAGCTGAAACCGAGGAACCACTAAATCTTGTGTGGTTGCAGAGGTCACTGCTGCTCTGGCACGGCGGCGCCAAGCCCGGGGCAGGAATTTCGCTTCCCTCCCAGGAAAAGTGAGCACAGAGTTGAAGGGATGGACAAGGAGCAGCCTCCTGGGGACCACTTTCATGCCTGCAGACCCCGAGTTTTCCCTGCTGGAGCTCCGTGTTCCCAGCTCTGTCTTTCCAGGCTCCAGCAGGGAATTTCAGCGGGATTTGCCACCAACGTTGAGATTTTTTCCCGTGGAATAAGGAGGAATTCCTGGAGTGTGCCCAGGGGTGGGGCCGATCCAGGAGGAGGCATTTTTTTTTTGAATGCTTGGGGGTGCGTTTGGATAGCCCAGTGCTGGATGGGCAGCTCCAAGCCCTGCTCCTGGAGGGATGGGAGCTGGGAATCCGGGAGTTATTCCAGAGGTGCAGGAGCATCCCCGATGCAGCAGAAGAGGAAATTCTCCAGTGGCCAGAGGATTCCTGGCCCCAGGAGCAGCTGCATCCAGGGATTTGTGGGCTGGGCAGAAGAGGGTGAAGTTTGCAGGGAAATCCCTTCCCAGCTGGAATGTGTTAGCAGCTCCAGGGTGGATCTCCCACGGCAGAGAGCTGGGATATCCCATTTCCACAAGGGGCAGAAATTTGGGAGGGGATGGAGCAGGGCACGGAGAGCCTGGCAGTGCCATCCACGGCAGCACTTGGGATGCTGGAGATTCCCACCACAGCTGAAACTGGGGAGAGTGGAGCTGCCCGGCCGAAGCTCCAGAAAAGCCATGGATAGAGGAGATAAAGGGAGATGTGAAATCCCTGGAAAAGGCTGGAGCGGCCACGTTTCAAACGGCTTCAATTCCATCCCTTCCATCCCACGCCCAGGGAATCGATCCGAGCTGGGCCGCGGTGTCTGAGCTGTGAAAGAGGGGGCAGCTCAGGGCGGCCGAGCTGATCTGCTCGAAACTCACACCTCTAATTAGCTGGAATTAATTGTCTCGAGTGTCGCCGCCGCCGCCCGCAGCCAGAGCCCGGGGGTGGTTTGGGAGGGAGATTCCAGCGGCAGCTCCGTTCCCTCCCCTCCTGCTCAGGGAATGCCACCAAGAGCTGATTTATTTCGGGGGGCACTGTCAGGACCCGAGTGAAACACGTGTCACACAAACAGTGATGGCACCTCATTTAAATGCCCCCTGCTTAATTAAACCCCGGTAATTGGGCTGGGCCCTTTCCTTGCCCTTCCTGGAGCAGCGTGGTTGCAAAGTCACTTCCCACACACTCAATTCCTGCTCCCCAGCTCCTGCTGCTCCACCTGGGCTTCCCAGGAGGGATTTTTTTCCTCCCAGGGCAGTGCTGGGACACAGGGAATGGTCTCACATGGACGAGGCAGGGTTAGGTGGGGTATCGGGGTGGAATTCCTGGCTGGGATGGAATTCCCAGAGGAGCTGTGGCTGCTCCTGGATCCCTGGCAGTGTCCCAGGCCAGGCTGGGCAGGGCTTGGAGTAGCCTGGGACAGGGGAAGGTGTCCCTGCCCAGGGGGAGCCTCTCTGCTCTTGGTTTCCAGTTTTGGGGAGGGGGATTTTAGGACCAGCTTTGCGCTCAGTTTAGGGCAGGGTTTAATCTGCAAAGAACCTTTCGGAGCAAGCCTTGGGCACTTCCTGCTCCTTCCAGAGGAAGAACTTCCCAGATATTCTTCCTGTGAAGAGAATCGTGGAACCACAGCCTGGTTTAGGCCAGGAGGGACCTTTGGGATCATCCTGCCACGAGCAGGACACGCTCTCCTAGGCCAGGCTTAACAGCAGGGATAGCTCATTCCCAGCAAATCTCACTCCCCTGTCCCTTCCTGACCTTTGCAGCAGCCATGGGAGGAGGGGATTCACAGGGGGAAACCTCACAGGAGGAGCAGGGCTGTTCCTCCATGGAATTCCAGCCCTGGAAGTGCAGAAATTCCAGCCCATCCTTGGGAGAGACAGGGAAGGGTGAGGTCTGGGGACAACGGAAGGTGACAAAGGCACCGCCCACCCCGAGCCCCCCTTTTTTGGAAAAGCTCCTCCTGCCAATCCTGTTTTCCATCCCCTGCAGCCACAATGCCATTCCAGGTGCTGTTTGCCCTGGCACAGCTCCATGGGGGATCGGGGCAGGGACAGAATTCCCAGGATCAGAGCAGGAACTCCCCTTCCCTTCCCTTCCCTTCCCTTCCCTTCCCTTCCCTTCCCTTCCCTTC
>VZTR01013077.1:63118-113729 GCA_013400775.1 Chaetops frenatus | reverse complement strand
CCAGGGTCTCAGTCTCTGTCCTGGGCGATGGCCGTGAGACAGATGAATCTTGAACCGTCTCTCACAGTTTGTGTAGACATAAAATAGTATATAACAGAGCAACTGGCATAATGTAAATCCACACTTATCACACTATAATCTGTGAGATAGACAGACCTTGAAGTTAATAGAATTAACCTTACTTTGATTTCTATAATGTTGGTACAAAGGCCAATATTGTTTTTTCAGTCAGTTAGATCCTGATAGCAACTTCGTGAACTTCTGCCATAGTACATAATTTTAGCAAAGTTGAATTGGCCCAAAATCTTAGGTTATACTTAAAATATTTTTACTCATCTCTTCCCACCTGCGTGCCTCCCTAGCAAAGAGGTTCTCTGGTATGATCATTGACACAGATATGGCAATTAGAAAAATATCATGGCTGCTCCAGGAGCCAACTCTTGATTGTTCTGATGGAGATAGTTACAGGAATTCAAACAGGTTGAGCATCAACTTCATATTTGATACCATTTCCTTTGAATTGTCCAGGTTTCCCTGTTGTATAGAACAATTTTCCTTATGTATTTCCTATATATATCCATATTAAATTATTTTGAATTGTGTTGATTTCAGGCACAAATTCGTTAAGGGAAAAGCTATGCAGACTTAGTTGAACTCTCCATTTCAGTGGAAGATATATTTAAACTGAAGTCCAGAATTTCCTTAAATCAGGACTGAGCAGTACAATCTTAATCAAATCAGTAACACCAGACGTCTTGCCTTCCAGGTGAAGACTGGATTTCACACAGGGTAGTGGTTTTGAATTTTCTGTATATCTTAAAATTATTTCTATTTTTTTGGGAGGTGGGAGGGGGTGGGGGTGTAGGTGTTACTTTTTTTATCCTGGCTTTGTGTTTTTGTGTTGTTAGGGTAAGACTTTGGGAACCACTTCTCCCCTGTGTTTAGGGAAAGTTTTACAAGGTTTGTGCACATACCATAGCACTATCAGCTAATGTATCATCCTTCAGCCATAGGAAGAACCACAGAATTGACTCTGCACTGGAAATCAGTCAAATCTTTTCTAGCTAACAAGTGTCCTACTTCCATGTACTCCCCTGTCTCCTGGCAGAGATGACAAAATTTCTGGAATCCAAACACACAGAAAAATGTCAGCAAAATTAGAGGGATCTAAGAGGGAAAAGGAATCCCAATATGTTTAGTCTAAAACTGATATCTTATTATATTTGAACAGAGATGAGGAAAAAAGATGAAAATACAAAAATAAAAGATTGTACACACTTTGTAAAAAATGAAAAAGATTCAGCAGTATAATGGAGAGAATGGAACTTTTTCCTTACATAGTCTCTACTTTGACTCAAGTCTGATATGAAAATTACCTCAGTGGAACACACACTGAATGCCCAAGACAATAAAAAACTTTATAACTAACGAAAATTATAATTATGTAATTATATAATTATTTATATACCTTTATAACTAACAAAAATTTTGAACTTTTCCTTGCTAAAATATTTGTAAATTTTATCTCTTGTAAAGCCTCCATCCTGCCAAGAGACTTTTGTGGGCTTGGGTCTTGCTATGTCATTTACTTGCTTGGGGTTTGGGCTGGGGTTTGGGGTGGGGGGCAGGGTGGAGTGGTGTTTATTTGTTTGTTTATTGTTTGTTTGTTGGTTTTGTGTGCGGTTTTATTTTCTTTTCTTTTTTTGTTTGTTTGTTTGGGGGTTTTGGGTTTGGGTTTTGTTTTGGTTTGGGTTTTTTTAAATTCAGTGTATTTCTAAAGTAGAGATTTTCTTGTGTATTTTCATTTCCAGGATATCTAAACTTATTTCCCCTTGTACACAAGAATCCAATATATAGCTGGAGAATAAATTATGAGAATTTATTTTCTCCTAGAAGGGAAAAATGTTTTAAATAAACCTGTAAAACCCAACTACTATCTTTTTTTTTTAATTTTTCAATAAATATTCAGAGAACTAGAATAGCCTACACCAGAAGAAATTAATGGCAGGAAATTAGTTTCCTTTACAATTGCTTCCTTCCCTTTATTATGCATTGAGGACTTTCCATGGTAATTGCAAATGGGAATCTTTCCATGTGATTGCCCATTGTCTGCATCTGGGCAAGTGCACGTAACCCACTCCAAGTGCACTGAGAGACTCCTGCTCTCCTGACTCATCTGAGCAGGGCAGGCTGAATTCCCAGGAAGTTGTTCACCGATCGCTGCTTAGCCCATGCAAATCTAAGTAAGTCACAACAACACCAATGTTGCTGCATCTTCATGCCAGAATGCTCTGCTGAGCCTTGGCTTGTTTACTGCTGAATTCCCTTCAAAGGGGAGGCTTGGCTATATAAACAATTGAAGACCTTAATATATAATTAATGCCTTTCCTAATTAAATACTAACCAAGTATGTTGTAATGTTTCAATTAAGAGTGGAGAAAGTAATTCATTATAATCTTAAATACTTAGTGTGAGCATGCCAATTAACAAAATGCTACTTCTCTAATTTAAAAATTGTGCTTGGCTCAATTTCAGAATAACTATACATTTTCGGGGGGAAATTTTTTTCATCGAAGGACTTTTTTTTGCAAGACAATGACCTTTTATGTTTATCAATAACATCTCTTGGTGTAACTAACTTCACACACATATAACTTTACACACCAATACAAAAATTTTACTTAAAAAGTACCATACCAACTATTTTTTAATCATCTTTTTTTAAGTAAATAGTGTAAAATCCCCATTTTAGTTATTACTCCAAAGATATTTAGTCCATGTATTAAGTCATATGATTTAGGCATAAGGTCAATGCATTTCATTTCCTCTGTCTAACAAGAGGTAAAACAGTATTAAAGTCCCTGGAATTAAACTATCAATTACAGTTGGATTTTAGCCTTTGAAGGAGTGTTTCAAGTCTCAACTCTAAACCTTTTATGTCACTGGAGACAATGCAGAGTTACAACAGTTCAGCAGGAGCAGGGTGGAAGACATATTATGATATTTGGATTTCTTTAAGAGGCACTACTTGAAATTCATTGCTGGCTTTCTTTTCTTCTTCTTTAGTGTTGCCAGTGAGGTATTCCAATGCCCAAGGATGAGTTCAAGTCACACTCTGCATAAAGTCATACACAGAAAGGTAGGATGGATGGCACTGTTTGCAGTCACCATCTGTGTCTATGAAAATAAGCCTGGCATTTTCCACTCATTGCACTCAAAGCTAACAAACCTTCCCCGCAATGCAATATAAGACTGATAAAGTCTAGAAATAGTTTCTTTGGATCATTGTAGTGATAGTATTGACTCAAAAATAGAGGGTAGATACACATTTTAGCAACACTGAGAAAGGAGAAAAAAGAAAATAAAAACAAAATTCCTGAAATAAGAATAGTATACCATAGGAACTCAAATGGAAGTCGGCATGACTACTGCACATCATCTTTCCTAATGTTTAAAGAAAGTCAACAGAAGTCCAAATTTTTTGAGGTTTGCAAAGTCTTAACCCCACAAATTTGAAGCTTCTGTGCAAGATTCTTCCAGAAGAGTCTAGCCTGATGCTTTCAATTCTGAATGGAAAGAATGCAAGAGGAAAGAATAAAAAATTGTTGATTACTCAGCTTGTGAACCTCTGAAAACAGAAAGTTTGAAGACTTGTGTGATCATCTAGTTCTTCAACAGATCTCTGAAATGTAATACAAGGGACTTCTGGAAAACAAAACATAGTATAGGCCTTCCTTTTTTCTGGAAAAGAGATTACAACTTGCTTATTTCTGTAAATACAGTACAGGCACACTGTTTATCTGAGGAGTGTCATGCATTATTTCAAGGCCTAAATTCTAACAGTATTAATTATAAATGTCATTTTAAATTAGTAATAGGCCAAACAATAATGATAAACAATCCAAGTATTTATTATACTTTGGGATTTCAATGGAGTATAATGCATTGGTACAGAGGTTACTGCCTTTCACATTATTTAAAATTGACCAAGGTTATATACATTATAACTGTTATGAAATTAATCCAATTATATTACAGTTTTAGTGCAATCACAGAACCTATGTTTATAGGATAAGTGGCAGTTTCTTTGCACATTATGAATACTACAACTCTCCTTTCATGTCATGCTAATTTATTATAAAAAAGCCTTTATGAGTAAGAAGTATTCAAATGCACATGAGATTTCTCTTCATACAATATACATCTTATTTTTCAGCGCTTAATACTGAACAGTGTATCACAAAACATAACTCAATATGCTTGATTTCCTCTACAAGGTTCTCTTTAACTTTTCATTGCATGACTGGTTGAAATGCGCAAATTATAACTTGGAGCAGAGCATTCTGAGAGAATAATATTTGCCTTAGGAGCAGTGTGGTCACATTGTATTTCCAAGGCAGAAAGCAACATTGAACTACCTGCCCTGACAGAGTTAATTTGTCACCAGGAGTTGTGCCATGGTAGAGCTCAGAGCAGCAGAAGTTCCCTGTTTTATAAGTAGGTGGCACAATTCTTTAACTACATTTAAACAAAGTGCTGAAATTATTTTCTTGGGGCTTTTATGTTTTTTATCTTCAAGGATAATTAATATGTTTAATATTCTAAAAATAAGAATTAATATTCATCTTCTTGCTTGAAGACGTAAACCAAGATCTGATTAATCAACTTGAAAAGTACCATACAGAGAAGTGGTTTCTTAGCTGTTTTTTGTGTCTTCTGTCAAGTATCTCTTGCAAGCTCCTGTCAAAGACCTGTTATTGAATCAAGCAGACGGACGAGCAGCCCTTCATATTATAATGTTTGTAATAATTTAAGAGTACGATTCCTTTCATATAAAGTCAATGAGTAGAGTTATGTGTCAAGCCTAAGGTAATCATCTAGGGTCCTTGTGGAGGTTCTAAAGCTAAGATCCTCTGAAGGCAAATTGTAAACTCCTGAAAAGCAGCTCATCACCACTGCCTTTGATATCTGTTCTGGGATAAGCAGAAACATCCTCTGCAAGAACTTGTCTCTTCATTGTCCACACAGAAAACTAAGAAAAGACATTTCAGCTTTGATGGCTAAATTTGCATAAAAGCAATCTCGGGCTTAATCATTTACTAAATATAAATCTATCACTTGAAGAAGGAAGTACTTAACAGTAATGAATACAAGTTTTCACAAGGACATTGGGTACAAACAAAACCCAGCAGGTCTGAGATACTTCTCAGTTCTCACATATATGAAATTTGTATTGCACACAAGTCAGTAATATCTCTTTTCCAGATTTTTAAATTAGTTTGGGTATTTTTAATGCAGATTGGTACATGGTGTGATTTTTTTAAAAAGCAGATTTAGTCATATCAAAAACTTAATGACAACATACTCGAGTCTCAAGTCTCATAAATATCCTTATATAGTGATCTTTAGATCAACAGAAATATTAGAAAAGAAAAAAAAAGCCAAGAGCATCTACAGAACTGATGAAGTATCTTGTTTTAAAACAGCTTGAAATAATACTCCTATGTCCTAGTATGTGTCCATGTGTCTTTGGATTCCCAACAATAATGGGAACAGTGAACATCTGGAAGCCATTTACTGGGAGAATTTAGTGAATTTGTCATTATCAATTCATGCAGTATTCCCTGTAAATTCACTTACAAATGTCCTTAGACTTCTTAGGGATCTCACTTAACATTCGATTGTTCCTATGGATCTAGCTTGCAGTTCAATTGCAGTACATTTATTTAAATGGCACCAGTTTGTGCTCAGATTGTCTCTAGACAAAAAATCCGTTTGCCACCTTTTTGTTGCTCTGTTACTTTGCTTTTTGTTTCTTTTATTTGGAGATGGTACTGGATTTTACAGGTGTTCTTGTGCTGCTGCTTTTTTTTAAACAGCAGTTCCTACAATCTCTAGTCTTTACACTTAAAACATTTTTAATGGAGATTTAACATAATATGTTAAAGGATGTCGTGTTAAACCCCCTCATTTTAGCCACTTTTTCATAAAATTGGAAAGGAATATGAAGACAAGATGTTAATTTCCAGATTAAGATGACCACCATGGTTTTCTTTCCTTTGACACCAAAGCCAGAAGTAATTGTATGTTTAATTCTTAGTAGTTTAGCACTTTCAACTGTTAGTCTCTCTCTGCAAGGTATAAACTTACAAACGAAAAAAATCAATAAGCAACATTTTACAGGTTTCCTGAAACCTAGCATATACTACATACTTTATTCTGTCAGGAAGGCCCTCTTTATACCCAGATTTTTTACTTTGTAGGAGATAAAACACTCTTCAAGAAGAAAAAGAAATTACCTTTTTTTTTCACTTTCTGTATGCTCAGAACACAGAAGACTTAAAGACCTTTTTCAAAATTGTTACAGTTCATCCTTTTTTTGTTTGTGTCCTACATTTCATATATATAGCTCACACTCTGCAAATTCTTTTGTGTGTGAATAATCTACTTCTCTGATCTTACCATTCCTGCTTCGTGGTACATAATGTGATCACAGTTGTGTTTTATTTTCATATGGAAAAGAACTGGGTAAAAGACAGTGTAGGCAGAGAGGACAGGTGAGGTTCTTTTGAGTCCTCAAATCTTTGCATCCAGTTTTCAAAATACTCTTGTTTTTGTCACACTTTTTAATGAGTTGGGTTCCACCTGGTACACTAACCACTAGGCAGCTAATCTTCTGAGTCCATTATAATTCTGTGCTTAGAAAACTGTAATTGCTTTTACCCTTATGACCCCACATACCTACACTTTCCGCATTAGCATGTGACGGCTCTTCTGCCCATTCCAGTGGATGTTCCAGATAACCTTAAAGCTCCACCTAAAACTTTTTTTCAAGAGACTGTGATTTTAAAACATGATCTAGTGCCCAATTTATTTTTAATTTCAAGTTACTTAAAAATAAAACTTTATCCACTATGCTAAAGTAACTTGAGTGTTATAAATTGAAAAGCTTGACATTCTGCAGAATATTAAGTACTTCATTATTCAGCAGTGCATGCAGTACCTTTGCGAAATGTATCCAGTATTACAAAGTCTTATATGTTCCTGTGGAGAATCTGCAGCAGACTGTCTCTGAAACGATAAGACAGTTTAGCAGCAGTAAGAAATCCTTTGAAAGTAAATTGGGTTTTTCAAATATAGTCAGGAAATATTTTAGGAAAGGTTTGTTGGGGGTTGGTTTTTGTACACTTCAGACTGAGTCAGTGTACTTAAATATTTGTAATGTGACAGTTTATTGTTGTATATACGGGAATATGTATACACTATGTGTGAAAAGACACTGATACGCTCTGGAATTGTAATAGTGTTTCACTTGTCGCTACAACTGTCAGACTAAATGCCGGCATAACCTTTGTCTCAGGTAATAACAGTAGCAGCAACAGTTTAAAAAACAAAAATGCGGAATGTGTAAACCACAAGAATTGTTGTGACTTATTGCCACAAGAGGGAGTGAATCCCAAAGACAGTGATCTTATGATCCTTCTTCCATAGCCCAGTGTCCAAGATTCAACTGGGGAACCAAAATATTCAAGCCAGTCATATCAGTACACGTTGGAGAAATGGCATTTGAGATGGTCTGATCAATGTCACTGAGGGGTTTTATATGGTCATCAACAACCAAAATTACATTAGAAATTAAATTAGATGATGGCTTCTTTGTTACCAGCTTCCTCTATTTCAAGGACTCTAAGAAATTATTACAACATTTGAAAATTATTCTCTAAAGTGAATTATTCAACCACTAAATCCAAAAAATAAGTGGACTGTCAGATTTGTAAAATACCCTCTACAGTGAAGAACAGGCTGCGACTATCCAATTATCTGCTCCCTTGGTTGCTTAACTGATCTATGAAATCAAATTAAACACCAATCTGCAGATTTAATATTAATATTTCATTGCTAAAGGATATGGACCAAATCTACTGAAACAATGAGGAATACCTATGTCTTTTAATGGTTTTAAAATGAAAGATAGTGAATCTTGAATGTTAAAATCTATGACCAACTAGTATGTTCTCTACAACAGAGTGTCATTAACCAGAATTATTAATTTTATGCTAAATTCGTAGCCATATTCACTCTATCCCATCTGCATCAATAAACAAGCAATGGAGCATACCAAAGAAGATTTTCAGCAGTCCCTCTTGGTTTTCTGCAAGCTGTTTTGAATTTTCCAGACTCATTGTTGGCTTTGCTCTTGGTTTTACTTTTTCCTTACCTGAAGTTGGTCAGTCATCTGAGGGGACAGATATTGCAACAATGAGGAAACTGAGAACCGTATCTGTCCTCTTAGTACTCTCTCTCTCTTTTTTTTTTTTTTTCCTCTGTTGCCTCTTCCTCCCATTCACTTTAACAGGTTTTACCAAGGAAAACTACTAAGCATTTTCAGCAGCAACCAGAGTCAAAGTGAAATACTTTGGAGTTCTCTGCTCTGGCTTTCCAGAAACATGGCAGAACAATACATTTCTTTGGAAGACATTTTTACTTGAAAGAGGAAGGGAAAAGGAAAGGGAGAGGAAAAGGGAAAAAAGGGAAAGGGAAAAGAAGAGAACTGATTTAAGAGAACATATGATTAATTATCTCTTTGTTTATATATATACTATTTTAATAATTTCCACTGTTTCCTTTATCAATATTTCCCTATTAGTTAGTGAAATAGCAAAACATCCCTTATCTCTGTCTTCTTGCCACTCACAGGTTGAGATTATTAGGCTGAAAGAAATTAGGACTTGTTTTATTTCTGGGTTATGTCTCTCTTCTTAAAAGGGAGATGCCTGGCAACAGTCTTAAATTATGTTTTTACTATCCAGTCTCCAGCTGGTTTTAGATCACTGTGTATTCAAAGACTAGGCCTAAGTCACCACCATTTCAGCTAAATAAAATTGTTTAGGTTCTGTGATTGACAAGCAACACATCCCACAGAAAAAATGATGTATTCTAGATTTAGATAGACAGAAACAATTATTCTGACACATTCTTGGCTTTTCAGGTACCTCTTTGAAGATTTTGGCATTGATTCTTGCCCAGAAGTTCTCCACCAATTTTAGGTAGATTTACCTGGACAACTGGTGACATATTCAGGGTAGAAATCTGCTCTAGCTTTAAATACCTAAATTTTTTATGGGTTTGTATATGATACGGACACAAATGACCATGTATAGGTTTCCTCTGCTATTAAACTGTCACAGAGTGTTTAAGACATTCACAAAAGGTTGGTAGTTACAACATAAATCTAGGAGAGCCTCATACATTTCTGCAGTTGAGTTTAAGGATTCTATAGGTTTCACTGTTTGAACATGATATGATTCTAACATATCCTCCACTTTTGGCACTTATCTAAAAGCATCCAAACCTAGGTATGTTAGTTTCAAACTGAACTTCAGACTTGATATCTGGAAGGAAATTGGGATCTTGTTAGACATGAACAATGCTGCACCTGGTACAAGAGCAGCACGCTTGGCTTCTCATGGGATTTATTCTATTCTGAACATAGGAAAAACACCCTGANAATGACCATGTATAGGTTTCCTCTGCTATTAAACTGTCACAGAGTGTTTAAGACATTCACAAAAGGTTGGTAGTTACAACATAAATCTAGGAGAGCCTCATACATTTCTGCAGTTGAGTTTAAGGATTCTATAGGTTTCACTGTTTGAACATGATATGATTCTAACATATCCTCCACTTTGGCACTTATCTAAAGGCATCCAAACCTAGGTATGTTAGTTTCAAACTGAACTTCAGACTTGATATCTGGAAGGAAATTGGGATCTTGTTAGACATGAACAATGCTGCACCTGGTACAAGAGCAGCACGCTTGGCTTCTCATGGGATTTATTCTATTCTGAACATAGGAAAAACACCCTGAAATGCAAATTGTATGGGAAAAATTGTAAAATCTAGCAAATCCTCAATGTGCTTATATTTAAGACTTTTGTTGAAATATTGGTTTCTAATACTGTGCCATTTCTCTCCCATCTGTGATGGACAACCTTGGTCTAGATCTTAAAAACCTTTTCAACTAGGTACAGAAAATTTAGCTATTACTAGGTACTGCCAGCACAGTTCTGGATCTTTGGACTCTTTTGTCTTAAAACCAAAAGTAATATATTCCAGACATTGTAAAGACTTAGTTGGCTTCTTATTTAATTCAGTTCCATCATTGAATTCTAGAAGGTAACTACTTAAGGACTTTGTATGGTAATGGAATGCTTGCTATTGGCATCTGGTTCCAACAAACAAGAATTCATAAACTTTTAAAAATCTTTATACCATGTTGCTTCTATCTGAGGTCTGTTACCAAATGCACAGAACTGACACTTAATCATCTGAATTCTTAATTTAGAAAATATTAGGTTCAGTTCTACTGCTTATTAGTCACACAGATTAATGAAAGTGCTTGTCAGCATCATTTGTCTTGAAAATACAAATTTTAATGAAAGCAATCAAAACCTTTGCACAAGACCTAGTATTTGCTGGCAGAAAATGCATGTCTTCTGAAAGCAAAATTTTTTACAAGAGTAGTCTTGACTAATTTATTGTGTTTGATTTTTTTGGTTGTAAAAGATAATTTTGTTTTCTGCTTGAATATGTTTTCCAAAGCCAAATAATTTAAACTGATTTTTAAAAGTAAAATTATAAATTATAAAAAAAAGAAGAAAGTTTTAAACATTGAAAGAACAAGTGGCNATGACATTTATGAAAAAGTTTTTCGGGGACACAATGAAGACGTAATGACTGTCTGAGAAAGAAGTAGAGAGGAGATAGAAATGAATGACAGCTGTGCATGGATTCCGTTTCTATGTTGCCCCAGCTACTGTGTTATCTAAAATAGATGGTTCAATTTGCTGTGATGCTGACCTCCATCCAAGAAGTAAAACAAGCAAATAAATATGACCTGTGCTCTTTATAGAAGTAACCTTTCACAGCCTCTTTGTTGAAGGTAGACTTCTGTTCTGTCCTGCACAGGTGTTGACAGGAAGAAGATGCTTTTGATTGTAATATTAAAATCCAATTATTTTGATTTTAAACTTTGGATTTAAAATGTGCAAAACATTCATACCTAAAGTTACAGTGGGTTTTTTGTTTTGATTTATTTTTTTCTTTTTCACATGAAAATGTTTATTTTGCTATGGTCTTTATTTATAAATTAATGTATTAAGTACTGCACAAGCAAAATAGCCAATGGCATGAAGACATAGACATTACTCAGTTCAATTATCACTTTAAATGAGATGCTCCTATTCTATGAAGAGGATGTACATTTAATCATAGTTTCATATTGGTCTGTATCTACCAATAAAGAGATAATTATCTAATGCTGCAAATCAGGATTTTAAAACAAAATCAAGACTCTTGCATACAATTGCTTTAATGATACATAGATTTAGTAACTTTTACTACAGTTGCTCTGAGTTTAGGCTAACACCATAACAAAAAATGCCTTGCTTAATGCTGAGTGGACCACCAACACACCTGTTCCCCTTTTCAATGTAAGTAACTACAAATAGCATTTTATTACAGAATTGAGATTCCTTCATGTGGAATGTTACTGTTTTAGTTGTACATCATAAACCAGGAAAATATTTTCTGATGCTATTTTTCATTTGGTAAACATTGAAAATCACAAATGATTTATAGTAAATTTCTAGAGTCTCAGATTCTCTTATAAGAAACAAATATATGTAGATGCATTTAAAGGTAGACTGCAAAAGATTAAAATAAATTTGGAACAATCACTTTTATTATTAATCACTTAGGACAGGAAAATAATTTCATATTCCAAGAGGTAACTTGGACAAGTATATGTCAAATTTAAAGTTAAATTAAGGTTTTACATAGTCTCTGTAAATAGAAAAATTTCTAATTAACTTCAGAAAGGCTTAGAATGCATTCTTGATGACTATTTGGGCATGAGAGGTTTCTTATTTGGATAGTCATATTAAGATCCAGGAGAGATATTTCAGAAGTGAGTTTTGACATAATAACAATGTATCATATTCTTATATTTGCATAAAGTGACATGTATATTGTGTGTGTATATATAGTTATATGTACATAGAGATAAATGCCTGACATGTAGTGAAATGATGCAGTAAAAATATGTTTTTATTATGCCTTTGGGATAAGCAAATTTCTGATGAATCTACATCACTCAAGGATTCATAAGAATAAGCATTTTCAGAATAGGAAATGTTATGATCACTTAAGATGACCTCCCACTTAAGTCAGGCCATAGATTTTAGAGGTATCAAACAAAGATTATCAAATCTCTATTTAAGGTGGAAATGGGGAATTCCATACATCCTGGATAAGGATTTTAATTCATGATGAGAGAATCTATATCTTATACATTAAAAAAACTTCAAACAAACAAACCCAAAACCAATCCACAAGCAATCTAACAAAATCAAACAAACAAAAACAGCCAAAGACAAACACTTTTATCAATTTCTCACCATATAATTTTATTTTCCTTTACAGTAAAACAGGTAATCATAAAGAATAAATGTGAAAGGGAACCTGTTCTCCCCACAGACATATTGAATATTATGAATTACCTCATAGACTTATTTGTGATAAGTGAAGAATGTAGTTTGTCTCACTATAATGTGGTTTATTCACATTTTCAATTGTACTTTTATATGATTCTGTTGAGGTCTTTCCAACTTTTCAGGAACATATTTAAAACGCAGCTTATCTCAAGTGGTTATCAATAAAACCTTCCTGACATTTTCAGAGGCTTATTCTTTTTCCTGTTGTTTTATTTCCCAGTGCTGAAAAAGCCTTCTAATTCAGTATAATGAGTGCTGCTTACCAGCTTTTGAAAGGAGAGGAAAAATTTTAAAGAACATAAAAATATTTCTTCCTTTTAATAAAAATGTTGAATGTCAAAGGCAGAAAACCTTCAGGATAAATATACAGTGAAAAAAAATCTCATTCCTTTGTAGAAGAAGCTTTCAAGTTGTAATCAAGCTTTTCTTAGTTTAGTCAACCACCATGGATTTTATCTTTTACCTAAAATTTAATGTTCAGGCCCTATATTCTAGGCAACTCCACTTTTCTTTGTGGAGACTTCCAGCATTCCACTCCACTGAGCAGCTGCAATCATCCATCACAAAAATAATAAAAGGAAGACAGGATAGGGCTCTAAAACACAAGAGGTGATCAAAGGTACATGATATATGAAATTTACCACAAGAGACTAAAGTGTGCCCTGTGCATGTCAACATCATACATATGTTCAGCATAATCCTTGTATTCAGATGCAAATATTATCTCTGGGATTTAGAATCTTTTCTAAACACAAACTTGCATGTTTATGTCCTAATCATCCTATTTACATAAAACCCAAATTTTATAATAAAAGTATGACTACTTTTCTCAAGCTTTCTCAAGAAGCAAAACCTAAAGAAAGAAGGTTTTTTAATACAGACAGAAGTGGACACACCTGACTTGAAGCATCCGAATCTGGCATTCAGACTGCTGTGGGGGAACCTGAACAGACTGGAATTGGAAAACCAATAAGAAATGGAAAGTTCTGAATTATTTTTATTTATTTTTTATTTTTAGAATGAAAGTTACAATACTAACTTCCAGAAGCACAGATAGGGTTTCATGTCATAAAGCACTCCCTGAATAAGTTTTTCAACTCAGCAGTAATGATTCCAGTGAATTGAATGTCATAAGTAAATTAATGCCTACAATTCATACTTGTTGGATTCTGATGTCCCATTATATATCATTCCTCAAAAAGAGAGAAAAAAAATGCTAATGTGAAACTCAGAAATGGCAGTGCTAACTTTTTAATCAGTTCCATTTCCTTCTCTCTTATAAACTCAAATTTTTTTATTTAAAATAAAATACTACTTATAGACAGAGATACATGACATTTTTCAGGAATCCCATTTAATTCTGAGCCTTTTTAATTGCGTGTAGAGCTCTATGGTGAAGAAGATATAATATGAGAATATGAAGGTTTAATTCAGACAAAGCACAAAAAGATTATATGCAAGGCTGAAGAAATCAAAATTGTTTATGCTACCTGATTTCTCTGATTTTTTTTTTAATGTTAACTATTTGAAGAACTGGCAAATAGCAACTCATGCATTCATTACCTGTTTAGTGCCTAAGTGTTGTTAGTGATGGGACACCAACAGAAACCACTAAAGTTTAGTAGGAGAACAATCATGCCTGCTGGTTATAGATCACGCAAAAGAGCTGATAAAAACATAAAAACGTTGGATTTCTAAAATGGAAATTATAGAAAACTTTAAAATGAGATTACAACATTTAAGTAAGAGAGTAAATACAGGAACTACTATATAGCAAAACAGTAGACCATGACCTAGGGCCAAAACCATGTTTTCGTTTTAAAAAAACCCCTGAACTTGCTTTAATGCAGGTATCACTTTGGCCACCACCATAGTGGTCTCAGGCTTTATAACCTATGTGATGTATGTAAATCCCAGGTTCAAAATCTATGAAGATAAAAGTATGTTCTTCAGTGCCAGCAGTGCAATTCTGCATAAAACCCAAATACTGTTATTCAGTGTTCTTCAAGAGTTCCTTACCTGCAAAAATTGGAAAATATGTGCATAGGGATACATTTCTGTCCTTAGCCAGACGACAGGGGCATTCCAGGGCTTTTTTTAAGCATAATACAAAAATCACCTTGTATATTTCTCAACTACTTTTCATCACCCTGTTTGTTGGTTGACACCTGGCTTGTGGCAGTCAGTGGCATTTACAACTTCAGGCACCTGAGGACTGAAATGCTTGGTTTAGCTCAAGTCAAATGGCCCCAAAGAGGAGTATGTGAGTGAAAGATAACAACTTTTGACATGTTATAGATAAATATAGATTTATTGGGTTCCTACTGCCTTAAATACTCTGAAGTATAAAACATCAACTTGTGCCAGATGGCTTGTGTAGCTGCTTATATGAGTAAATTGACTTATGAGTTAAGTTCTGACATATCTGGGAGTCCAGAGATTCACTAGATAAAAACCTCAGTCTACCTGAATCCACTGCTAAAGTCTCTACTGAACTAAGTAAACTCAGCTTATTATTTGAGAGCCTCTCTGGGAGTTTTCTGGATGTGTACTGAGTACTGATAGTCCCAGATATAGTCTCTTCCTTGAAGAAGCAGTCAGAATCCTCCATGACCAAGCCTTTCACATAACACTCAATGAACAACACCCTCGTTCACAAGAGAAGTTTGGAATCTGTGTGAAAAAATTCCTTGTGTGGGTTGAGATCAATTGCATTTTGACTTCCAAAGAATGAAGGTAGTAAAAATGTAAAATTCCCTCATTTCTACATGACTTACCTGTTATAAAAAGCAGTTTTTGACAGTAAACACTGTCTTTCATTAACAGTCTGGGTAGAGAGCAGAGGAAGATGGCAATTGGAGTTCAAACTGCTCACAATATAATTCTGTCTCTGTTTCCTACATGATTATTAACAGTAACCCAACTACTTTCAGTATGATTAGTATAATTCTTTCCAAATGGGCTAATGTTTAATGAGTAGGAGGGTGTTTTAAGGTTAAAAGAAAGCTCAAAATCAAGCCGCTTCCCTATCACCTTTTTGTCTCCTTCCACAGAACATACAGAACGTCTTTTTTCCCCCTCAATGTAGCAGTTGCTGAGATTCCATGTCTCTCTTCTGAGTTATCTCTGCTTACTTTCAGTGAGGACAAGCATTCAACAAGCAGCAGCTTCTGGAAACACAGAAAGAACCATTTTCAGATGATAACAATCTCCAGGCCAGATCTTCAGCCAAGGCGTAGTTACACTGGTTAACACACAAAGAATCAGATGACTAGTGTCTGCTTATATTAAATTCTTAAACACAACAGAAAGATTTGGATGAGACCTTTTCAATGCATAAGCCACAAGTGCAACATATGCACTAGTAATTCCTATATATTATTTATTTTTTAGCAATATCCATTCAGAGTCCTGTGTTGCAACATTGACCACTTCCCATGGGTGGGCACATGTTCAGCCATTACCAGGAAAGCAGGGCTCCATTATGCAAAAATGTTATTTGGAAGACAAAACACCACCACTATAAATTTTCCCTCATTCCTTCTTCTTGACCCAGCTTTATATGCTGAGCATGATGCCATATGGTATGGAATGTCCCAGCTGTGTCCCCTCCCAACTCCTTGTGCACCCTCAGTCCCATTGCTGGTGGAGTGAGGTGAGAAGCAGAAAATGTCTTGACTACCTGCAAGCACTGCTCAGCTATAATGAAAACATCCCTGCATTATCAACACTGTTTCCAGCACAAATTGAAAATATAGCCCACACTAGCTACTATGAGGAAAATTAACTCTATCCCATATTGACACAAGGTAAATGGAATCCAAGACACTTATTTTAAATTAATAGGGCTACAGGAGGTCATTACCTTGAACTCTACTGAGAAGTGAAACAGAGTAAGGCCTGAAAAAAGTGGAGCTTCTGATCTTCTGATCCTCACATTCAGGTCTCTATACTGAAGAGCTAAATCATCCAGGTAACAAAGTTTTAAATAGTGCATAGAGTGCATTGCACATGCTCTCATTCCATTTTATTAGCAATAGGATTTGATGTAATTCAAAACACTAGGAGATATGTGTATGGAAAAGTATGAAGAATAACCATGAAAGTGAATGGTTCAAAGTCCTTTTGAGACAGAAATGAGTCAAAAATGTGAATATATTCTGATCTCAATGCAAACTGAAAGTCAGTGCACACACCTTGGACTGATCCACATTTGCACTGGAGAACACAAAGGAAATGAAAATCCAGGAACAAAGATCACTGCAGTAACGCCTCACAGATGCAGACACAATCACTCCCTCAGTTACAGCCTTGTAATCATGTGAAATCTATCACCTGCTCTAAAAGTCTCACCTGAGTTATTTGGCCTCTCTCCTTACCTTCAGCCAGGAGCAGCTTCTACAGAGGAAAAGCCAAAAAAAGAAAAGCAGCAAAGCTACCTTTGTTAAAGAGCACATAGAGCCCAGAACAGAGCAATGCCTCTTTTACATATTTCCTTTTCCCAGAAGGGAAAAGAGAAGGGGAAGGGAAAAAGAAGAAGGGCAGCGCAGGGCAGGGCAGGGCAGGGCAGGGCAGGGCAGGGCGAAGAGAAGAGGAGAGAAGAGAAGAGGAGAGAAGAGGAGAGAAGAGGAGAGAAGAGGAGAGAAGAGAAGAGAAGAGAAGAGAAGAGAAGAGAAGAGAAGAGAAGAGAAGAGAAGAGAAGAAGAAAGAAAGAGAAAGAGAAGAGAAGAAGAGAACTAATGTTAGTTCCTGAAGAACTTTGCAGAATCTGAACTAGCGGTTATCGATTTTAACTACTTGCACATAATTTGGTAAAAATGTCTGGTCTATTTATTTTATGATTATTTTCTTTTAAAATCTTTGCCTTTAAGATTGGTATGGAGTGAAACAGCATATTTCATTGACATTTTGTCTTAATGAAGGTGTGTTTCAGCTATGCTGACTGCCCCCTCCTTCCAAAACACCTACACACATTTTCACACACTCATTTGGAAAGAGAAATCTACCTAAATACAGAAGTTGATTTTCATCTCAACAAAGGAGTGAGTAGGACTGAGAGTATTATTTCACAAGAGGAAGAAAAACATGATTAACCTTTTAAATATATCATTATCCTTTTGTTTGTTAGGCTAAAATTATGCACACAAATTGTGACATTCAGGACAATGAGAATCAGAACAGACTTCCCATGGAAAGTACAGACACAAAACCAGTGAAGGTTTGGCTGACTTGTCTACTTATAAAGGCTTGATGTAATTTGAAATAACTGCATGTGAACACCTAAATTTAGGTGTCTTGATTTTGAATTAAATTTTATCTTTGCGGATGTGTACAGGTATGATAGATGCTTATTGATCTCTCAATGATTCCATTGTCCATGATGACCATACACAGGCACATAGTGCCATTTGAGATTTCTCAGGATATCTGAGACATCTGCACAAAAGGGTCAGGTATGGCATAAAACTTGTGGGAGGCTAGAGACCTGGAAGAGTAGCTTCAGGTGTCCCAAATGTCACTGGATGCCTGTGTGTGGACAACTGGACCAATTCTGCTGCTCCTTTGAGTCTCTCTCTGATGACTGAGGATCAGCTTTACCTCAATCATGCAACATATTTAATACCTGAGTCAGTCACTTAATCTGATTTAGCTAATTAGATGCTCCCCACAAGATTTCAAATTATACTAGGCCTGTGAACTCCATGAATGGTGTCACCAGTCATAAAAATTATTAAGCCCTGGATGCAGATCCAAATGTGCATGGCATCTGCATGTGTCCAGTCCAAGATTTTGCTTTGGTTATGGATAAAGCAAAGCAAGCCAGGCAGAAACACTGGACCTGGACTGAAACTTTCCAGATCCTAGAGGTAGGTGATCTTCAGGTTTTGATTCAGGTTTGCTGTCAGTTTGATACCTTTTGTTCTAAGAATCAGCATATGTGGGTGGAGGTGTTTGCACAGGGAGGCAAGAGCCAAGGGGGAGCAGCAGAGCAAACCCAGGGCATGCCTGAACCAGGTGATGTCGCACCCGCTGGCAATCTCTCAGCTGTTTGCTGCCGGGCAGATGCACCAACTTGCTCAAAGACAGCACTGAGATCATTGCACAACACTCCACTGTGTGAGGCAGACATGCCTCTTGGGGAGTATTTAGAGCAGATATAAATAGCTTTTGTGTGTAGGTGATGAAGCCTGCATCCAAGGGATTTTGTGTTTTAAAGATTTAAAACAGAGAAAAGGTAGCAAAATTTTCTTTCTATGCTTTTTGCTCTTCTTTTTTCTTCATTGTGAGGCAGAGAGGAAAGGATATATACACATCTGGACAACTCTAGAAGTGTTTTGCAAGAAAGAAAAAAATGCACATATTAGCCCAGAGATCTTTGCCTGAAAATCAACTCTAGAATGGGAAATCTGGAAGTTTTATGGGTCATTACCTTGTCATATATCCTGTAATTTCTTTGCTATGATGTGCATTATTTAAGGAAGATTCTTCCAAGGGAGTTTATTAAATGTTTTGAAGCATCAATCCCTCTGTAAATATATGTATATTTTTGAATCTGGAGACTAGATTTTTGCTCTTGAAAAATTCAAAGACAGACACAAGTGAGATGAGAAAAATCTTCATTGTTTACACTCTGTGGACCAAAAGTTGAAGCCCAAAGGGTTAAATTATTTGCTTAAAATTTACAGTATTTTAAACAAAAGCTGAAAATGGGATGTACAGAGGGACTTTTAAAAACCCAGGTCTCTGTTGTTCCACTATAAATATATTTTCCAGAAACAGCCGAAACTTTCTCTTTTCCGTAATTATCTCTTAAAACATAGAAGGAGGATTGTCTTTTTTATAAACTACCAAAATTTCCCAAGATAAAATCCATACAAGATGTCTTATATGAGATAGAGGAAATATTTTTATTACTATTGTTATGTTCAATAGACAACTGAGGAAAAATAAAAGCAAAAAGAAACTGAGGCTACAGCCATCTGAACAGGCAGTGCCTTAATCCTGTGTAATTTCCCATTCAGTAAAGGATTTATACTGATTACACTGACAGAGATGCTGAATGGATATCATACTGTAGAGGAGGAAAAGATACCAGTAAAACACAGTAAAAGCCTTATGGAATCTTCATTTGCCCTGATCCTGGGTTTATTGCTGCTTCCCTGCTTTCATCATGGCTAGACCTTGATAGCAAATTAAAATGCACTGAGAAGCATTCCCTGCCTTTGGAATCAGATTAATGCCTGGTCATTTGCCCCATTACTCTTCTCAAGGGATAACCAGTGTGCTTCTCTCCTCAGACTGCTAGATCACTCAACCTGCTTCCAAGCACCTTCCAGAAAGTAGCATGGAGTAGGAACAATCAGTCCCAGGGCAGCAGTTTGCACATATTGTCCAGCAAGCTTAATAGTCAAGCTGTGACACTGGATTTCTGGGCCATAAAAACAGTTTATTAATAAAATTTATTCCCTCTGTGGCTTTATTATGAAATGAAATCTGTTAAAGATCCTATTAAATATTTCTTCTTTTTAAATATAGCTCTAATTTGAGGGTTTATCATTTTCTGTGAAGACAGCATTGGTGGCTCTTGCTTTTTCCAGCCCATGAATCATAGTCTTCATTGCATGTAGCAGCAATTTCAGGAAATCAAGATTTTTTTGTTGGTAGTTTGTGTTGTTAGTTCTGCCTCTCTTATAATGTTTCTATCCCTAATGCCTATGTTGAGGTTTCTTAATATTACACTGCTTTAAAACTTGTATTCTTTCATGTCCAGTGGAAATCCATCACTTATTTATCAATCTGACCATGGAAACTAAAAAGTACTGCAAACACTTAATTTATGTTTAAAGTATATCATTTCAGGGAAACGCAGTAAGAGTTTTGATTAAGAAATTATAGTAATCCAATGGTTGTACAGTAGTGTGAAAATCCAATATTTGACCATTTGTCTACATTTAAGTGAATAATTCTTATATCATTGGGACTTTCAAGCATCTACATGCTAATAGACTTGAAATATATGGTGGAAATTTTGACTTTAAGTATTTAGTATTTTAGATAGATTTATTTAATTTCTTTATGGTAAAATATGTTATAAATATTTGCCTCAGGATAACAATTATATGTTCCAGGGAGAAAGAAAAAAGAGATTGTTGAGTATGTTACATTTTCTAGAAAATATTTTATTTTGTTGGAATTTACCCTCCACTGATTATGACTTTAGTAATATGATGTATTTATATATAATATATTTATGGCTCTTCTTGGCTTTGCCTCACCTTGGCTGAACGGAAGCCATGAGGTGTTAGAATGAGTGGTCAATGTAAGCTCACAATTGTTCATTTTCAGTGAAATAACTGTGTACATTGCATCTGGTATAGTAAAGATGGTGTCTGTGCATACTTAATGGTCAAGTATTTTGGAGTACAACTGAAAGAGAGTGAAGGGAAAAACATTTAAATTTCCAAGAACCTTAGCAGACCAAGCAGCCTCTTTTTTGCCTTAAAAGCAATCAGCTCTCTTGGCTTTAGTATTACAATGCTTGGGCTATAATTTTCAGCTGGTTTTTGGCTTAGACCAAAGACTATTTTGCCATTAAAGCAGGACTCCTAGGTGTAGTCTTTCTCTGGCCTCTGCTAATGGCAATAAATAAACTGAACTACCAGTTTCATCGAATCTCATTAATACCTTCCTGTGGAAAAGGACTAGATAAAAATACAGTAGTTCTACATAAAGGACCCAAGATAGTACTTCAAAGACTTTTTGCTTATATATAAAGGAAACCTGAGCTCCTTTTTATTTACACACCATAATACAAGTCTGCAACTGTTATCACATTTTGTTTGTCCCACTTTTCTGCCTGCTTAAGCTTCATCTGAAAAGAAAATATCTTCATGGTTACCTTTGCATTCACAAGCTTTTAGGTTTTAATCTCATCTGGAAATAGGACCTTAAACCAGTTAGTAGTGACAAGGATCCTGAGAGTTTAGCTGAAAAATTATAGAGAAGGGAAAGAAAGAAAGAAAAAAATCTTAAGCATAGAAGCATTCCAGAAGTAAGTACTGAAATATAACAAGTTCTAGGGGAATATGTACAGCCAAAATATCTATGAACCCTATCCATAAGGGTTATATTCTACACATTCCAAAAACTTTAGCACTTGAAAAATTCCACTTTGATTTAAAATGGAAATATTAGTTGGCCTGTAGTAGGGTGACTGACCTAAATCAAATATAATTGTATGCACTTAGAACAGTTAGAGTCTGAATTGTCTATGCTATAATGCACCAAAAGGCATTGAGAAAAGAAAAGGCTTGAGTTTTATTTTATAACACTTTAAATCTGCAATTTGCATGTAAACCATTGCTGTGAATTATATCAGACAAATGAATAATTAAGAAAGAGCAGGATGGAAAAGAATATTTGGTTTCTTGTGATCTCATTTGGTATTTTTAAACTAGGCTGAAACATTGTCACAGATGACCTTCTGAAATAGCCAGTTGGTATTTTCATATACTCCTTTTATTTGCTGTTGTAGTTGTTGTTTTATTGCATAATAGAGCACAAGCATGGTAGGGAATAGACTGAAATTATAATCAGCACAAAACTGAGGTGTTAATTTTAAAATGATGCCACAAATGAAATATCTTTTTTCTTTTTTTTTTTTTTAATATTCTTTGAGATAGTGGATCTGTGTGCCTGAAAATTATTACCCCACATTAATATTTGAACAACCAAGGCACTAGAAGAAATTTTGTTGAGTAATTTAGGTATGAAATAAGCTATTTGTGTTGCAGATTTCTAGTGTCTTCCAAATGTCAGAGGCCCTGGAAGTAGGGAAGATTCACTATAGCTGTACTTTCTGACTTCCTTCTACTGCCTAGCATTCCCTTGATTTTGTGGTTTGGTTTGTTGGGGTTTTTTTTAAGTCTTTAGCACACATATATCTATTTCTATATAATTTCTTCAATCTGTTATTAAATATATTTTTCTTTTAAGGAGGTTTATAAAGTTTTCAAATGTACACGTGCATATATAACTGCGTATAGCAATGTTCCTTCCACACATACACAAACCAAAACCAGAAGGAGAGGAACTGAGGTCTTTCTCATCACTGGGAAATTTAAAGACTATATTCATCATCTCAGAATTGACTTATGGGCTTGCAGTCATCCCTAGTCAGAAATACTCCCTCGTATTTGAAGAAAAATTTGTTAGTTCAAAATTTTAAAGTAAAACAATGTAATGAGTCAGATAACAAGACTAAGTAAAAAACTGAATTAACCTTATATTTGATGAATTATATAAACATGTCCCTTCAGTGGTTAAAACGGAATTTTAACTTATTGAGAAAAAATAGATCTCATTAACTTGTAAAGTTGAAGGAACTGATGAGTTGTGTTTATTGTTTAAAAGAAAAATGTTTTTTCCTACAGAGAGTACTGGAATGTGCCCAACTGCTTTCATAATAATAGCAATTGCATAACTCATTTGTAATTTAATTGAGGATATTTGATACATGGAATTAAAAACACAAAGCATCACATTAAAAAAAAAGTATTTTGAAACATAATTATAGCTTTAACCAACATTTGGAATTTTTAAAATGTGAAATCCAAGCTCATGCAGAACACCCACACACATCTTTTATTATGTATTTTAAGTGTTAAAAAGAGGGTTGTATAGTGCTTTGTTCCAGTGTTAGCTTCATCCTAATTTATTTACAATGTTCCTGTTCTAGTTTCCTTTCTATCCCTTCATATACATATTGGGGCAAATGTGATTAGTAGGTAAAAAATATTTCCATTATAATCTAGAAACATTAACAAGCCTTTTGTGTGGCTTATGTGACCCTCCCATCTAAAGCAGAGTCAGATTTTGTGTTAATAGCCCAAGGCAAAACTGATGAGAGGGAAGGAGGATGGGCCTACGAGGCAACAAGGTGGCTGTGTCAGGTGGAACACTGTGATATGGAACCCTGTGCCTGTCTGCAAGGTTGAACGGGAGGAAAGCCAGTTCATGCACACAGGAGGTGAGAGGGACTGAAGCTCCAATACCTCTGCCTTCTCATTCCATGCCCTACAAGAGGAAATTTGCACCCTCCTTTTCTTTTCCCTGGTTTATATAGCAACCTTCCAGGTAATTGACATAAGTCAGTTTAAAATACACTGACTAGGTAATAAGAATGAGGCAGATCTTATCATTTTAGTCTAACTTTCATCAGAATAAATTCTCATTCAGGTTAATTTGAGGAGCTCATGAAACCTAAAGAAGTTTTACACTATACCAGAACAAACATTTATCCTTGCTGGAAAAGATTATGTGTAGACATCACCTTGTTTCTTACTGAAAGTGGTTAAGACAAATTATGGGATCCAAAAATGGTAATCAATTGTCTGCTCATGATTACTTTCTCATAGAAGCAATAGATCACAAGTGTCTAACTGTTTAAATGAGGAATTCAAATTATCTAGTGAGACTGAGGCCATACTGAACACCATGGCTACCATAATATCATTCATTAATAATCATTCGTGCTGTGGTTGGGGATGACAGGACTGCCAAGAAAAGTAGTTGAGTAAACAGCTTTATTTGTTGGCCTGTGAAGTAATCAGATAACTTCTTAGGATTTTAAAATAATCCATTAATGCAATTCATTACTTAATAGTTATTTGACTCCATGTAACCATTGCTTAATTTCAGCCCAACACAAAGAGCCAGAAGTTTTGTGCTGCCTTGCTGCCAAATGTCAGTCATTGTATATTTCAATCAGTCCTTTGTACACACTAGCATCAGTTGTAATAAACGGTCTCAATCACCTAAGTGAACGTCTGTCTTTCAGAAACCTCCAAGCAGAATGCCATCTTCACAGAGCCTTCATATGGTAAAATACTCATGTACATGTATCTGTACATATAGATATGTGTATATGTATGTGCAGTTTTGAAAGCTCTATTTCCCTGTCTCTGCAATATGGAAAAATGGAGAAGGTGTTAAGGAAACTTCCAAGTTGGGGAGGGAAGAAAGAGTGGGAAATGGAAAAAAAAGAAGTTAGAGTGTATGGTGGAAAGTTAGATATTAAGTGATCAGAATAGGAAAAGCTAAAGAGATAAGTCACAGTATGTATGATTTGCTAGGTTATCATCAATTCTGAAGGCTTGCACTTCAATCAGCATACGTAACTGAGGGAATCACTCCAGACTGATAGCTTTTATTCAGACCAAGCCTGTTCAAAATCTTAGACTCAGTGAAATATCTGTCTGGCATCCATATTATTGTTCACAAGGAGCATTTTGTTGGGAAGTAGCAGGGGTTTAAAAAAGATATACTCTTTTTTTCTTAGAGCTTTCTGAGGATGCTTTACATTCTTTCTTTCAACAGGCTTCAATATGGAGACCTAGTAGAGAAGGATTATCATAGTTTAGCAAAGTGAAAAAATAATTGAATGATTAATTGACCATTCAAATTCAAATGTCCTCTTCTCATTGGCTCTTGTTTATACTTCTGCTTTACTCGTGCACATCTCTCTTTAGTTTGCCTTGTTTGTAAAACTCCTTAATTTGTAGCTCTATGCTGAATAGGTTATGTGAAAATGTGTATCAAAATGCTAGTGAAAGTCAAAGTTTTCTATTTATTGTCATTTATTTTTTTTTCAGTGACATTTTTACTCTTAGTAATTAAAAACACAGAAAAAAAGTGCTTGAAATTTTACAGCTCTAATAATTTATAGAACTTTTTTTTAATACAGTTCTCAACTTCCAATGAATAAAGGACATCATTAAACAAAATGTATGATTAAAAATCATATTCATAAGTATCAAACAAATAATAATTATTATTTTGCAAATTAAAAATGTTTCCTTTTACTGTAAATTAAATTCTTGTGTATCAGCTACCTTGTTTTTAGAGATAAATTGAAGAACAGTTTTCTCCTTTTATTCCAAATCATTCCTTAACAATAGCAATAAAAATGAAAGAAATTATGTATATGATTAAGGGATCTTACTGATGGAGTTCTAACATGTTTCTGCAAAGAAGTACCTGAATTTAAGTGTCTGAAAAAAATTTTGTTTCAAATGTCAGTTCTCTTGTCTGAATATCCTAATAAATCTCACCCTTTAAATCTCACTGTGATCAAGGGATATTTTAGATTTCAATGTAAAAATAATCTGGTTCTTTAATGCGAACACGGCTGAATGAATTAGCAGATGGTCAAACTTCATAGAAACTATTAACTCCAATTTTATGAATTGTAATAACATAGTTATGAGCCATAGGACATTTACCAGCTTAGGGTTAGCAGCAAATATTAGTGTAAGGTGAATGTTTGTTTGAACATATTCACAAAGGCAGAAATGATGGTGCAGTTCCTCTCAGAAATGCAGTGTGGTTTTCTTCCAGAAGTAATCATCATTACAAGGAAAACCAAATATTTACTGCATTTTTGTACTCGTCTGTGTACAGAATGCATTTTTATGTATTTAAAATTTTGTTTTCTTAACTGTTATATCTGTGTGAAAGAGAAACCATAGACATAAGTTCTATGCTAGAACATCATACCAGTTCACACACAGGGATGCATATTTTAATCCCATTGACTCATTTTTATTCTCTCTTCTAACCTTTCTGGAAGATCAAAGGCAAGCTGTAAATATACAAGTTAAAATGTGCCATGCACTCAAATCTCACTTAGAAAAAAACAAGCAAACAAAACTCAGGCATATTTAAGTAAATGTTTGGTTTTTTGTTTGTTTGTTTGTTTTTGTTTTTGTTGTTGTTGTTGTTGTTGTTGTTGTTGTTGTTGTTTTGTTTTTTTTTGTTTTGTTTTGTTTTGTTTTGTTTTGTTTTTTGTTTTGTTTTTTTTTAAATAGGAACAACTTTCTGTAAAATGCTCTTTTAAAAAACCAACAAAGAACCCAAAAATCCAAGAAATTGATTAGAGAGCTGAGAAGAGGGAAAAGCACAACCATATATACACCTGAGTCTACTGCAACCCCCTGAAAATTCACTCCCCTCTGCCCAAGCCACCAGTATCCCATCAACTCTCCTTGTAAACCTGCCTAAAAAGTAACCAGCTTCATATAGATTACACCTCCTCTGTTTGCTTCCTGCTGCTCCCACCTACCCTCCACCTCTCTGACACAACTGACCACCCTCAATACTTTAGAGGTCCTGCTGCTGTATTGTACTTTTGGATTACAAGAACCAATACAGAAGGAAAAGGCTTTAACTTAGCCAAAATGAAATTTCATTAAAAGTGAAGGGCAGTTTGGTCACTCTTTAAAGTGTGATAATCTCCCTTTGGCATAGAACAGGCCAATAACAAGTGTCACAGCAAGTGTCACTCAGGCAGATGAGGACAGCTTGGCTGAGCTGTCCCTACTCATACCCAGCACGATGGGGCAGGCAGCTGTGTCATTTGTGATCTGCAGATCACAGGCTTATTGTTGAAGTCAAGGCTGTGCTGGAACAGGTAGTTTTGGTCAGCAAAATCATGAATTATTCCTGATGGGACAGCAAAGAAGGGCTCTGTTGCCCCATCATTTCCTGTCTTCCTCCCTCTCAGGGGCTGTACCATCTGTGTACAAGATGTACACACACACGTGTGCACACACAGTCTGTGTCTCTCTCTCTCTCTCTCTCTTACACTCCCCATGTGGACTGCAGTTTCCCCAACCACAGTTTGAACTTCTTGTTGTTGGTTCAGCACCAGGCTGGGTCAATGTAATAGCTATGTGGAAAGCCCATGCCAAAGCCTACTGTCTTGCAAGAATTTGGTGTTTGGTGTGGACACTATATCCATGGACATTTTGCCACACTGCAGACATTATCCAACTACTCCTCATTTCTGTAGTAAGGCAATAATAGATAAAGTAATGGGGATTTTTAGAGATCAATATATTAAAAGTTCAGATCCATGTAACAGTAAAGTTGTATGGAAAATCTATATCTACACATTCTATCTATCTATCCATCCACCTCTCCATCTCAAAATTCAGTTTTTAAGAATAAAAGATCAGGTATGAGAGCTGAAATTTTTACTTAGAGACATTTTTTTTATACTTTTCACTTGATGTTTTTTTTGATCTCTTAAATAAATCATGAAAGATAAGAAATAAAAAGTAAGGTTTTATTTCATGAGCTAATGAATATGATGTGAATGGCAGTTAATAGGTTCTTATCAACTAATTATACAGAAGTTTCAAATTTCTTTAAAAATTCATTGGTATCAGAAGAAGGCAGTTACTCTAACATGAGAAAAATGTCCTTTTGCCAGTGAACAATTAATCCTAAAATAAAATGAAAAGTTTGTGAAGTTTGAAACAGGTTATTCATACTGCTGTTTAAAAGTTTAAAAGCCCTTGTCACTTGATAACCTACAAGGTTTAAGTTTGCTGTGTGGTTTTAAAATGCAGACCTTCTGGCATTTACATATTGTTGATTTTTAATCCTCATACAGACCATCCTAACATAACAAAACCATCATAGCATAAAATGTCATCCTAACTGGGATTTTTTTTTTAACCAACAAAATGTTTATAAGCTTCTCTTTAACTCATAGATTCATAGAATGGCTTAGATTGGAAGCTGTCTTCCAATGTAACCGCCATGATAGAGATCATCTAGCTCCAATCTCCTTGCCATAGGCAGGGACACATTCCACTACACCAGATTGCTCAAAGCCCCTTCCAGCCTAGCCTTGAACACTCTCAGAGATGGGGCCTCCACAACTTCTCTGGTCAACCTGTTCCAGAGCCTCACAGTAAAGAATTTCTTCCTTATACCTAATCTAAACCTACTCTCTTTCAGTTTAAAGCTATTCCCTTCATCCTATCACTAAATGACCTTGTAAAAAGCCTCTCTCCATCTTTCTTATAGGTTCCCTTCAGGTACAGGGGGAGGCTGCAATTAGGTCACCCTGAAGCCTTCTCTTCTCCAGGCTGAACAATCCCAGTTCCTTCAGCCTTTCCTCATAGGAGATGTAATCCCTCCCTCTAATCAACTCAGTGGCCTCCTCTGGACTCACTCCAATAAATCAATGTCCTTCCTGTATTGGAGACCCCAGAGCTGGATGCAGCACTGCAGGTGGAGTCTCAGCAGAGCAGAGCAGAGAGGCAGAATCCTCTCCCTCTCCCTGCTGTCCACACTGCTTTGGATGCAGCCCAGGAGATGTTTGCCTTTCTGGGCTGTGAGTGCACATTGCTTGGTCATGCCCAACCTCTCATCCAGCAGCACCCTCAAATCCTTCTGGGCAGGGCTGCTCTCACTGTGCTCATCCTCCAGCCTGTGCTGATGCTGGGGATTGCCCCAACCCAGATGCAGCACCTTACACTTGGTCTTGTTAAATCATATGAAATTCCAATGGACCTACTTGTCCAGATCCCTCGGGATGGCATCCTGTCCTTCAGGTGTGTCAGTTGCACCACTAAGTTTGGTGCTGTCTGCAGACTTGCTGAGGGTGCACTCAACCCTTCATCTACATCATTAATGAAGATAGAAAATAATGCTGGTCCCAACACAGACCCATGAGGGACACAATTAGCATAAAAGAAAAAAAATTTAATTTCACTCTATCATCTGAGTAGACATCTGTTGCACAGACTCTGAAGTCACATAATTTTAAATATTTTATTTGAATTATAAATTTTCCTTTTTTCTAGGAAGTCCATGAGCTTGGAAAGATGAGAAAAAATATTTTTCAAAATATGTTTTTCAAATAAATCTTTCCTAAAATCAATTCATCCTTAGTCATGTTACCACACCAGTATTAAAATGACTGTCTGAATCTTTTCTACCAACTGTTCTGAGTGGGGGAAAAAAAGTTACTTAGATCATTCTTATTACCATCATCTAAATCACAATAACACTTTGAACAGCATCAAACCATTCTTCCTAACAGCATACAAACAAATAACAAGGAAATCCTCCCCACCACAAAGAACTTGCAATCTCATTATAAGATGATAGACACCAGATGGATGCAACGAACAGATGGAGGAAGAATAAGGTAGCAATGAGATGATTATAATCAGCATGGTAAGCAGTGATGCATACCAGCAAACCGGCTGCAGAGCTATTATCTCTGTGTGTGTGTGCATGCATGTAAAATTTACATAAATACCGTTTACCTGATATTAACTAATTCAGAACTTCTAATATTGTCACTTCATAAAAACAAAAAATGCAGGCTCTGTCAGTGAGAGCTTGATGACCTTCAGGTAACATTGGGAAGAAGTATTATAGATGTCTGATGATATTAACTAACAAAAGGGTGGAGAGTATTTTCAGTCAGCAACTGGTTTGCGGAACTTTAGCAAAGTGATCATTTCTGTGTTACTGACAATTATAATGTGAGGAATGGAATTCAGGTCAGGAAGATTCATCCTTCAAGATTTTCTTTACAAACCAAAGTAGAGACAATGAGTACTAGAGAGAAATGTGTTTTGGAAAGGAAATATGCTGTGTGAGAAAGAGCAGCGTGAGAGGCCTTATTGCTAAACATCTGAGCCCATTTTTTTCACTGTTAGAACAGAATTTCAAACAGAAAATTCTACTCAGAATAGCAGAATCACTTTAGAAGACACTGTAGGATCCCTGGGAAATATGTGGTTAATGTTTTCTCTTCAAAAAAGAAAAATTTTTAAAATTTCTTCCAACAGTTATGACCTGAATTTCCACCAATATTTATATAGCAAATACTAGTGGAAAAATATGGCTGTATCTAAGTCTCTTTGTTGCAAAGGAAGGTGTCTAAAGGTGAAAATATAAATTTAAATGTAAATGTATATTTAAATGTAAAAGTATATGAAGCAGATAATTCTGCATACTCATTTGTTTTCTGACTGTTACACAAATAACTGTGGTGAACATTGAGCTTCAGCCACCTCTGGCCTCATGACAGCTTTTTTATCACAGGTTGGCTGAGCTTCAAGAAATGTTATGAAAATGACAAAGTTCTGCATACTGCAGCACATATTTTTGTAATCAATTAAACAGTGAAAAACTACATCTAAAGTGCACTGCAGAAATTGTTTGCAAAAGATGTCCTATGCCCAAGTAAAACTCATTCTTCCCAATGTCGCATTCAAGGAATAACTTGAAGGGTGTTACTTCTACCCCTTTATATTTTTTAAACACCTATACAAACATGAAGAATATGCAGTAATGTGGATTTGACAGAGATCTTCAGATGATGACAGTATTGCATTTGCATTTCCAAGAGGGATTGAAATGAATAGAAAAAATCTACTTTTAATTTTTCATGCAATTTTAGTTCTGACTGCTTAAACAAGTATATATTTCTCATGGGTACTTTAAGACTCTGAGTGTTAATGTTGTTAAAAGCCATTCAGCTTCTGAAATTAATTCAGGGGTTTTATTAAAAAAAATAATATGAGGAAATGGATTTCTAATCCATTGCAAACAAATTAAAAACAAAATTTTCGAATATATTGTTATTAATATTCTGTTATTAATATAATTTATTGCTCAAAATATTGCACTTTCTTGTAAGATACTTTATTCAAAAAAAACATCATTTTTTTCCCACAGTCTTTTTTATTTTAGGTGTAGATTTAGGCATATTTGTGGTATTAATGACCATAACTACAAAGAAATTATTACATTCAAACAAAGGGACTCTTGAAAGATATTAAAGCCTTCACAGAATAACATGATGAGCTCATGTGAACACCTACTAAAAGCATATTTCTATCAATAATTTTTTCTTATAAAAGGAAGTATATATAGCAGCTTTTTTACACTTGACAGTAAGCCAGTCATTCTGCCACTGTTATTTATTTTCACTAAATTAAACAGATAATTTGCTTACCCTAGTAGCCAGTAATCTGAAGGAGGGCAAGCTGGAAATTGCAAAAGGTAGCCCAGATCTACCTTAATGCTTTGAATGGTTCTTTGCCTATGAAAGGACTGCATCCATTGGAGTCTTTGAAAATCTCCACAGCACTTCTATGGATGGGTAGGTTAATTAAGCAGTTTCTTTAGTGAAGCTTTCAGTTTCTTGTCTGATACATTTACTAGATTATTATGTTAGATGGCTTTACATCCAGATGTTGTCATAATTCAGGTAATGTTAAAAGATCATTTAAAAATATAAAAAGTTAAGAAGATGTTAACATGAAAATTTTGTGAAGCTCATGTAATTTTACTAAAATTGAAATTGCCTTATTTGTTTGATTGAGTGTATCCAGAGTAATGAGCTATATTAGAAAACAGCATCTTGGCTTTTATTTGAAAAATTAAAAAACTTCTATTACTTTTTTGCTCTTAAATTTTACTTTCTTTCCATATTTATGTCCTTTCTAATGGTAAATGTTATTATGCAAATGTTTCTTCCACCCTAAACTCAAAGACAATAAATTAAACACTAATAAAATAATTAAAAAAAAGAAAGAGACAAATAATGAAATGCTATAAACAGGGAAAGAAAGTATATGAATGAACAGCAGTAAGGATAAAAAAAAATACACTGGGAAGACAGGGACAAAAATATTCCTGGATATTCAATTTTATAGAAATAATTTATAGCAGACTATTTTTATTTGCAGCTTTTTAATTCCAGCTACTTCTAGGATTTGAATAGCATTGCTGAAAGAGGTGATTTCCTTTTCTATGAAGGAGATACCATGCCATAAATCATTCCACCATTCCCAGATCATGTTGAAGGAGGAAGAGTATTTCTAGTTGAAGCAACACACCTTTCTGCTGTTCAGGGCTGTTGTAGGAAGTTGTGAGTTTTTCACCCTTCTCTGCCTATCTAGTTCAAAAAACAGGTGAAAAAAAAAGAATCCCAAATAGTTCCAATACAAGTGGAAAGGAACAGTGTCTTTGTTCACTATGTCACCAGCATATCTCTGTATATAAGACCTCAAGTTCATTTCTTTGCAACTCTGCAGAAAGACAGAGTAGAATCATCAGTGGCCTTTACATACACATCATTTCTGAGGTTATTCAGTTATAAATCCTTCATAGGTTTGCCTTTCAGACATTTCTTATGCTAAATTTCATAAATTAATCAAAATATTTCATTTATTCATAAAAGGCTGGTATCAGTTGCAATAAATTCAAACTTTACTTTCAAATCTTTTGTAGAAGTTTCATCTTTTGTGTATCTGAAAAAAAAAGATAGAACATGAGAAAATTGTCAAGATATTCTCGCATTTCTCTTTCACATTTTTAAACTTGTTTTACAAATTACTGACACTTTAAAAATTCACCAGCTTTAACCAGTACAAATTAACCCAATTGAAAATATTTGGTAGCTTATTGTTTTGCTGTCTACCTTGCTTATATATCATGTCTCTGACATATAAATCTGATAAAATCAGATCACCTAAAATGTCTGTTAATTGCCGTGGCTAACATAGTGCAAAGATGAAAAAATACCAAATGAAAGGGAGCAATTGCAAGTATTCACACATCAATGAAAAATGTCTTTCAATATTCAGCCGGGATAACAGGGATTTGTTTTCTGAAAATAGAACTAAAACCGCTGTAAAATATTAGTCTAATGTTGAACGTTTGTTTTAGTGCAATAACCCACATTTACTTTACAGTTAGGACCCTAAGACAGTAAACTGTTTAATGGACACCTAGAATGGAATCTATATCCCCAGTTTTAAGTCCTGTTTATTCAAGCATGTTTTCCCTTTCTGTTTTTGTGTTATCCCTAATGGCTTACTCACACTCTATGGTATTCATAGTGATTTTCCTTTTTATTTTTTAAATTTGAGAGGATTTTGTTTATTCTAGAATATTTTGAAACATGAATCCAATATGCCCATAAGCTAGTAGCAACATGAGTTTTCTTTTGTTATTGTATGTCAACAGTAAACATATGATTACAATAGAAATGGAAGAACAGTTACACAAACAGTAAAATATAAGCCATCTGTTGTTAGGTCTGAATATTGACAGTCTAAAAGTGCTTGGACATGTAACAGTTAAAAGCTTCAAATTATAAGCACTGAGTTAGGTTTTCAAGCTGCCTATATGTTGTAGGACTGTTACTGGTTAGCTAAGAGTGAAACATACTGCTGATGATACATTAAGCAAAGAAATGAACAAGTGAGACAAAAAAGCCACATCTATAATGCTTTTGTGGACTCTTCCATAGCTGTAGCCTTCAATAAGACACCTGTGGGGAGCTGAAAATCCCTCCTGAAAATGCAGGTCTCGTCTCAGCTCAGACATTTAAATCATGCCCCTGAGCAGAATCGGCCAACACATACATCTTATGGAAAAACAGTATGAGAAAAGAAGGGAGTGGCTGACTGACAACTACTGCCTGATAGTTAAATATAGAGAAAACTCTCAGTGAAAGCAAGGAGTTGCAATATTCCATGCTGCTTGGCCTGAGGATATGAAACCAGCTGCAGAAGGATAATTTAGCATATGCTACCTAGTTTGCCATGCCCTGCACACTGCCAACTAAAACTCTCCAGTCAAGGAAGGAAGGCTCACAGGAGAGAGCAGGGAGGACATAGCTCTACATCCCATAACCAGGACTTTTACAATAGAGATGTGAAAACTCTCAGATTCACCAGAAAGATTCCTTCACCAATAAAGCCTGAGCTGAAAAAGCCAAGTCTTACCTGTGCACATGCTGTGCTGCAGGTATGGCAAGGCAAAGGCACTAGTGGGACTGTCCATTCCCAGCCCATCTCAAGGGCTGTCTCCCCCTGCTCATGACCCAGAATCCCACTTCAGCCAGCCTGGATTGTCAGCCCCTGGCCCTGGAATGCCACAGCAGGTCCTGTCTCCAGCTCTCCATAGCCCTTCCCTGCCCAACCACGGGCCCTGCTAAGCCAATCCTATCTTCAGTCCCTCAACCCAGGCCATTCTCAGCCCACCTTGAACCCAGGCAGATGCCTGGTGACCATGGCTGTGGCTGTTCTGGTGCCATCAGCTTCCTTGCTCCTGGCTGGAGCGGTGGGGCAAGTCCTGGTTGGTGTCCCCAGGGAAGCTCCCAGGCTCTGTGGGCCCTTGTGGGGAGCACATCTGGACTACATTATACTTTCAGTGAAACAGCTGTCAAACACCAGCTGGGATTGGAATATCTGTAAGATTGGATATTGGCAACTCATTTTAATGTCATTTTTGCACTGTTTAGAGAGTGAAGGCTCGGAATTTGTAACCCCATATGCCAAGTAAGGATTTGAGTTACTCTTGCATCCCAGAGGATCACATCAGCTGCTAGACAGGTACTCAGAATTCTTACACTGACGATGGGCTTCCTCCTCTGGACTTGTCCTTTTGGTGAAATTGATCATGGCAGCTGCATTTTGAATTGCTGGAGTATTTTAGTCCTACTAGCCCAAAGCCTGTGCTGGGCACAAGGCTGAAGAACTTGTACATCTTAGGCAGCTTAAGCAGCTGGTGAACATCTAGGTACTCACATCAGATAAGAGGCAAATGTTTCAGGGTCTGATTTGTAGTAGAATCCTAAGTGCCTGAGCAATTTGTGAGGAAAAAATATACTCCCTGCACAGGATAAGTGTTAGGTTTACCGACTTAGAGATCTAAATCTTGTTTTGGATCTTGCCTTCCATTCATGCCTTTAAAACATTGAATGGTCTGTATCCAGGATAACCATTCTTCAAAAGGCACATCCTGACAACTGTAATCCTCATGTCCTGACAAAAATCTCCAAAGAGAAAACTCTTCTCTCCTAGAGAGACACGACTTTAACAAAGCTGGCTATGTTAATCACTGTAATTATTCTTCAAGAAGAGTTTACTAGAACAACTTCCCATGGGAAAGAAAAGCTGCTTCTTCAGTCTTCTCTATCTTAACATAAATAAGCAGAGTGATAATATACTTACTAAATAGGAAATGTGTTCCTACATAGTTGGGGTTTTGAGAGGCAAATGGTGAAACAATTTCTAATAGTGCTGTTAGAGAACTTTCTCAGATTTTGAAGTAAGTCTGCATAGCTGCCTGGGAAGGTTGCAACTGTAATGATTTGTCTGCACTGAGAAGTGATCTCAATCAGGCATATCTGGCAAATATATTTGTACATAGCCAAGTACAAGGATGTATAAGAATAACTCTCTGGATGAGTCTGGCAGACTGGTGGAGTTAGGATCACAGAGGATACTGTGTAACCTTTCAGAAAGTTAATTGTTTCAGCAACTTTTGAATCCTGAGGATAGTTTTAAAAAATTTGTATGTCCTAGATCACTTCAGGTTTCAATAGAAGGACAGGACTCAGTCCAGTCCCTGTGGCAGTCATAGAGAAACATGTCAAAGCAATGTATACGGCATGGAAACAGACAGAAGGGAGCAGAGGAAGGAAATAGATCTCTACAGGATTTGTTTCTTGAAGTAAGATGCAAACTGTTATACAAAATGAAACTTCAAGCCTGTTAGTACTTGTTCACTGCTGTTATTGGTGACAGGATAGGGACTGGAAGGAGAAGAGGAATCAGTAAAGGAAAACATTGCTAGCTGAAATATTTGATTTAAAGATATGAAGATATATCTAAATAAGAATTCTCTTTCATGTACACTCCACGTAATTTATATTTTTACTAAAGAAGAAAGATTTTCTACAAGTAATCTTTCCTTAGTCTTAACCATGCCTTGTTTTTTGCCCTTTTAGAGAGAGTGGCAGCAAAAGAAAAGCTTTCTTCTGAAGGTCTTAACATTTTCTTCCTTCTTATTAAAACAAATAAGAAAATAAGAAAACAAAACCCCCAACCACAAACCAAAAAACCATTAGGAGCTGGAATTCTTAAACAATACAGAAGGATTTTGTTATAGTAATAACCTCGTGTAAATGAAGACTTGTGTGCAAGAAAGCCCATTTAGAGGCTGAGTGCTTAGAAGATTTGTGATCAGCTCCATTTACCTTTGAAGGATAGATGATTCTTCACAGAATACATTGACCCCTTCTCAGTTCCAGAAGCTCATTCAGTGGTCTTATGTCTGTTTGGAAGTTCCTTTCCACCAATATAGCTTAGGGGATGAGGGGGAAAAGGCAAGGCATCTTTTTCTAAGGCTTCGATGCTCTTAGACTTACCACAATTATTTTCCTATTTAGTTTGTTCAGTTGTTGGATAGCTCAGTATGTAAAGCCAAGGATTAAAAAGCAAGAAAGAAAATAAGAGGTGGTCTGAGATAGGCTGAGCTGTAATCTAAACAAGGAGAGAGTGACTGTGCATTATCTTCATGTGAATGGAGATTCCTGGGATAATGCTTTTGGCTCTTAACTGCAAGAAAAAGACTTTACCAATAGCCACCCATTGTCCTGCTTTTGTCAAGACTGAAATAAGAGAAGACAGGCTTTTCAGGTCCAGTCTGTGAGGATGGCAGGGTGGAATGCAGTTGGATTCCAGCTGAGTGTTTGATGTCTTCATTTTTGAGGCCTCTTCTAAAAAAGAGCTGGCAGGAAAGTGTGGCCTTACATATAAAAAGGGCAAGTCCTGGAGCAAGTCGCTACCCTAGTAATGAGTAGACATCCAACTCTATTATAATAATGTTCTTTCATTACCACAGTGAAGCTAATAGAGTTATGGTGACTTCACACCTGCTGCAGCCTGGAAAAAAAAGTCACCATGAAATCTCCCAGAAGGCTACTGCTGTCTACAGGCAAGAGTGCAAGGGACAGATAAAGTGGCTGACAATGACATATTGCTTTGGGACTGCCATGAAATTACTAGAATGTTGCAGTATAGCCTCCAAATTCCCTGCCTCTGAATAATATGAGAAAGGTAAAGAAATGATACAACTAAACATTACCATTTCTTTTCCTGAATATCTGTGGAAACACTAGTATTCCATCTAAGAAGTTTGAGATTTAAGGTCCTCGAGACCATGTATGCCTATACAATTCCATACTGCTTTTATTACTGTTAGAAAAGAACAGTTACCATTTTACTGTTTACATTCACTTTCAAACGACAATTTGTTTTAAAAAATGTCAAGCTCAATGGAAGTGTTTCCAATGGCACAGGACTATGTTATTGCTTTTCTCCAGATTCCACTGATAAACACAAGCTTGGTTTTCTTAAACAGCAAGATGCCATCTCTTTGACAGATACAGTATGTAGTTATGTCACAGCATTATGATAAACCTTATAGGGAAGACACAGCAGGGTCAGAGAGTTTCTACATTCCCAGCACAGTTTCCATTAAAGGAATGTTTACATGACCTACAGAGCAAGGTTTAAATATATGCAGCAGTTTTGCTGTTAACTCCCTGAACTCGCTTGCTGAGCAGCTTGTGACCAGCAAAATTCTACTGGACTTGTAACAGTCTTAGTGTTAACATTTTCCTGTCTTGTCAGCTGTTTTGGACATCTGTTGTGCTCTATAAAATGACTGCAGAAGGGTGGTTGTGAGGTTTTGTTTGGTCTGTTTGATCATCTGAGGAACGTAAATATTAGTCTGTCCTTTTGTTTATGTTGGTTGAGAGCAGATGAGAGAAGAGAAGGAAATCTTGGATATCAAGCCAATGAAAATTAATAAGATTCGTGCTTGACAAGTGCTGTATTTGCTGTATTTGCTTTTTGTGACTCCTTTTCCAAGTTGCAACATATATGTAGAGAAAGACAGGCTACATATGACCACATGTTTTGTTAACATGATTTTACAAGACTTATTCAGAACTCATGGGAGTCATATAGGGTTTTCATAATCTTTGTTACTATATTTTGGCTGAGAAGGGATTGCTTTATACACTGGACATGTTCTATACACTGGAGAAATTAAACTGTCTAAAATGTCTCAAATACTTGAAGAGAATTTTGTGTTATTCTCAGCAAGGCCTAATTAAAGCAAGAAGGCAGATCAGATGGGGGCTAACGAGTGACTGGTTGAAATTTATGCATGGAACATAGACCAGACCTAGTTGTGTTTGTTCCTTGTGGTACAAAATCTTATTTGCCCCTCAGTATTTCTGAGAATATTCTATCATAGTTTATACTCATAACATTTAAAGCAAATTTGCAGGGGATAGTATTGGTTCTAGACAAGAAAGGCATGGAGGTTCATGAAGAAAAGCAGTTATTTCTCAAATCCCAGTGGTAGAACAAAGAAAGTAATTCAAGACTAGGTCTGAAGTGTTAGTCATAGTAAGACCAAGTCTACATTCACTTACTAGCTTAAAACTGGTTAAAGCTCTAGGTGAGTGTGGGCTTCAAAACTGCCCATAAATCATAACTGTAAGCTCACGATATCTTCTTTAATGCCATGGTTAAATGTTAGAGATGCCTGCCCTACCTTGTTTAAAGCTGACTTGATTATGCTTATAACATAATACCCTTGCTTTTTGTGACTGAGATTCCAATTACTATCCACAAAAGAATGCTGCTTCCTTAGGAACTCTAATTAGTTTGCAAGTTTTGAAGGACTTTCTGAACAAAACTCAAAACTCTGGGGAACTGCTCATCACAGCCCTAATTTTGTGTCATTGTTCAAAACTTTCAAAAGTTCTTTAAAGGAAAGACTGATTAAGATTGCAAATAACCAACAGTGAATACTTGAAGATTAAAACATTTAGGCTTTGATTTATTAGAAGTTACTCAGTTGAAGCATTTGACCTTGCTTAGAGGAGTTTTTTTTCTTTTTTTTAATTTATTGGTCTGCAGTTAAGTTCAAGTATGCTTCTTGCCTTTACAGAGAATGATATGACTGTGGTTTTATTCATAGTGAGATATCTAGTGTTTTAGATGTATTAAAGGAGGGTTACCTCTTTAAAATATTTTGTTTTCAAATATGAAATAAATTCTTCCTATTTGTTTTTCCTTTGCATGAACATTTGTGACAACTATCTCAAATAGGACAGGCTATATGTATTTTTCCCCTTTTGCAATGGCTGTAATTGAAATGTCTTCAGTAGTTGCAAAGAAACTTCAACTCAACTGTACAAACTAACTGTGTTGATCTTTCTCTCCAAATACACATTTAACTAACATTGTATCTTTAGTTATTGGAAACTCTTTAGTATTATTCCTTCTTTGCAGACTTGAGATCTTGAACAACTTAAAAAAAAATGTTCTATGACTCACTTTTTAAATCTTTCTACAATAAATCATCCATATCTGAAGACAGGAAAATTTAAAAAAAAACATTTGTTCATCTGAATGTAAATTCGTAATGAATGTCAATGTACACCTTCTTCCCCAGAGTAAAAATTCTAAGATAGCAACACAGTCAAGCTGAGATATTGACAAGATGGGCTGAAAGCTCAGGAGTCAGATATGAGGGAAAGGAGGCACAGGATAAGTCTTAGTCTTAACCATCCTGCATGAATTTGCTTAGCAACAGTAGGGAGGGACTGGGTATGCTTTATGACAAAAGTATCAGAGATGGTGAAAGAAATGCTGCCAAGGAGCATTCCTATGGATGGGGCAGCACAGCAGCAGTGACATGGAGACAACTGCCTGGCCAGTTGCTAAAGGTGAACTGAGAGCACAATGGAAAAATGAACATATTTGACACTGACTTTAGAGAGAAAAGCTTAAATGCTACTCTAGCCCTGCAATACTTCCTGCCATACGCCTATCTCAGACCCACCAAATTACCTGGATTCACCCTGTGCTCACTTACATTTGTTCATTTAGATCTCTGGTTCTTCAGGGACTGTTAATTCTGAAAACTCACATGGAATCTCAGGTTTTGATCTCTCCACCCTTTCAGCATGTCCCACAGATGGGTATGACAGCTGTTTGCATCTGACAGATTAAATCTGGTAAGTGAACTTGCTGTGTGTGCACTCAGCCAGTCCTTGAACCAGAACCCTGGGGGTGTATAGAAAGCAGGTTTACCAAGTGAGTCAAAAGGGAGCCTGCCACTAATAGCTGTGCTAAGCTTCTCTCAGTTTGAAGTCAGTTATTTTCAAGTCTTACAGAAATTCTTTAGCAGGGGAGATTTTTTTCCTGTGATGAAACAAGAAAAAGAGCTGATGTCAATAAGAAGAGAGATGCTATCCATTGGTGCACTGAAATTGTGTCTGGTTTATTGCAGCAGGCTCTTGGCTGTGAATTATGTCATTAGTGCCTCACCATAGACTTGCAACAGGACGTGAGAGGGAGAGAAGAGGTTGAAGAGTTGCTTTTATCCTTCCATTTAATTAAATTGACTCAGTCCTTATAGAATTTTAAAACATGACAAAGACCTTCTGTCTTTGTCATCTGATAAAATATGGTCATGGATAGTTGAAGTCCAAGTTATTGGTTACAGAGGTGTATTTCTGTACCTGAATAGTAGAAATACTGGGGTTTAATAATTTTTAAAAATAGATTCTAATTTTAATTTCCTGAAATTGTCCTTTCAGGTAGGTTTCAGCATTTCTATCAGAGCTTCAAGTGAAAATGTTTCCTTTGACCAAGAAATAAATGTCAATATTTTTTTCTAAGACACTCAGTCATGAAATCTTTTGGGTTATCCTATTTTCACCTTTTAGGTACACTTAAAAGCATCTAAGATATGATTGTGCTGCTTAAAGTATTCCAAGAAAAATATATACTCAATTCCAGTCAAAGCCAAGTTCCCTTTTTTTTTAATCTCTGTACTCACCTCTCTGACTAGGAAACTATATTTTTGAGAAAAGTAGGGAATTTAACACAAAAGATTTCTCTCTACTTGTTCTTCCAGCAGCTAATGCAAACTCAGAGCTGGCATATCTGAACCAGGCAGCTGTGGCAGCTGCGGAGTCATGAGCCTAGCCTCTCCTTTAAGGACTTGCTCTCCCTCACAAAATCTGCAGGAACTAAACCCTGCTTCTAAACAGATTTCTGGCAAATAATAAGGTGGACTTTTGTGACTATTTTGACATTTTCTATTTATTTGCTTAAGAAAATTTCATAGGGGTATGAGTTTTGTGTTGAATAATGCCAAAGAACTAAGCTGGTGAATGGTCTTAAATTTTTTAAAGGTTTTTTTTTAGTGATATAAAAAAAAAATAGAAAATGCAGCTCCCTAAGGGTCAATAGCCACATACAAATTTGGTAAAGATGATATTAGAAAAACGTGTGAAGTTTCAGTATTCACAACCTTGAAAGGAGGTTAAGAGTTGGAGATGAGGTAGCTAAATCCATAGAAAATATTTGAAGGTGAGGAAAAATATCTTAAAATTAGAGATGTAAAGGTTTCATGTGTTGACTTTTTTTTCCTAATGGCTTTTAAACTTACTGTTGTTATCATGGATGGAAGATTAAGGGTACTGAGGATTTTCAAATCTAGTAAAGAAAGACATAACAAGATCTATAGCTGCAAGAAGAAGCCAGATTTCAGATTAGCAATAGAGCACTTTTTAAAAACAAGTGGCCCTGATTAATGAATGGAACAGCGAAGCAAAGAAATTCTCTGTCTCTCAACATCTTCAAATCAAGATAGGATGCTTTCCTGAAAGCTCTTCTTTTCTTAAATACAAGGCCAGTTTTAGTCAAACAAGGACTGTTGGCTTCAGTACTTGGTGAAATTTTATGTCCTAATAAAATGAGTAAGGCTAGGCAACCCAGTGTTCCCCCCAGCCTAGTTTTTATTAACCCCTTACTCACTTAAATATGTGTTCAAGAAAAAGAAAATCAGAAGACTGATATATGCATATTGAAATAATTCAGTTTTTTCTTTTATTGTGAGTACCACCTTAAGCTAGATGAATATATTTTCCTTGGGTCTTTTTGAAAATATGGATATGCAGTTTATTTCAGTAGATGTAACAGAATAAAACTGAGTTTTGATTTCCCCAAACTAAAACCAAAATCAGAAAATCTTTCAACTTTACTGACAAGTTACATCTTTTATCTGAAATCTATGGACAATGATTGTAACAATAAAGGTAAAAAATATATATATACAAGTAAGGTTGGGGGGGATTTTTATATTTTATGAAATGCTAGGTACTTGTTCTCCATATTATTGCACTAGTCTTCCAGTGCAGATGTGCATTCAATATCAGATTACAATTTGAGCAACAGCTGACTTTGCTGTGCTGGTTTGAAGGTAAACCAGCAGGGAGAACTTAACACCACACAAATACCTTGTGAGAGATTTCAAATCAGAGATACAATTCAATAGGAAAATTACAATAAAGGTAATAGTACAGAAAGACTGTCTTAAACTGACAGAGCACAACCTGGCCCCTGATGGTCAGGGGTGGTGTTCACAGTCCAGTTAAACTGTGGTTGCAGTGCTTGTTGAGGGGGTGGTTGTGGCCTTGTCGAAAGCTCTGGTCCTGTGGACATTTGGTTTCCCCTCTGGATGTCCATGGTGGTGGTTGTCCAAGTTCCCAAAGCCCCAGATTACGTACCCCCAAACTCCAGGCAGGAATGTTCAGTACCTCCCCTAGGCCAGGGGGTTTCACAGTGGAATGATGTAATCCTGTGAGTCATAGGANTTCAGGTAGGTTTCAGCATTTCTATCAGAGCTTCAAGTGAAAATGTTTCCTTTGACCAAGAAATAAATGTCAATATTTTTTTCTAAGACACTCAGTCATGAAATCTTTTGGGTTATCCTATTTTCACCTTTTAGGTACACTTAAAAGCATCTAAGATATGATTGTGCTGCTTAAAGTATTCCAAGAAAAATATATACTCAATTCCAGTCAAAGCCAAGTTCCCTTTTTTTTTAATCTCTGTACTCACCTCTCTGACTAGGAAACTATATTTTTGAGAAAAGTAGGGAATTTAACACAAAAGATTTCTCTCTACTTGTTCTTCCAGCAGCTAATGCAAACTCAGAGCTGGCATATCTGAACCAGGCAGCTGTGGCAGCTGCGGAGTCATGAGCCTAGCCTCTCCTTTAAGGACTTGCTCTCCCTCACAAAATCTGCAGGAACTAAACCCTGCTTCTAAACAGATTTCTGGCAAATAATAAGGTGGACTTTTGTGACTATTTTGACATTTTCTATTTATTTGCTTAAGAAAATTTCATAGGGGTATGAGTTTTGTGTTGAATAATGCCAAAGAACTAAGCTGGTGAATGGTCTTAAATTTTTTAAAGGTTTTTTTTTAGTGATATAAAAAAAAAATAGAAAATGCAGCTCCCTAAGGGTCAATAGCCACATACAAATTTGGTAAAGATGATATTAGAAAAACATGTGAAGTTTCAGTATTCACAACCTTGAAAGGAGGTTAAGAGTTGGAGATGAGGTAGCTAAATCCATAGAAAATATTTGAAGGTGAGGAAAAATATCTTAAAATTAGAGATGTAAAGGTTTCATGTGTTGACTTTTTTTTCCTAATGGCTTTTAAACTTACTGTTGTTATCATGGATGGAAGATTAAGGGTACTGAGGATTTTCAAATCTAGTAAAGAAAGACATAACAAGATCTATAGCTGCAAGAAGAAGCCAGATTTCAGATTAGCAATAGAGCACTTTTTAAAAACAAGTGGCCCTGATTAATGAATGGAACAGCGAAGCAAAGAAATTCTCTGTCTCTCAACATCTTCAAATCAAGATAGGATGCTTTCCTGAAAGCTCTTCTTTTCTTAAATACAAGGCCAGTTTTAGTCAAACAAGGACTGTTGGCTTCAGTACTTGGTGAAATTTTATGTCCTAATAAAATGAGTAAGGCTAGGCAACCCAGTGTTCCCCCCAGCCTAGTTTTTATTAACCCCTTACTCACTTAAATATGTGTTCAAGAAAAAGAAAATCAGAAGACTGATATATGCATATTGAAATCATTCAGTTTTTTCTTTTATTGTGAGTACCACCTTAAGCTAGATGAATATATTTTCCTTGGGTCTTTTTGAAAATATGGATATGCAGTTTATTTCAGTAGATGTAACAGAATAAAACTGAGTTTTGATTTCCCCAAACTAAAACCAAAATCAGAAAATCTTTCAACTTTACTGACAAGTTACATCTTTTATCTGAAATCTATGGACAATGATTGTAACAATAAAGGTAAAAAATATATATATACAAGTAAGGTTGGGGGGGATTTTTATATTTTATGAAATGCTAGGTACTTGTTCTCCATATTATTGCACTAGTCTTCCAGTGCAGATGTGCATTCAATATCAGATTACAATTTGAGCAACAGCTGACTTTGCTGTGCTGGTTTGAAGGTAAACCAGCAGGGAGAACTTAACACCACACAAATACCTTGTGAGAGATTTCAAATCAGAGATACAATTCAATAGGAAAATTACAATAAAGGTAATAGTACAGAAAGACTGTCTTAAACTGACAGAGCACAACCTGGCCCCTGATGGTCAGGGGTGGTGTTCACAGTCCAGTTAAACTGTGGTTGCAGTGCTTGTTGAGGGGGTGGTTGTGGCCTTGTCGAAAGCTCTGGTCCTGTGGACATTTGGTTTCCCCTCTGGATGTCCATGGTGGTGGTTGTCCAAGTTCCCAAAGCCCCAGATTACGTACCCCCGAACTCCAGGCAGGAATGTTCAGTACCTCCCCTAGGCCAGGGGGTTTCACAGTGGAATGATGTAATCCTGTGAGTCATAGGATATTCTGGGGAGTCCTTAATGGCCCATTGGCAGAGATGACCCCCCCTTAGTCTGGGTGTAGTTGTCAGATGAAGATCAAACAACACTACACAGAGCTCACAGCTGTTACAACTGACCCACCACTGACAGGTCATCAGGACTAATGTAGATGGGTGTGAAAAACATAGTTTGACTACACCCATACTGGTGCTCTTTCTCCTGTAACCATGGCACTTGCCACAGCATTAGGTTTGCACAATCATGCAGTGGATTCAAAAAGATTAAGACAATTTATGATGGCCTGGTTTTTCTGAAGTACATTTTGGCATTGGCCTAACCATGGTTTGCTGAAAATCAATTAAAGTTGCGCTCTTCATTTCGCAGGCAGTATCTTCAGTATCTTCAGTTGAAGCTTGTAATAATCTTAAACTGCAACTCTGCAATATTGTTCTTATTTCTAAAGTGTAGAGTATTAAATGGCAACAATGTATTAGAGGGAAACTATGACTAATTGTAAATGAGAACATTTATTGGAAGAAACTAGAGACTACTGATATGTTGGCAAGCACATACATAAACCTATAATTCCACACTGCCTCTCTGAGCCTGAAACCTTACTTTAAAAGAGTGTAGAGGAGTGTTTTCCTTTCAGCTGAGTTTTAAGTGAAGGGAGACTGAGAAATCAACACCATTAATTCAGGAACTCCTCACTTTTTTCTTTCCTCTCTATTGTTCTAATATACAGTGAACAGAGGAGATAATAACATGGAAACTTTTCACCATGACAAGAAATCCAAATGCTTTAAAAGACCGTTAATAACTGATGATACAAGTCAAGAGATGAACATTGTCCCATTCCTCTCAGCTGGGTTATAGATAACTCTTATTAGAAGCTTACTATATCATACAGCTCTTTTCACCTTTTTTCTAGGTCAGACATTTTTTCCTGTGCTCCTCTATTAATTTTATTATGTCCCAAAAAATTCAGTTGATTCATAAGTCTTGCCAAATTTAATAAGGAACAATTATTAGCAATGAGCAAAATTTGTTCTGTGTTGGTGAACATGCTTTTTGCTGCCCTCATCTTGCTAAATGAGTGTTTGCCTTTTATGTCAGTTCTGATTCCAGGTAATGCTGATAAGTACTGTGATATAAAAGTGAGAAATTTAAGAAGAAAATGTATACTAAATCTGTGTCAACAACAACAAAAATGCAACAAGAAGTAGCAAAAAAAATTAATTAGCTACTCCTATCTATTTTTAAAGTGTAATGAAGGGTGAAATTTCAATGTTTTACAGTTCACTTACACAGGTGAAGATATTCTGATCAACTATGGTTCAATAGGGCATAAAAACAAAAAAAGAAATTGGTCTGCAGAGAAATAGATGACATGCAATCTATTTAGGAAGAGGAATTAGTTGGGCAAGGTCTTGGTCATTGATTATGATTCAGCTAAACTCTAATGTAAGTTTTTCATTTGAAGGCCAGAATTTTTCTCTCAAGATTTTTCTGTGAAATTAAATTTTTGGAAGTGCCCAAATCACCTATGAGCCTAAATCTCTTTGTGATGTTACTAAACAACCTCAAGGACTCTGAAAATATTATTCAGAGCTTTTTTCTGTATTTGCTATGCATTTCAAGTCAGCTTTTTTTAATTTGTTCTATCCATACTGACAGCCAAGTACTGAAATCTATAAGCCTTTTGTGATTGTCAGGGCAAATATAAGAGACATTTAATAGTACTTGGAAACCAATTTTTATATATATGTGGCAGTATAGAGGACATTCTTTTTTGCAGAAAAGGCATGTTTAATATAAAATGAAAATAATATAAATATATTATAATAAAATGTCTGGAGGGAAAAAGGATTCCTTTTGAGCAGTGTTTAGATGAGGCCAAGCTCTGAATCACAAATAAAAATATCTGAATTGTTATTCTGTGTTCCTTTTTCACTGGAATCATGGGAAGATTTAAATATTTCAATCTCTTGTCAGCTCTTCAGCTCAACACTTCTCTTGCATCAGCAAACACAAAGGATAATAATCATTTGCTTACATGCCCTATCAAGAGAAAAAATATCAAACATTTCCCTGCATCTGGGGTAAGAGACACAAGGGAGCCATGTATGCTATTTTCTGTTGGTGATGTTGGGCTGGGAATAATGATAAACGATTAATGAACAGATTAGTTGAAGCACCCATCGGGAATGGGGTAAATACATTTGGAGTAGAAATATAGTGTAGGTGACTCCTCAAGGTTCTCTCCAGATCTATCTTCTATTGTTCTATGATAACACGTAAGTCCATCCTCTCTTATTGTTTTAGACTTTTCTCTGATATCTCTATTCAAGGTCACTTCTCTAGAATGATATGCCCCATAATTAATTACCCTAAAATAGTGCTAAGCTGGCTAAAAGTGAAAGTATGCAGGAAAAAATTTCAGCTGCTATGTAAAGTGTTTCTAGTTACTCCCCCAGAGCTGCTACAGCTCACAGGAGATGAGTATAAGGCTCCCTTTCTTCAACTTTCACCTCCAAAATGTAGTGATCTCATTCTCAATATTTAAAGTACCACTGTAGATGAATTCCAACACTGGATGCACATTTGAACTGGCAAACAGTAAATGGCTGCCATCAGGCACTTTTTATATCAAAGCTTTGGCACATTATTTATGGAAGACTTATTCTAATGAGTTCCATCCACACCTACTAGATGCACAATACAGGATTATGCCAGCTGTGTACCAGAATGCTTGATGTCCAATAGTATCATAAGTATAACATGGCGTTCAATTTTAGTGTTGCTGAATAAGGAAACTTTGCCTTAGCATCTTTGTTGGAAATGAATAAGGAATTTTCTCACATACCCTGGTTCAAAATGTTAAAGGTCCAGCCCCTATGCAAACACGAGCACTTCTGTGCAAGTGGACAAACCCCAACTGGATCTGCACAAGAATCTCCAGTGTTTATAACAAATTAACCTCATGAATAAAATCTGTGGAACAATAAAATACCTAATGAGTGATAAAGGAATCTAAATAGCTAAATAGCATTCATCATTGTCTTTTTTTTAAGGGTATATGTAAGAACAAAAGTACTATTTCTAATAATACTCTCGGTCAGAGATTTCACTAAAATAAGTGGTATCTTTGACAAATTCAGGTTTTACCAAACATATATGAGGAAAGAAGAAATTACTTTTGCTTTTTTATTATCTTAGACTTACAGAAATATGATTGAAATGGTATTCCATCATGGAACATTGAAATCATTTAATAGTAATCATCCAACTTCTTGGGTAGGAACATTTAATCTCCAGATTTATAACTTGTAATACATTGGCTTCATGGTAATTGTATTTAAAAATACAATAATTTACCAGTGAAAAAATAACTCATACTTTTAAGTGAAGAAGGCAACAAAGACTTCTTAACAGCATTAGGTTTTCTATGATGATGAATATTTGTGATAATCTGTTTGGTTTTATAACCCATACGTCCCACAATGGGTTCACAACCTCCTCTCAGGCATGCACCCACTCCAGCATGAGTCTCTTCCACAGACTGCAAGTGAACCTCTGCATCCCTGTGGTTCTCCATGGAGTGCAGGGGCACAGCTGCCTCACCATGGCCTTCACCATGGCCTGCAGGGGAATCTCAGCTCCAGAACATGGAGCACCTCCTCCCTCTCCTCCACTCACCTTGGTGTCTGCAGGGTTGTTCCTCTCACATGTCCTCACTCTGCTCTTTTCTGGTTGCAGTTAGATCTGCATAATTTTTTATTTTAAACTTCTTCTGAAATATGATATCAGAGAAGCATTACCATAATTTCTGATTGGCCCAGCCTTAGCCAGCTGTGGGTCCATCTGGGACCTGGCTGGCCTTGGCTCTGATGCACTTGGGGGGGAGCTCCTGGCAGTTTCTCACAGAAGTCACCCCTGTAGCTGCACCCCTTCTACCAAAACCTGTCCATAGAAACCCAATCCACTACATAAGCCACTGACATATCAAATTAGGAAGAAATACAATGTGCTGATAGCAATCCAAATACATACATACATTAAAAATTCACAGCTATTTTTTTTATAAAAAGTTGTTTATAGATCTTTGTTTAGACAATGAAACTACAAACAATTCACACAGGAAAAAAAAATGCCACTAGTTTACCTCTTTTATAAAAGAGATTTTATTCTTAAGCAACTATGAGGTCAGGCTTTTGAAACATCCTTTTCCTTCAAATTGCTCATCAAGTGAAGATTTACTAGGTCTTGATCTCAGAAACTCATCACACAAATTGTCGTTGCGGTGGCGGGTGCTGGTATGGTGCCATAACTTTCTGCAAGTGCCTANCTTAAATGCAAGCTGAACCTTAGCCTAAACTCCACCCCTATGGAGCAAATCTTTCCAGAATATCTCCCTTTTCTGTTTTTTTTTTTTTTTCTGGTTCAAATGTGCTATATGTTCAAACACTTCCTGCCCAGGTCTTTGATTTGTTAAATTACTTACTCCTCTGTACACATATTTCTAATCAGAAAGAGTAACTCTGCTGCTGATGTGACTGCATTGAAAATTGTAGTTTCCGACATCCCAGCTTGCTATTCCTACAAGTAAAGCACCACAAAATGATGTAACAGCATAGCCACATGCTGGGGATATGTGTACTGTGGTTGTTCAAAGATAGGGCATGAAGACAGTTATAAAATAGTACTGTGTTTATCTTTTCCTGTAGAATAGTAGTAATACTTGTAATCTATTTTTCATGTCTTCTTTATTTCCCCTGTGGGCCTGATTCTATATCAAACCCATAGGTTGGTATATTGAAAACAACTTCAGATTAACATTTCTGTGTTGTAGTACACCATTCCTGGGCTTTTATCTCTGAAAGCATTGTTAGAATTCCTGCATTTCAATGGTGTTTGATAGATGGACAATAGCTGGGAATGTGTATAAATGTCTTTTATTCTGCTTCTGGCTGTAAATATCTACGCAGAAAAAGTGAGAGATCTTGGCATGAAAAATATGTTTCACTGTTAGGACAGAATTTCCTCACCCAATTCTGAATGAGCTTTATTTGGTGGTCTTTGCCCATTGTTTCATTGACATCTCTGGCCTAAAATTTACTAAAGACAGTAGATTTTTAAATGATTCTCCATGTTCCAAAGTCATAGATATAATTTCTATTTTTGAATCTCATTAAAAAATGAATACTGTATGTTAAAAAAAAACACCTTAAGCAAAACAAAAACTTTGGAGGTAAATGTAAATCCGCTCATTAGGAAATTTTGTTAAACCGTACTTCATTCTTCTGTGTTATCAATCTAGAACAAGTAGTCATTTCTATCGCATAAGTATCTGTTTGTCAGTCAAGACTAAATCATAAAATCACAAAATGTTTGGCATTGGAAGGGACCTCTGGAGATCATCTGGTCCTAGGCCATGCTCAAGCAGGTTCACCAAGAGCAGGATGCAGCAGATTGTGTCCAGGAGTATTTTGAGTATCTCCCAAGAAGGGCAACCTGTTCTAGTGCTCAGTTACCTTTACAGTAAAGAAGTTCTTCCTCATAATCAGACTGAACTCACTCTGTTCCAGTTTTTGTCTGCTACCTCTCATCCTGTTGCTTGGCGCTACCAAAAAGAACCTGGCTCCATCC
>VZTR01013077.1:31834-43147 GCA_013400775.1 Chaetops frenatus | reverse complement strand
TCCCTTCCCTTCCCTTCCCTTCCCTTCTGTGTTCTCCAACACTGTTTCTTCAGAAAAAAGGACAAATACTGAAAGAGTAGTCATGAATCATCACTTTCTTGAGCTGAACAGACAACTGTCCATAAATTACATATCATTAATGAAATTTTGAAATTATCTCTTCTGCTTGGTAGAAAGATTGCTTTGAGAACGGCTCCATCTCTTATACTTTCTGGACTGACTTACTTCCCTTCCTCCAGTTGTTCACTAGTAGCAGTACTGGGGTTGCTACACAGTTTGCTAAAAGTGAAGGCAATATTTACAAATGTTTCTGACATGTTTCAAGTTTTTTTTTGTCTTGTTAACTTCTGCAAACAAGAGGAAGAATGACCCTATTCAAATTAAGTGAAAAATCCCTAATTAATTGCAATAGAACATGGAGGAGAATTTTGACCAACTAGTACTCAGTAGGCCAAAAACATATTCTGCTTTAACCTCTTTGGAAGCTGTTCAAATTATAGAACATTTTTGCTACAGACCAACTTTACTCTATTTTTGGTTGTGCCATCAAATACTGGTAATAAAAACACAGACTAGGAAGAAAGAGTGTAAAAGTATTTCTACATTTTAACAGCAGTATATGCAACAACACTAACTTTAAAAACTGACCAGGATGTTTGTTCTCCCATATTTGGTACCATGGTCTCTTTGTGAATAAAATTGCTATTGAAGTCCACAGTCTGAGAAACAATTGCAGAGAACTTCACAGCCAACTCACACCATTTAGTATGAATCATTCCTTCCCAGCAGAGGAGAGGAAAATGCTGTCAATAAAATGAGATTTTGTCCTAATTCTATAGGAGTTAACTACTTGTTTCATTTGGAAAAGAAAATAAAGAAGCTTGTAGATTTCAGTATTTATTTTTCACACCAACATACAAACCATCACCAGTTATTACCACCAGAACTCAAAAATTTTAGATTTTTTTCTGCTCTGTTAGGAATCTGAAAGCAACTCTCCAACTTTACATACATGTAGGGAAAACAATGAACCAATATGGGCAACCAATAGGTATTTAATTTCTGAGACCTTCAGGTTTTGTGAAAAAAATTACCTCCTTTTGCACAGAGGTAATTATGTTTTTCAGTCAATGAATGCAAGATAAACTGCATACGGATATGAATTCTGATATTCCTTGTGAGTTATTTTGGCCATGGAAAAGGGTACACTTAGGCTCAAATGAATGTGCTATGTCACTAACTGATTTATATGTTTGCAAGAAACAGTAGTTGTTCAAAGGGGGTACAGAACAGATCTAGCTGGGGATCCTGAAGCTGTTATCAAAAATTAAATAATAGTATTGAGCTAGAGATATTTTTTCAAATTATAAAAAAACAGACAGACAACCAATAAGAAGAGTGTCAATGAGCCAACTAAAGTTGAACTATAAGGGAGTTGTTTGGGTTTTTCCACAGCACTACACAGAGAGACTTCACAGTAAAGTCTAATCTTTATAATCTCTTCACAGCATGAGAAATCTTTTGTTTTTATGCCAACTCTACTGATACCTTGTGCCTTGATAAAGCCATAATTACTTTCTGTAACAGCAAGCATTTGGCCTCTGTGCATTGGTTTTTTGACCCTTTGTGGTGGTCTGCCTTTAACTTATAACCACGGTTCTTCAAAGCAGCATATCAGTTCTCCTGTGTTTGGGGAAGAATCTTGATGAGAGTGAAGTTTCATCAGTTCTCCCTGAGCATCTGACTTCTTTTCCAAAATATAAACTATAATGCTTCATATGCTGTCCCTGGCAGAACCTTTTCTAAGCAAAATATGAAGATTTGTAATACGAAAAATGTTTCCTACCTATTGAAATTGCAGTGGGGAAGACATGAAAATTATTTCAGTTGTCACAGAAATCATATAGAGAGATCCTCTTTGCCAGTGGTAGATTCAGATTTGTAAGCAGATGAGCAACTGCTGCTGACTTTCTCTCTTCTCTGCAACTAGAGTTCAGCATGGGTTTATGTGGTACACCATACCACTGACATCTACCAAGGTGACTATGGTGTATTATTCTTTTGCTTAATAACTACAACTTGTGATTTCTTTCTTTTTAATTTTTTTCCAAAACAGCATCCCTGAGCAATGTTATCAATAGAGGAACAATCTCTCTTTTTGATTCTTCTCTGTGAGGAGTTAATTTTTTTACTCTTTCCCCCACATCATTTTGCCAATGAGCCGTTAAAATGGCATGCAAGAGCTTGAAGTTAGAAGTGTTCTAAATTATGTATTTCTAGTGCAGCACAGCTGCCTGGGAGATATAAGCTTGATTTCACATCCAAATCTCATATTCCTGCACATTTAAACAGAAAACCCATGAATAGTAACTGGTAATTAATAACCCTCTCCAAATTGTCATCTTCTTCAATCACTGAGAGAGATACTGCTTCTGCCATCAGTACAATGGAAAATGCAAGGAAATAGCAATACAGATGTGGATGGTACCATCTTTTGTGTCATGTTCCTCAACAGCATGTTACTGCTTGAAGTCCAAAAAATAGCTCTGATCATAAATAGAGTTAATTTTTCCTACCTCGCTCACCTTGTTAGGACCTCACAGGGTCTGGAGAAATATTACAGAACTTACACTTTTTTTCCCAGGGAAACAGCTTTTATGGACCATATATAAGAAGAAGAGACCAGGTATTGATCTCATTGATCTGTTAGTTCTTAAGTTACAGTACTGGTATCATTTCCAATGGCTGCGGTATTCTGCAATCTGTAATTAGGTTATCATGGGAGAAACTCTATTCCAGAATTCAAAATAGGCCTGGAATACTCCATACTTCCTGTCCCTCCAAAATGGAAAGATCAAAACTGAAAATATGTCAATGCCTGCCCTGCTTTTCTGAAAACAAAAAAATCCAAAGGAAAGCTCGAATTGATATTTCTAGTTCACTACCAAACACTTTGTGACTTCGAATAATTATTCTTCCCAATTAGATATAAGCATATTTGCACATTGAAACCTAATTATTATTTTTGTTTTAAGGAAAAGAAAAACTTTGTTTTACATAGAAAGGTCATTACATATATTAGTTTTTTATATATAAATATTTATTCTTGTAGACACAGATCACAGGATGCTAGTTTATGTTATTATCAGGCTCATTCTTACTGCATTGCCCCATAACATTTGAATTTTGAATACATTTGTCTACTGAACACCTTAGGCCATATACTACTGGGTTTCTATATGTATACAGCAGTCTGCCATTGCACATGGAATTGCAGATTTTGGAATTTAATAAGAGCATCATGAAATTACAAGAAATATTAAATGAAAAACTCATCTTTTCAGAGGCATATCACGCCCACAATATCTTATATTTTTGTGAGGGAAATGGTGATTTGAGTATGAAAATACATAATGGTTTAACATTTTTAAGAATTTGGACTGTGAAAAGAGTATGAATAAAACAGATAATACTAAATTTAGCAATAACACATAGATTTTTGGCAAAAACAAGGGCAAAGAAACCAAGTGTACCTGTAAGAATGTTTATCACTGCTGTCTTATTTTTCACTACAAGGTCTCAAAGAGTTTTATAAACACCAATTAAATCGCACGTGTCTCGTCATCTGCTTCAAATTACTAAACTCAAGTTCAGAGAGATTAAAGGGCTTCTCTATTATAAAATAGTAAATCAGTGGAAGAGCTGAAAACAGAATTTGAGGCTTGGATGAGAAGACCATATTATGCAAAATTTTCATAATGCAGTAAAAATATCTTAAATATCATGGAGAGTGTTTGTTATAGAGATATAATTGGATCTAATCTAGTGAAAACTACATTTATATTCTAGTGGAAGCAAAAATTATCTTTGTGATGGAAGTATTTAAATCACATTTGGGACTGTTTACCAGTAATAACATGCCTGTTTGAGGGTGAAAATAGATTCTTGAAAATTGTTGGTACATCAAAGAATGAGTGAGAATTTATGGGTTTATATACCAGTATCTATGTATATGTATACCAATATGTTTATTTTTATATGTACATATAGCCAATAAAGTCACCTCATTCAAGCTACAAATGCAGAAGAAACAGTCAGACTGAATATGTTACCAGATCATGATAATTTCCGAGCAAAACTACGCAAAATGAAACCAACAAATTTAATCCAGTTCTAATCCTAACCACGAACCCAGAGACAGAAATAAATGTTACATTATTAACTGAAAACTTATTTCTGTTTTCAGACACATGAGCAGGTTTTTTTTTTTTTTTGTTTGTTTGGTTTTTTTTTTTGTTTTTTTTTGGTTTTTTTAATATCTATTATTTCTTTTTTAGAATGAGCATTATTTCTGCAAATAGTGGCAAGTAATGGCCAAAGTTAAGACAATGAGATATATTTAGGATATTTATTTTTTTCTATATCAACAACAGTAAGATCACTGAAACCTTTGGTGAGCTTAAAACAAAGGTTTCAGCTTCAAAAGGTTCATGATGTTTTTGTTCTTGGAGATTTATTTGACTATATTATATCTGGCACTAGCTGATGAGCAACTAACAACATAACACAGTGCTGACTGCATGATGCTGTCTCTGTTCTCACTGTGAGCTGGGCAAAGATTCTTATTTTATATATCCTTAACAATTTGTTCTAGTGGTGGAAAAAAAATCTTCTGAACTTGTTACACACTGGCAACAACAAAAGTGATATTCATCCAGGAATGTTTCTGTCTTGTTAGTTTTGGAAAGTTATCTGTGGAGTTGGATGTGTAAAGCACACGTCTCGGTGACTGTGTGGGGTTTATCTCATCGAGGCCTCAGCACCCAAGTGTCACTGGTTTTAGCTGCAGATACCGGGTGAGGATTTCAGTGTGTTATATTGCAGTCTCCCTTACACCTTGTCATTTCTATCTTTCACACATTTTGCTTGTTTCATAGCTCAGAAAAATCCCAGCTCCCCAGGCAACTGCCAGCTGCAGCTGCAATGTGGCTGGCACCTTCTCTCCGATCCCACTGCAGCCAGTGAAAAGTTCCTCACTGATTTCACCAAGAACTGGACCAGGAGTTTTCTGTGGAAAAAAGCTCCTTTGAGACTATAGCCTGTAATACTCCAAGTCAATTCCTCTGCCATACTCTTGGCCAGATAGCAAGCTTAAAATCAAATTCCTGCTTGCCAAACCCAAACAGCTGAACACAGGCCATTTCTGATCCACTTGCAAAACTCAATAAATTTTCAAAAAGTCAGTAAAATTTCATTATTAGTGGAGGAGAACTAACAGGTATGTTGTTTTTTCATTTTGTTTTTCTTTGTGATTGGCTGCAAGTCTTTGCCTATTTAATCAATATTACTAAAGTTTATTTGATAGTATCCAGAGGAAAATGTTGGTTTATTCAGGATTCTCAGGTGAGCTTTTTCTAGACGAGGGAGAAAATATATTTATATACACACATATATAATATCTCTGTTCTTCCATTTGCAAAGAACAGGGAGGTAACTTTATACGGAAATATTGGAAATTCTCATTCTGAAATTTACTATTTCTTTCATTCATGTGGGTTTAGTCTCATCTAACCCTAAACCAGCTGCAAGCTTAGCCACATCACCTAGAGTTTATCTACAGGAGAAAGAAAAACAATGAATCTAATTCTAAAACTGGCTAGTCAGGTAAGTGGAATGACTCACTTTCTAATGAACATTGTCTTTCTGCATTAATTATAGTATCTAAATAATTATTTTAGGTTAGACATATATATTCTCTGTCCCACTATTAATTTTTTCTTCAGAAGTTAAATAAGACCTATTTTAAAGACAAACTTTAATCAATCTGTGAATGCATAAATTTATGCATATGACTGAAATGAATGTAACATGAAATATATAATACACGACCGCATATATAGATGTGCAAATTCATGTAAATTCACATATGCATAGATTTATACAATAATTACTACCATAACTCTTGTCTCTATACACATGTGATCAAGTTCCTTAGATGTCTTTCAATAGTCAGTCATTCTATTTCCTTAGATATCCCCACATAACCTAGTCACATCTCCGTGTGGCCTCCAAGGTATTTCATTAGGAAAGATATATCAATAATTAAGAATTAGTGTGGCCAATCTGAACCTGTTTCTTTTTTATTTGATCTTCCTTTAAAAAACCCCAAACAACCCAAACTACCACATTTGACACATTTGTTTGCCTGTCACTGTATTGTATTAAAAACTAAAATCTTAGAAAGATTTTCTTTCAAATATCCATTATCAGTACATTAAAAAAATTAATTAGTTACTTCTTATAGTAATTTTAACAGCTAAAATGTCATTTTGATGACACCTGTGTTTTAAAACAACCATAATAAGGTCTTAATATACATCTTTAGTTGAAAAAAATCTCATGAGAGTGGAAGAAACAGCTTATTAGTTGGAAGACAGAGAGGGACAGTAGATGCACTGTAAGATTGGAGTCAATTTTATTTTCAAATTCATGTCAATTTTGCACCACAGAAATCTAATTCAATTGGAAATTATTTTACTCAGTTATGTATTTGAGTTAGATTTGAATCTAACAAAGCAAAGAGGTGATGAGACACTACAGTTAAAATCTCCTATAAATGTATTTAGATTCAAAGTCTCGCATCCCTTTTGGGTTGCATTTCTCCTCCAGATAAATGCTAACCTCTTAAGAGATTGTTATCATTACCAGTAATTGTTAACAATAATATTGTTAATACTAATTAGCAAAAATGCTGCTACACACAGAGAAAAAATATGCATAGCTAAAAATACAGAGGAGGTTCTTGTTAGGAAATGGATCAAACAAGCTTAATTATGACCCCCAGATAAAGGGACTGCCATTAAACCATTAAATTATCACAGATAAAACAGACGCTCAGGCACTGTCTGATGATAAATCACAGCTAAAAACAGCTAGGAAATCAGAGCTTGAACTGCTAATCCTTCTGAGATTTGTGATGAGCACCAGTTCTCCTACTGTTTTGCATCTATTTATATTGCACTTCGAACCCCCAAATGGCCTCTGCTTATCTGCAGCTCTAGATAATTTATGCCTATTGGTGTGTCACCTCACAGCAGAGGCTGTTATCAGGAAAGAAGAGTTTAGGAAATCTGATCCACTGAAATGCTAATCCTCTGGAGATTATTGCACATAAACGAGTTTTCTGCCATGATCTACTTTTGTTTATTAATAACAAAGACTAGCACTTTCAGCTTGCCATTTCAGACCAATGCTTAGTTTGGGAATAAAGTGATCACTTAATGTGCAGGATTTTTACATATGATGTTGTCCTGAGTCTAGCAGTCAAAGGCAAAAGAGCAATTTTTCTTTATATGTCATCTCTTAAAAAGATTTGTAAATATTTTTAGCGCATGAAAGGCTGATCTTAAATGTTTCGTTCCTTAGACCCTAATCCAGAAGAGCACCTACCAACAATTCTGTGCAATTTTAATCATATGGGTCATCATATAGTAACTTTGATGGAATATTCTTCTCCTTGTATTTTAGCTGTATTTAAGCATTTTGCTTGGATCACATCCCAGCAATGAGATTCTCTCTGGTTTCATTCAGCTATGATGGGTACTCTCCATGCTGAAATGGTTACTGATGAGAAAGGATATGTGAGTAGGAATTTTATTTAAATGCTTTTTCCCTATCTTAATGCCATTGAACTGCTAAGAAATCTTATCTTTTAGCATTTGATGGGGTTATTTGGTTGGTAGTTAAATGTCATGCTTTTTAGTGTTGCAGACTATTCCTATATGAATAACTCCCAAAGCCATCAAATTCAAACATGTCTATTAGCGTAGTATAATGAAAGCTTGAACTGCAGGCATATAATGGTGCTGAAAATACGTGGACTAAACACATAGTTGCTAAGAGTTTTCAATTTCCTTTTTTGTTCTTGCACTCAGGTTCAATAGCCAGACTGGATGAGATCACACTGAGTGACATGACTGATTACCAATTAGCCAAGTACAGTGATGGTAGCTGTTGGTGGCAGCTACTGAGATACAGTACTATGTGTCAGAGAGATAAGGAGATGTAAGAAATTAAGTTGACCTTGAGATTTCATTACATTTAATGTCATCTAATGGCACTTGATATTTTTAAATCCTTGTTACATTCACCTCACCAACTCCATTCCATCTGGTAATTATAAAAAAAAAAAAAAAAAAAAAAAAAAAAAAAAAAAAAAAAAAAAAAAAAAAAAAAATTAGTTTCAGAACTTGTGCATTGTTTTGTTTTTTTTTTCCAGGGGAATACTTCACTATAAAATGCATATGAGAGTAGTCTGGAGGGAAGGAGGTGGCAAAACTAGTGCCTGCTATTTTCAAGGGTGGCAGAGGGACTATTTCATTACTTTAAAACACACATTATATAATTTTGGGGTTATTTCTTAGGTCCCTTGTGGGAATACAGTGAGCCAGCAGTTCTGTTAACCTTCTCCAAAAGCATGGAAGTGAAGAGGTGGAAAATAAAGCCATTACCAAAATAAAAGCAAAGGATGGACACAAAAAACACAAGCAAGAATGCAGATTACATCTCTCAGTGTTTGTTTTTGCTGGAATTCAAAAAATTACATCCTTATACACACGAAAGTTTCTGTAAAATTTTGATTCAGATATTGCACAAAGGAAAAGGTTTGCTTAAATTATTTTATTCTTAACATATCTCTACTTTCTGAGAAAAGAAACAAAGATAAGGCCTTTTGACAGACTTCTCTACATCTATTTGTGGATGTGTGCTTGAATATCTGCTTGCACCCATGGGTAGATAAGATTTATGGTAAACTTACAGACAGATCTTTTAAGCTTTTGCCCGAGAATTTTGCCTAGTTGTTCATAAGGAATTATGCACAGCTATTGTGATAATTAAAATGTGATTACACAGATATCCAAATCCTTCATTTTCTATTCCCTATCAAAATGAATGTACAGTTTTCATAACTCTACTGATAAAATATAATTCTGAATGGAGTAATGTGACATTTGCAACATTTTTTTTGTCTGAATAATATTAATATATTTAACTAGCTTTAAACTTAATTTGAATCATCTACAAAGCCTGTATCTATCTTTTCCAGTGAGCCTTGCCTACTTTTTCTATAAGTTAGAAGCCAAAGCTATAAATCTTGTTTTCAACATACATTAGAAAACACTAAAGCATGAAATTTTCAGAAAGAACTTGCTCCGTATATTTTTACCTATTAATTGGCAAATTCTTGACAATATAAATAATAAGAAATTAATAGTAAGAAAACTGTATATCTTGCACTGCCTAAAGAAATTTCTGCTGGCTCTAGTAACCAAGACCTATTACAGTAGCGTTTGAAATATTATTGTCCAAATTGGTATTAATTATGGTTGACAACAATGCATTTTCTCTTAAGTTTCACTCAGATGAAATATTTAATGAAGCATATAACCAACTCCTTGTATTTATTTGAAAACCTGCCTCCAAACTGACCATCTCAATTTGTTTTCCTTGATGCTTCAGCTTTGATTAGAATTGCTGTCCACTGGTTAAAAGTTCATTTGTAATATTAACGTCAAGAGACTTCCCTGGTTATTCATCTACACCAATGCACGCAGCATGAGCAACAAACAGGAGCTGGAAATCATGGTGCCACAGGAAAACTATGACATAATTACAATCACAGAAATATGGTGAAACAACTGGAGTGCTGCCATGGATGGCAAAAAACTCTTCAGAAGGGATAGAAAAGGATGGGAGTATTTTGATTGTCTAGATTTTAATGATGGTGATCTTAGGGTTGAGTGTTTATGAGTAAGGATCGGAAGAAAGGCCAACAAGGAATATGTCATGGCCTTAGAAACCACCTAGCCAGGATGAAGAGCTGGATGAAATATTCTACAAGCAGCTAGAAGTCTCACATTCTTTTGCTCTCATAAGGGACTTCAACTTACCAGATGTCTGCTGAAAATACAACACAAGAAAGAAGATAGTCTAGGAGGTTGTGTGGAAGATGCTTTCCTGACACAACTTCTGAGGGACCCAAAAAGGGGATGCCCTTTTGGACCTGTTGCTTGTGAACAGAGAAGGACTTCAGTGTGATGTGGTGGTCAGAGGTCTTCTTGGGCACAGCCATCATGAAATAATAGAGTTTGCAATTCTTAGAGGAGTAAGGAGTGGATCTTGGCCTTTTGGAGCAGAGCTTGGCCTTTTGGAGGACAGGCTTTGGCCTTCTTAGTGGCCTGGCTGACAAAGTCCCTTGGGAGGCAGTCCTGAAGGAAAAAGGAATCCAGGAAGGTTGGATGTGCTTTAAGAGGGAAATCTCAAAAGTACAGGAGCAGGCTGCTGCCACCTGCAGTAAGTTTTGGAGGTGAGGAAGAAGATCATCCTGGCTTAACAGAGAGCTTTGAGTGGAAGTCAGGGAAGAAAGAGAGTTTATGACCTTTAGAAGAAGGGGTAGATCACTCAGGAAGTGTACAAGGATGTCATAAGGGTATGCAGGAGGAGAACTTGAAGGGCTGAAGCCCAAATAGAACTTAATCTGGCTACTACCGTAAAAGATAATATCAAATGTTTCTATAAACACATCGGCAACAAAAAGGAGGCTGTGGAGAATTTCAATCCTTTAATGAATGCAAAGGGGAATATATTACAAAGGATGAGGAAAAGCTGGAGGTAGTGCGTCAGTCTTTAATAATAATAGTAATTGTTAAGACACTGGGGGGTAACCAGCCCTCTGAGCTGAAAGAAAGGGATGGGGAGCAGAATGAAGCCCCCATAATACATGGGGAAATTTTCAGTGACCTGCTACATCACTTGGTGCACACAATTGTTACAGGGCCTGGAGGGGATCCACCTGAAGATGTGGAAGGAGCTGCTGGAAGAGTTCACTAAGCCACTTTTCATCATTTTTCAACAGTCCTGGTGCACTAGGGAGACTAGTGACTGGAGATTAACAAATGGGACACCCATCCACAAGAAGGGCTGACCTCAGTGCTGGGGAATGTCTTGGACCAGATCAACTTCAGCAAGATCACATGGCATGTGCAAGACCACCCATGGAACAGGCCCAGCCAGCAGGGTTTTAGGAAAGGCAGGTCTAGCTTGACCAAGCTGATTGCCTTCTATGACAGGATGACCAGCTTAGTGGGTGAGGGAAAGGCTATGGATGGTATTTACTGGGACTCTAGCAAAGCCTTTGACACAACTTCCCACAGGATTCTTGGAGCAGCTGGCTGCTCATGGTGTGAATGGTGTTTGCAGAGTAAAAATTGCCTGGGTGGTTGGCCCAGAAAGTGGAGGTGAATGTAGTTAAAT
>VZTR01013077.1:0-13560 GCA_013400775.1 Chaetops frenatus | reverse complement strand
TGAGATGAGGATCCCTGTGCAACACATGGCAAATCAATGAGCTAATTCCCTTGCATCTTTATGACCCAGCTACTCGTTGTCATAATGGTTCATTTCTAGCTGTTGTGCTGTCCAATATCATTCCAGATTTGAACTAGACAGTCTATCTCCCTGGAAAGAGATGGAAACCCAAAACGGTTTGCAGAAACTGAAGTCCAGGCAAAGATAGTGCATAAACCCTCTGAAGTGAGGATATGGCTTCAGTTCTTGGTTGCTATGTCTGTATGGTTGGATTTTGTACTTATTTATCTAGTCTCTGGTATGTGCCAAGGCCATAGCTGAAGTCAATAATGGATAACATGCAAAAGTTACTACCCACACCATAACTTCCACATATAGGAAACTCCATGAGAGCTAGCTCTCTGAGTGTCCTGGGGAAGCCATCACATATCCCAACAGTAAATCAGGATGGGCCAGGGATTCACAGCCCCCAGCCTTCTTTGAAATTAGATGCCTAAATTCATCCTTTCAACAGGAGATACATGTAAAGGAGGATAAAAGAGATCACATGCACTTTATCTAACAGTTGAGCAGTGTCAGAATGATATGGCAAAGTGTGGTGCCTGCAGACTGAGATATTAGCTCTTCTGGGAAAAGGCAGGCCACCCACTATCTTCCAAGAAAAATCTCCATTTTACTCAGAACAACAGTCTCCTCATTCCCGCAGAAGTGCCATAAACAAGATTTTCAGAGTAAGGAGGGGATTTCTGAAAAGGAAAGTTGGATCTGGAAGGAAAGTGATTGTACAAAGAAGGAAGTAATTTAAGAGGTAATTTTGGACTAGGCTGACCCTAACCAGCCTTTTCCCAGGCAAGCAGCTGCAGCTCAAAGTGTCTGGCAATGTACAAATACCAATATACAAGTCTCTCCTTTCACACACTGAGGTTGAAAATATGTTGGCCTTTTTGTAATACCTTCCCACAGCCCAATGCTGTCGAGTCAGTCTTTCCATGCCTTTTTCAACCAAGAGATATGTAACATTTCCACAAGTTCCAGAAAAGTAGGCCATTCATCATATCACAGAAAAATAAGGTGAGCCTTACCCATAAGGATGCCAGACAGGTATTACATGTCCATCAGCATCCTGAACTATGGATAGCCATGATTCAGCTATTAATAAGCATGAGGGGAGTCAGTCTGTTGTCTTGTTCCAGCATTTATGCTAAAATAGGAGAGATAGTGAACCCAGTAACAGCTGGATATCATCTCCGTGAGATATCTCTCTACTTGCAGCAAATGGCTTCTACCAATTCATATTCATCTGCTTACTAATGCTCACTGACCTTAGCTAACGAGGACTTCTGTCACCAAAAGGCTTCAAATTAAAAACAATAGCAACAACATAATAGAACTTAAGGTCTAAGCACTGCCAAAAATAATATCCCATTTTGCAAAAGTATGCTGCAATGGTTCAATGACACGTTTGCACATACGTAAGTCTTTGCTAAGACATCTGGCTTCTGTTTCTGTAGTAGCCAAAGTGAAGGTCTGTTAACTTAGACCTGAAAATTCAACCTCAAATACAATACAACCACTTTGGAAAGCATTATGAAATACATATATATATAATCTGAAATTTAAATAACTTGACAGCATCTAACGTTAAAAAAAAAAAAGACAAATTCAGCTTTGCACAATCCTATTAAAAATATACAAGTGTAAAAATGGTATTAGTTACTTTAAAGGCTTACTTTAGAGAGATTTTTCATCCCTTTTCAATAATTATTAAGATACTTTGCTATACTGAAAGCAGGTAATATTTCTAAGGTATATCTTCTTGCTTTTTCAGCAAATAATTCAGACGCAGATGACACAGGTCAAGCATTAGTTGTCATATGATTTTCAATAATCCATATATATTAATGTCATAAAATCCATAAGAAATGTTTGTAACAGTACAAATGAATGCAGAGACTTTCTCCTCATTCATTATGAGGAGTGTAAAATCACAAAAGGCAGCTGTTTTCTCCTGCTTCTCTGACATAATCCCTATACCACGTGGGGGTTTTTTTCATGCCATTCAGCTCCCCCTTAGATTGCACTGCCAGCAGAAAGATTTTTGACATTATTTTGAATACACTCCATTAGCTTGTAACACTGGTGTTAACTGGGCAGTCCATGTAAGCCTGACATTCCACTCCTCTGTATTCAACAACTCCCCCCACTGTAAACACACTTCTTTTTCTTGTTTGTTTTGATTTGTTTTGACCAACACTAATGACTTCTGCACTTAAGAGTGGTCTCCCTGACTTGTAGGTTGTTGGTTGTAGACAGACATTGCTTTTGTTGTTGCTGGGGTAGTAAATATTCCTTCTTCACAATCATCTTCTACTTACCCTGCAGGGAAGCATGGGTGCTGCTAGGCAAGTATTAATGAACGATGCCAGCTGGGGAGAAACTGAAGAAGAGCATAGTGCTGCAAATAGTTTCATACCTCATGGCTGGCAGCTCTGCACAAGGAAACAAACATGGACAACTGCAGAGGGAATTTGGTGTTGGGATACTCGAGTAACTAACTACTACAAGAAAAGCACTGTCTGGGAGTCACTCTGCTGTTAGGAAAGCAGTTTCCTGGGATAGGAGGCAGCTTGTGGCTGAGACTTGCAACAAAGAGCACACAGCCTAATTGGGATGCTTTTGCCAGCAAGTAGAAAGCATAAAAGAGAATTCGCCTCTTGCACAAATTTAGGTAATGTAGGCATTGAGACAATTATTTCTCTTGAAAAGAGCACTACAAAGAAATGCCTGAAAGCTATTTTTTTACCTTCCCTGCCCCCATTCCTGCTATCGGCAGTGGATGAATGTAAGTGTAGGGAAGCTATGTAGTAAAGAGCAGCCTTTCCCTCTACAACAGCAATGAATCATTTTTCCACAGCACTAAGTGGTTAAAGCCCAGTAATATTAAAGGAGAATCCTCATTAGGAATACTTCTCAGTGCCTTGCTGGCCCAACTTCTTCAGGTAGGCACGTTAGCCTGGATTTGAATATAACCATGTCTTTTTCTCCAGCAGCCCATGAGGGTACAAATATTGTCTCCTGGTGAAGGAGACACTGCAGTATTGTATAGACTAACATAAGGGCTACTCCAGTAAACAAACCAGGAGAGAGACCTGGAATGAAATGGCCTGAGGGCAAGAGCTCTTCAACTCTTTTACTTTCTGAATCAAATCCTAATCACCCAACCACTTAAAAAATGCCATTTCTAAGTGGCCGTCAGAAGGAATCCATGTGATTTTACTAAGTTTCTTCCAGGCAACTCAGATTTCTCATGCAATGTACTATGTGAAGCATCAGGGGAATAACACATTTAATTTATAACTATGACTGGAAAGAACATGCTGGAGAGAACAAATCTGAGATTCCTGCACCTTCTTGCTGTTAAGCTACACATGCATTCTTGGTATAGGCTGTTTGTCCCCGAGAAAAGGAAATGGAAACGTTTTACAGCAGACATGTTAAAAATGGACATGCAGCCCTTCAGGAAGCCAGTGGAAGTTGGCATAGTAACACAGGTTGAACAATAATCAAGAAATTGCCTGAGTAATGATTCTACAGACATGAAATGAGAGGGATCAATGTGGATACATTCTATAATCAATCTATCTATCTATCTATCTATCTATCTATCTATCTATCTATCTATCCATCTATTATTCAGTTTAGACTCTTGCAAGCCAGGTTTGAATGTATGAGTACAAACAATGGATGATTTTTCTTCTCAATGAGACAGTATCTTTGGATCAGGAAGTTTGTTCCCTAATGTAAATTCATGGTTTTATTCATAATTCTAAGGAAGTAATCACAGAATCACAGAATGGGCCAGGTTGGAAGGGACCACACTGGGGCATCTGGTTCAACCTCACTGCTCAAGCAGGATCGTTCTAGAGCACACGGANTATCTATCTATCTATCCATCTATTATTCAGTTTAGACTCTTGCAAGCCAGGTTTGAATGTATGAGTACAAACAATGGATGATTTTTCTTCTCAATGAGACAGTATCTTTGGATCAGGAAGTTTGTTCCCTAATGTAAATTCATGGTTTTATTCATAATTCTAAGGAAGTAATCACAGAATCACAGAATGGGCCAGGTTGGAAGGGACCACACTGGGGCATCTGGTTCAACCTCACTGCTCAAGCAGGATCGTTCTAGAGCACACGGAACAGGATTGCATCCAGATGGTTCTTGAATACCACCAGTGAGGGAGACTCTACATCTCTGAGCAATATAGTCACAATATAATTTCTATTGCACTTGATAGATCCTACAAACTCATCACTCCTTCTGTTTTGTTTTGGCACAAAAGAGGAAGGCTTTAGTTATGGACTTGGAGCTATAATGTCTCCAGTTTATAAATGACTTGACATACTCAGAGTCATGGAACTCTAATACCAGTAGCCCACATAAGTCTTTGGGCATAGCTATGGCTCAAAACACTGTGTGTGTTTTTCAGTGTTAGCCATGTTATGATTAATCAGATGACCATGTTATGATAAATCAGATGACCTTTAAGTTGCAGTGTTTTGTTATTAATTATTATCGGAAGCATAGTTCTACAATAGGTTATTTGGTTCAATTAAATGCAGAAGCCTCGGTCCATGGATGAATAGATTTTCTATTCCTGATTTAGCTCTTCTGGCACCAGGCATTATGTCTTGTTTTGTCCAAGATTCATTTGGCTGGTTACACAAGCTTTTCCTGGCTGTATCACATCTTTTTTTCATAGTCTATCAAGACATCAGTTAATTTTTAACTTGTGGTTCTTTTTTGGTCACTCTAATTAGGACATTAATTTCACCCAATTTGTATGGTATAAGTGCTAAAATCTGCTATCATTAAAGAGAACTACTCTAAAATCATCTGAGAGTAAATATCATCATAGTTCATGTCTTATTTTCAGGCTTTTATTGTAAAATTCTCCTTTCATGTCTCGATTTCAAGTCTGCTTGAATGAGTTGTGTATTACCAGTTGCTTTCCCATCTGTCTCAATTTAGTCTCTTTGACAAATTCCAATCTGGCCTGTGGAAAAATCAGAGTACTGAAACCATTCCATATTACATTATTAGGTATATTATATTAACAGAGTGTCTTTACTTAAAAAATCTTCACACTCCTTAACTCCCCTGCCAGCAACGTCTTGTGGAGCCCTACAATTCGACTCAGACACTGTGAATGACTTCACAGCTCTCCTTCCATTCCCTCCCATCTTTTGCCTTTTCACCACATACAAAAGTGAGGTTTTCCTCCATAATTTCTAACCTTTCATGATCTTGCTGGATGCAATTTAAAGGGCATACACACCACTCCTTTCACTTTAAAACTGCCTAACCCCTACCTACCCTGAAAGTGTTCTGAGAATTTCATGGATATTCTAGACACGCTAATTTTATCCTTTAGCCTGTCCCAACAGATTTGGCTCTAAATGCATGTGTCAAGTATTTAAAAGTAAGTAACTTAAAAGTCTCACAAAACCAAATCCAGAGGAAAAACTCTCACAAAAGTAGTTTGCATTCTGCCACTCCTTTTTCAGTGGTAGAATCAGAATATTGCAAATTTTGTTCCTATGGGTTAATCCTTTATATTTTTCAAATCCTTATCTGGAATGTGTTACAAAAATAGGGAGCCCTGTTATACTTTAGGTTTCACAGGCCAGGATGAGGCTTTTCCTTTTATATTTTTCCCTCCTAAGCTGCTGTATTCCCTCCCTCCTTTCCCATTCCTCTCCAATCCATTTTTGCAGGAACTTTAACTGCAGAAGTAAATAGAGGGCTGCACTATGAAAATAATAAAATCTCTGTTTAAAAGTAATTGTTGGCTACATTTGAAACCCTTAAGGGAATACAAGAAAAAATATAGACTGCAGCCCAAGATTTCTTGTTTTACTAGAAATTTGTTTTAGACTAAGGCTTCTGAGCAGTCTTGCAAATCTCAAATCTACCATATGCAGGTCTATTACAAGTTAGCAAGGAAAAAAATTCACCCATTTCCATATATCAGTTAACTGACCAGATGTACAATCCTAACAGGTCCTGAAGATGGAGAAAACCCATTGTAATAGTTGCTCAGCAAATCATAGCACCAACTGTCTAAATACCCCTGCTGCCAGAATGGCTCTTGGGCAAGGACTTGTAATGTACTTTTCTAAAACAGCGCTTGTCATTCTGTATGGGATCTGTTCTCTTCCATGAGAACTCAAATGTCACTTGCTTAAAATAAAACAAAAAAGAAGAACAGCCCAACCAACAAACGAAACCCAACAAAGAGCAAATGCATATATGAGCACATCAGTTTCAAATCACATGCAGGGAGGCAATGAATTAAGGATGCTTTAGCTCTAGCATGTCACAAATATACTTGTAAAAGGTGAAACGACCATTTTTTGGCTGAGTTGCCCTTTGCTCCTTTCACATAGCCAGTGGACTGCTTCATGCCATTACTGGGCAAGAGAATGTTGGCTGAACCCAGGGTGTCTCTGTATTGACTGGCATTATGGCTGTAGTGACACGATCACCATCTCAGCAGTAACCCAAAAGTCATGGAATTTAAATCGTTCTCAAAATTGCTATATATGAATTACTTAGAAAGTTAAGGACAAATTATTATTTTTTTTTATTTCAACTACTAATCAATAAATGTAAAAAAATACCAACAACAAAACAAAAATAAACCCCTTCATCCCCCACATTAAAGCAATAGTTTTTGTAACATTCAAAACAGTGGAAACTATTCATCGTATACTACTATTAGTGGAGAAAAGCAAATTTAATTTAAAATCACTTTTTCAAACTCCCTCAGTGGATGCCAGATAATTCAAGCTTAAACAAATATAAAAAACCTCATTTTAAATTGAAAATTATACAGACAGAGCTCAATTATTGAGATATTAAGGGCAACATTCAATTTGAGATACATTTAAGCATCTTTGCCTCCTGGAGATTTTTACATGACAAGGCTTTAGATAAACATGGTTTTGCAAACAGCAACTATCATATCTGATCACATAACCTCTGGACTAAAGCAGTATGTCAGCAAATATTTTTGATTATGTAAAATATTAAATAACTGTAATTTACTAGGCAGGTCTTCCTCAGAACAATCACAAAAATTTTTAGGAATTGATATCCACATACAAAAAGCATTTAGATGACCTCTTACAAGTCTGAATAATAATAATAATAATAAAAAAATCACCTCTCTCTGTGATAAAGCCCAGTTTAAATACATTCTGGGATATATCAGTGGTGGAGGAGCTGCCTTTCTATGATACTCGGCTTACAAGGAAAACTGTAGCAGCCAAGGACAGATAGGGTAGGAATCACTTTACCTAACTTTAGCTATATAGATATTAGACGCCTAATTTAAGCTAATCATCTGGCTTCCCTCTACATCTAATGGAAATAAGCATTCCCAGAGGGAGATTCATCCTGCTTCTTTTTAGGCATCTCTCTTCTAGATGCTTGTAGATGGATAAAGTCAAGAAAAATCAGTCTCACTGACAGCCTGATAATCTGTCGTTAGCAATGCACAATGTCCAAATTCTTTGAAATGAAGCCAGAACTGAAATATTTTTTTTTTTTTCATCATTTAGCCTTTCATTCTCCCTGCGATCCAACTTTTTCTTGAATTCCTCCCATGAACATCAACTTTCTCTGGCACTTTTTTTTTCTTCCCCTGGACTGTTTTCTGAAACCTGGGAAACTGCAACCAGTGTCAATATGTTGCTGCTCTACCAGTTACAAATCCATTTTATGTGCATGTGCTCTAAATTGCAGTAATGATCTGAACATATAGATAAGTTATCTGATTGATTGCGGTTGATGGCGATTGTGCTTTCTGGGTCTACTCTACCACTTTCAAATGTGTAAAAATCTGTGGCAACATTAAGGCAGTCAAGGTATATAGATGAATCCTAAAATATATTTACTATTCAAAGAAGATGGCTTAAATCAAACCAGGAAAATTAAGGAAGAAATACCAGTAGGGCCCTCACTTGCACGTGTGTGAGCCCAAGTCACCACACATGCTTCGAGGCCTCTGTGCTTCAGAATATTGAACAAGTCCTAAAGGTGAAGCCTGGCCTCAATTATTTTGCATTTAGGGTTTGTAGGTTCTCAGCAATACCAGCATTGCTGCATTGCACCTTTGATGACCAAGCCCTTAGAAACAGTAGCCGAGATTTATAAGGAAGCAGGTGTCTGAACTTAAAGACTCCTAAATTCTTAGCTGGGTGCCTAAAGCAGCAACAAGGCTGACAAGCACCCTGCCCAGCTGCCCACAGGTGCTCACCCCAGTAGTGAGGCACTTAGCATTTGTTGTAACATAAAATGGATGTTTATTAATTGTGTATTTATTAATTGTGTTCTAATGGCTACTTGAAGCGCCTTGGCCGAGAGCTTGCGTGCACTAATTCCAATATTGGGCATGCAGTCTACTCTGCGTCTTACTCCTACAGATTTTTTTAGAAAATTAACTTTAATAGTTAAAAAAACATCTTGAGCTGCATACGTGAAAATAACTCCATTACTACTGAATGACAATATAATACAAAATAAGAATAGTCACCTTTTTTTCTTACTCTGCCCAAATCCAGGCAATAAATTAGGCTTCTCAGCATGACTGTAAAGTGCTGTGAATTGTATAAACAATCATATATGGACACTGAAAAATAACCCTTATGCACATTGCATTATAGTTCCAAAAATATATTTACAGTCTATTACAAAGATTACAAATGGAAGTGTCTACGTATTGGGATTATGCTAGGTAAAAGATTTTTACAGATTTTCTTCAACAAAGGCAGGGGAAAAAAATTAGCATAACCAAACTGATTTTTCTAGTGAAACAAATAAATAAAATGACAAATATAACACTGTACAGTGATCTAAAAAGGGAGAGAAAAAAGGAGGGGGGGAAATGATGCATTTAAGTTTTTGATAACTATCTTTGGTCCTAAATGTGGGAAAACACATTATGTAGCACTGAATATATGTTTGTTTGTGATGCTCTGCAAGTAAAATAGAAAAATATAGTGCATTTTTGATGTATTCAGAGCTCACTACACATAAATGTGTGTACAAAACAAGACAGTATAAATAAAATTTACAAGTTTTACAAAGGAACATTTACAAGGTTTTTCTTTTGTTTTTATTTTTTTTGTGTGGATGCCCACATTATCAAACCAGACCAATTTATGACTGATCCCTGGGATCTTTCTCTATCAAAATCAATAGAAGCAGCCCAATTCTCTTTGGAAGTACAGCATTTCATTGCTGGGGTAGTTCACAATTTTCACAATTTTTTTAAAGCATTTCTCTCTGGTTCATGTACATTCTTGCAACATCCGTAAAGACACTGCTCATTATTGCTTATGGTAATTAAATATTTCAATCAAACAAAATTCATATATAAGTAAATGGTGTAAAAAGATATTCCATCAAGCAACTACCTTTGCATCTCTGTTCCTGATGAATGACTGTCGCGCCTGTGTGACCACGCACACGCATGTTCGTTCAGAGCAGCAAAAGCTTGTAAAAAAATGGAAGATTTTGAACTGCCCCTTGTCTCATGCTCTACAGTTCTCATATAAAAGCTATGTCTTTATTCTGGCAGCTGGACTGCATACGGCTTAAACTCATAGAAAATATACACCAGCTATTTCTCTTAGACTTGCTAATGCAGAGTACTGAAAAAAAATGTGATGTGCTCAGATTAAATGGTTTAGGTAACACTGGAAAACTGCACCCGTGTTCTGAGACACTCCTACAATCACTTGTCCATTCAATGCTGTGCCTCAGCAGGTTTACAGCTGTAGATCTACATCTTAGAATATATCTCAGTTTAACTCTAGTCCATTAAAATCATCTTGCAAACAATTTGCTAAAAGTGCCTAGAACTACTTAGGGGTCATTATTGCTTTTCTTTTTCTTTACTTTTTTTTTTCTGTTTTATTTTCTTTTAAAAGATAGCATATGTATAACCTTAAAAAATTCTTTAAAAAATATCAGAGCTCTTGGCAACTTGCATTTTCCTGACTCCCTGCCAATTAGCTAGCCATGTCAATACGGTGTTGATTTAACAAAAGGAAATGGCACAAAGGGATACCAAAGTTCAGATAGATATACATTGCTTGGTCATGCTTCTTAAATCTCTAGGAACTCAAATAATCCTTCAGAGGTACCCAGTGTAGTAATGTGTCATTGAATTAGCACTAAAAAGGTCCAAAGATATAAACATCATACTAAAAGAAAGTCTTTATGAAGAATAAACACAAATGATTAAAAAAAGATTCAGAAATCACAGATTTAAGGAAAATAGTTTGTTGAATTCAACAATAATATCATGATTTTATCTGACAAATATATTCTTTTTTTAAATTTTTATGTACATTTAAAAAGTCTATTAGATAAAAAGGAGGTTAGAGAGCTCAAGGTGTTTGTATGTTTATTCAGGTAGTACTTTGTTTATTGTCACTGCTGTTTTCCTTGCCACCACTGGTGGATCCTAATTCCCTTTTCATAAATTCTGGTGGCACTTAGGAGTTCAAGTCTGTAGGTGCTTCTTGTAGCTCTTCTATTCACTGCAGGAAGGACCCAGGAAATCAAGTGTCTTCTAGCAGCACTTCATATATACTGAAGGCCAGTGCTGTTCTCTCAGTCTGTCACCTCCCTCATAAGGGAGAAATGTCTATCACACTTGGATGCCAGTGCCGTGTAAATGTAGCATTTGTGCTCTCATAGTCTGAATGCTGCTCATGATTTTCTTTTGATGACCAACCAACGTGATCCCTAAACTCATCACATCCCTGGGGAAGATAAATGCGTACATTGTTAATTTTTCAACTTAGACTGCTACTGTATGGTATTCAACTGTGAGTCAAAGCTACGTAGTGGTTTGGACTATGGGGTTCTGACACTGAAGCTACGACGCCGTGACCTCAGCTCAGTACTGGGAAGTTCATACAGGCACTGTTCCACCTCTCAGCGAGGAGTGCAATTACATGACAAGTGTCATGTAATTACACTGTGTGGGTCTCTGCAGCTGAGAGGGAGTTCAGTGTGTTTTACATTATGGTAATCTTTTATTGTAGCTTTTAAGGACACCCGAAGATAAAGACACTTCTCTCGTAAAATACTTCGGGTGGCTTTCAGGACAAAGTTATGTATAAATACAAGATTTTGGGGATCATAGTCTGTTTCCTAAAGAGATGCCTAGATGCCTTTGCATATTGACACATACCCATCATGCAAATGAATGAGGGGAAGCAGTTTCAACTCCGCCCCTACTAATGCTAGAACCTTGTGGACTCTGCTGACAGTTCCCAAACTATAGGCTGAGACCCCTAGTGACAACAGGCAGATAAGAATAGGGTTGAAATCTTGAGACTATTGCATTAGAAACTTCTTTAGAAACCCACTGCTCTCTCAGAGGAATTACACGTGTTTGGCAGCCACCAGGACAAGAAAATTGTTTGCCAAGAAGACCTGTTTTAAGATGACAGTAGTGATACAGGCCATGTTCGCCTTCAGAAAATTGTTTTGCTTCTACAGACTTATCCTGATGTGAAGTCCTGTCTCGCAGGACACAGACAGCCCCCAGCCAATTAGAAGAAAATTTCACATCTTCCCAGAACACACTGGGAAAAAGGCACCAATTAGGTGGTGGAGGCAAAGTGGTTATTTTCCTATACATACATACTTTGGAAGGGGCCACAGATTCTAGTCCCTTGGTGTTATTTCAATTTGTCTGAAAAGCAGGGAAAAAAGTGATGCCACGCAGAGGTAGCAGGGCATTTGCCCTTTCATAAGATGCTCTAATACAACATCATCAGCTGCTGAAACGGCTGGTTTGACCCCAAGTACCATGTTTGTACTCAGGGTAAAGTTTTGGAGTTGAACATTGTGTATTATTTTACCTAGAAATACCCTAAATGCAAGTTAAACATGCCCAGTACTAACTTACTCAATAGTCATCCTGGCAACTGATTCAAGAGAGTTGTAGCCTGCTGCTGTGAAATTATCCTTATATCTTTCCATCTTAATAGCTTGTAACCATTCGCCTACGGAGCAGAAAGTGGTAAAATCGGGAGTGTTCTGGTCCAGAAGAGGGCTAATTGGTCTATGGAGAAGGAAAAAGGAAAGTAAGTTGTTTCCAAAGAGAGTAAAACATCAGGGAGTATTTAGCAAGGTGAGAGTCAAATAAGTTTTGGGTATTAAAAATGTCGAGAGTTGAAAGTAATAGGCCTTTATACACAGTTTAGATTATTCTGTGAATAGCTCTTGAGGGCTCTGTAGCTCACAATATGTACTTCCTAAGCTTATTCACATAAAAGATGAAAGGTCAGAGTGAACAAAATCAGCCTAATGGACTACTGTTACCAACAGAAAATCAACCTTATTACCTATTACTTATGACAGCAGCTGTCTCTATGTTGCTGAGTAAAATAAAGATGCTATTCTTTTATGCATCTTAGAAAATACTGTAGTAGCTATTCCCATTTTTAAATTGGATGGGACAAAACAAAGACAAGGGAAGAGCAGAGACACAAAGTCTTAAGGTCACACAGCAAATCAGTCAGTAGAAGAATCAGGAGCAGAACACAGGCCAGTGGATCACCTAATACAGTGGTCTAGCTAGCAGATCAAAAGATTACCATGATTAAATAATTCACCTGAAATTGATGAAGAAGCCATTAAAAACTACATCATGAAATACAATGAGATGCAATCACTGAAAGGAGTTAAAGCCAGAAAATGAAAGATAAAAATCTAGGGTATAGCATGTCAAAGTACATTGGCCAAGCATGAGTATTGTTAATTACTATTTCTACTGTAGCAGTTCCTAGGGCAAGGGATGCATCATATAAAACTACAATAGACAATGATCCTTGCCCTCCAGACTTTATGACTTTAAGAAACAAGGAAAACATAGACTAGTGGTCAGAGTGTGGAAAGAGTGATGAGCAGGCAGTTGTTTACTGAGAAATGTGTTAGTTCTATGATGTTTACTTTATTTTGGTTTGGTTTTTTTTTTTTTTTCTAAGAAAGTCCCTTTTTGGCTTTGTTTAGCATGATAAAAAGAAGGTCAAATGAAGGAAGAGAAGAACAGGGAACAGAAAGAAGGAGGAACTGAAAGACAAATGAAATACGTGTGAACTGGAACCAGCCACCAAGCAGAACATCCAGAGCCCAGCCACGTGCACTGTCCTAAGAACACAAACTAAAGCTTTTCTTACCTGCTACAGGTTCCCAGTGGGGTTTTCAAGCTGTTTGGATTTCTAATCATTTTGTCCAGAATGCCAACTATCTGCTCAAACTTTGGCCTTTCACCACGTTCCTTCTGCCAACAATCCAGCATCAGCTGGTGCAGTCCTGCTGGGCAATCCATGGGTGCTGGCAAACGATAGCCTTCTTCAATTGCTTTTATAACCTAGTAGCCAACACAGTTAATCATTTTTCATCAACAGTAATTTAAAGAATATGTATTGCTACCCAGTTTAAATATATAAAACAAAACAAAATAA
>VZTR01013072.1:0-19079 GCA_013400775.1 Chaetops frenatus | reverse complement strand
TTTTTTAATTTTAAAATTTATTTTTAGTTTTTAAATTATATTAATTTTATTTTTATTTTTTATTTTATTTTAAATCTTACAGTTTTAAAATTTCTTTTTAATTTTTATTTTATTTTTAAACACTTTTTTCTTTTTTCTTTGTTTTTCTTTTATTTCATTTCAATTTTTCCTTCTTGGATTAAGTTCATTCTTTGCTTCTCTCCCATGGACAGCACGGAATTAATGTTGAATTTTTAGCTTTGGGAGGGTTTTTAATGAAAACTCTCCCTGAATCCTTCATGGGAATCACCTGAGGATCCCAAAATTGGGAAGAAAAGATTCCCAGATTAGGGAAGGAAAGGATTCCCATTTTTTGGAATAAAATATTCCCATTTTGGGGAAGGAAAGAATTCCCAATTTGTGGAAAAAATATTCCAAATTTGTGGAAAAGATATTCCCATTTTGGGGAAAAATATTCCTATTTTGAGGGAAAAAAGGTTGAAACTGGAGCAGGGAGTTCTGCCCTGAGCTCGTCCTGCTCCAGATCAAACCCCACCCTCCCTGGGAAGACTTGAAAAAATTCAAATTCTCTTTTCAGCCCCTTTTTAATGTTCTTTTCATCTTCTTTTTTTCCAGTCTGAAAGGCACTTTATTATGCAAGTAGTCTGTGAAGCCACACAGTGTCCAGACACGAGGGTGAGTGAGCTCAGAATTCCTTTCCTGGGGCATTTCTGCCTCCCAAAAAATGAGGGGGGGGAAAAAAATCAAGAAATTGGTGTGCAATGGTGGATTTTTGTGGTGTTGCAGGTACGAGTGGCTGCCTTACAGAACCTGGTGAAGATAATGTCCCTTTATTATCAATATATGGAGACCTACATGGGGCCTGCCCTCTTTGCTGTGAGCATTTTATAGTTCTTTGTATTTCTAATTTTCACATTGATTTCTATGATTTTCCTTTCTTTTTGTGTGTATTTCTCATACTTTTGGCTGAGCTCCTTGTATTTTTATTGAGTTTTTTTTTTCTGATTTCCTTCTGTTTATATTTCTATTTTTCACATTTATTTCTATGATTTTCCTTTCTTTTTGTGTGTATTTCTCATACTTTTGGCTGAGCTTGTATTTTTATTGGTATTTATTTTTTTCTGATTTCCTTCGGGGGAAATTTTTCACATTGATTTCTCTGATTTCTCCCCATTTGTATTTATATTTCTCATCTTTTTGGCTGAGCTCCTTGTATTTTTATTAATATTTATTTTTTTCCGATTTCCTTTTATTTATTTTTGTATTTTTCACATTGATTTCTCTGATTTCTCCCCATTTGTATTTATATTTCTCATCTTTTTGGCTGAGCTCCTTGTGTTTTTATTGGTATTTATTTTTTCTGATCTTACTCTATTTATATTACTATTTTTCACATTTATTTCTATGATTTTCCTTTATTTTTATTTATATTTCTCATATTTTTGGCCGATCTCCCTCTGTTTGTATTGATATTTATTTTTTCTGGTTTTCTTCTATTTATATTTATATTTCCCATATTTATTTCCCATATTTTCCTCTGTATTTATTTCTCATATTTTTGTCTTCTTCTATCTGTATTAGTATTTATTTCTTTGATCTCCCTGTATTTATATTTATATTCATATTCCCTCTATTTCTCTAACCTCCCTCTATTTATATTTTTATTTCTCACATTTATTTCTGTATTTTTTTCTCATATTTCTTTCTCTATTCTCCCTATATTTATATTTATATTTATACTTATATTTATACTTATATTTATATTTATATTTTTAACATTTATTTCCTTCATCTCCCTCAATTTCTATTTTCCATTTTTATTTATCTGATGGCCCTGTCTACCTCTTAAAAAACTGATTCCTCATTTTCCTTTATTTCCCTGGGAAATCCAATCCCAACCAAATCCCTAAAAACCCCATCAGCTTTTCCAGCCTTGAGATTCCAAATGGAACAAAAACCGCAGCGTTCCTGAAGGTTTTGAGGTGATAAAACACTAAAAAAATCAAATTATTTCCAATTTCCAAGCGCGATAACTCAAACTTTCCACAACCCAGAACCTCCTCTTTGCCACCCATGAACGGGGATGAATTTCAGGAGGGGATAAATCCCTAAAATGTCCTTTTTTTCCCCCGTTTTTGCCCGCTCAGATCACGATTGAGGCGATGAAAAGCGACATAGACGAGGTGGCTCTGCAGGGCATCGAGTTCTGGTCCAACGTGTGCGACGAGGAGATGGACCTGGCCATCGAGGCCTCTGAGGTGGGGCTGGCAATCCTGGATTTGCCCTCTGGGAATCCTGAATTCCCAGGGTTTGGACACCCCAGGGAGCTGCTTCTGCTTTGTCAGGGCAGTGGGAAAATTCCCAGGGTTGAGTTTGGGGGAAATCCTGGATTTTCCCGTTGGGAATTGTGAATTTCTGGGTTTGGACACCCCAGGAGCTGCTCCTGCTCTGCCAGGGCAGTGGGAGAATTCCCCAGGCTGGGTTTGGGGAGAATTCTGGATTTTTCCTCTGGGAATCCTGAATTCCCTGGGTTGAGTTTGGGGGAAATCATGGATTTACTCTCTGGGAATCCTGAATTCCCTGGGTTGAGTTTGTGGGAAATCATGGATTTACTCTCTGGGAATCCTGAATTCCCTGGGTTGAGTTTGGGGGGAATCCTGGTTTATCCCTCTGGGAATCCTGAATTCCCTGGGTTGAGTTTGAGGGGAATCCTGGTTTATCCTTCTGGGAATGCTGAATTCTCCAGGTTCAGTTTGGGGGAAATCCTGGATTTTCCTTGTGGGAATCCTGAATTCCCAGGGTTGGGTTTGGAGGAAATCCTGGATTTGCCCTCTGGGAATGCTGAATTCCCTGGGTTTGGACACCCCAGGAGCTGCTCCTGCTGCTCTGCCAGGGCAGTGGGAGAATTCTCTGAGTTGAGTTTGGGGGGAAATCCTGGATTTTCCCTCTGGGAATCCTAAATTCCCCAGGCTGGGTTTGGAGGAAATCCTGGATTTTCCCTCTGGGAATCCTAAATTCCCCAGGCTGGGTTTGGGGGGAATCCTGGATTTTCCCTCTGGGAACGCTGAATTCCCTGGGTTTGGTCATCCCAGGAGCTGTCAAATCACCAATTATGGATGAAATAAAAGCAATTATCCCATTAAATGGCTGGGGATGGAGAGGAATTTGGGGATTTTTTTCTGCATGCAGATGCTGTTTGCAGGAATTATCTGTGGAGATCAATAACAGCAGAAACTTTGAAGGGCTCTGCATTAATCACACCCATATTTTAAAAGCAGCTAAATCTATATTTATGCTTGCTTTCCCAAAAAAAAAAAAAAATCAAGGATAAAAGGACAGGCAGCAGTGATGCTCCAAAACCTTTTGCTCCTTCACCTCGGGGTCACTTGGTAATTACACCTGACAGCCAAGTGAAAATGGGGATAATTGTGCCCTCTGAGGGAGGGATGAGGAATTAAAGTGGATTTTGGAATATTTAAAGTGGGTTTTGGAATATTTAACTTGGTTCAAAGTGCCCTTGAGGCAACTCAGAATCCCTGTTAGGAAGGAGAGGAGGGAAAAAAGGGAATTTTTGCCTCGTAGAGTTGATCACTCAGCCTCTTAATGCTGAAAAACAATAAAAATGTATAAAAATAGATAAAAATATTGATGAAAATCAACTTTTCACCTGTTTTTCTTCTCTCCAGGCAGCAGAACAAGGACGGCCCCCAGAGCACACCAGCAAATTCTATGCCAAGGGGGCACTGCAATATTTGGTCCCAATTCTTACCCAGACCTTAACAAAACAGGTGAGTGCCACATTTCCCTGCTGGAATTGCAGCTCAGCAGCTCTTCCTGACCCCCTGGATCCTTTGGGATTTGGGTTTTGGGTTCCTCAAATCCCAAAAATGCCTCAGGAGGTGGCAGCCCCTGGTCTGTGATGAGCTTTCATGCACCACTCTGAGTCAGTGATGCAGCAATTTTTGGGCTGAGACTGGGACTTGCCTCCTCTTTCCCTGATCATATCCCAGGATTTGGGGTTTCCAGAGAGGTTTGGTGGTTCCCTGTATTCCTGACAGAATATTTGGGATATTAAACCAAATATTCCACAGCCTCTGCCTCATCTGAGCTCCAATTCCTGGGATTTTTGAGGCCTGGGTTTGTTAAGTCCTTGTTAAAGTTTTTCAGGGATTTGTTGGGGCTGTGCTTCCCAGGATTTGTGGTTTCCAGAGAGGTTTGGGGATTCCCTGTATTCCTGACAGAATATTTGGGATATTAAACCAAATATTCCACAGCCTCTGCCTCATCTGAGCTCCAATTCCTGGGATTTTTGAGGCGTGGGTTTGTTTTGTCCCTGTTAAACTTTTCCAGGGGTTTGTTGGGGCTGTGCTTCCCAGGCTAATCAAAATTAATGGAATCACTTGCCTAATTATAAAATAAAACTGTTAATTAACAGAGCAGGCTTCATTTGTCTGGGAAAATGCTCTGAGTGAATCCAGGGAATTGTTTCCCTGGTTTGGTTTTGGTCTTGGATGAGCAGAGTGGAATTGCAGGAGGTTCCCAGGGGATGAAACAGGAGGGGATCACAGGGGCAGCTTTGGAGGGTTTGAGAGGTGGGAAAAGAGATTTTTAATGGTGCAGGGACCCTCTGGAAGGGATCAAAGGGGTAAAATTCCACCTGGATGAGAGGGTAAAGCTCTTTTTGGGATCTGAATGAGACCACTCCAGGTTGGAGAGGTATTGAAGATTTATGAACCTGAGCTTGATTGGGAAAGGAGATTTTAATGGTGCAGGGACCCTCATGGAGTGATTTCATGGATCAAAGGGATAAAATTCCATGTGGATGAGAGGGAAGAGCATTTTTTGGGAAGTGAATGAGGCTACTCATGGTTGGAAAGGTATTGAAAGTTTAAGAGCCTGAGCTTGGTTGAGAAAGGAGCTTTTTTATGGTGCAGGGACCCTCTGGAGGGGATTGAAGGGATAAAATCCCACCTGGATGAGAGGGAAACGCTCTTTTTGGGAAGATGAATGAAACCACTCCAGGTTGAAGATTCACCAAAGGTTTAAGAGGCTGAGTTTAACTGGGAAAGGAGCTTTTTAATGGTGCTGGGACCCTCTGGGAGGGACCACAGGGATAAAATCCCACGTGGATAAGAGGCAAAAGCTGCTTTTGGGGAGATGAAAGACTGCTCCAGGTTGGAAAGGTGTTGAAGGTTTATGAACCTGAGCTTGGTTGGAAAAGGAGATTTTAATGTTGCAGGGGCCACTCTGGGAAGATGTCAGGGATTAAATGGATAAAATTCCATGTGGATGAGAAGAAAAAGCTCTTGGGGAGGTGAATGAGGCCTCTCAAGAAAGACACCGAAGTACGAGCAACTCCCACAACTCCTCCAAAACCACAATTTTACTTAACCCCCACACCAAACCCAACCCAACCCAACCCAACCCAATCCCGTGTAACCCCGAGATGGTTTTTTTTTGTTTTGTTTTGTTTTGTTTTGCGGGGGGGGAAGGACGAGAACGACGATGACGATGACTGGAACCCCTGCAAGGCTGCTGGGGTGTGCCTGATGCTGCTGGCCACGTGCTGCGAGGACGACATCGTCCCCCACGTGCTGCCCTTCATCAAGGAGCACATCAAAAACCCCGACTGGAGGTACCGCGACGCCGCCGTCATGGCCTTCGGCTGCATCCTGGAAGGGCCCGAGCCCAACCAGCTCAAACCTTTAGTCATACAGGTGAGGGGGTTTTTTGGTTTGGTTTTTTTTTTGGGGAAGGGGTCAGAGGTGAGAATCATGGGGTTCGTTGGTCTGTTCGTTGAAGGAAATTACTGAAGGGTGTATTTGGGTTTTGGAGGTGAAAATGGCGGTTTCGGAGGTGAAAATGGTGGTTTTAGAGGTGAAAATGGCGGTTTTAGAGGTGAAAACGGCGTGGTTGTTTTGGGGGAGAATGTTGGCTTTTTACAGGCTCTTATTTTAAGGGAAATTGAAAGGGTGTGACCTGTTTTGGAGGGTTTTAGAGGTGGGGTTTTGGGGGCTTTTAGAGCCCAAAGTCCCTGGGTTGATTGGAGCAAGACATCACTTTGCACCTCATTGGAGGCTTTTGGAACTAAAAATCCCTCGTTTAGAGGCTTTTAGAGCCTAAAATGCCTGGGTTATCTGGAGCAGAGTGTCTGATTTGCACATCCTCTTAATTGAAGGAAAATCAAGAGGACATCACCTGTTTTGGAGGGTTTTAGAGCTAAAAATCCCTGGATTGTTTGGAGGGGAATGTCTGATTTGCTCGTGCTCTTATTTTAAGGGAAATCAAAAGGATATAATCTGGTTTTGGGGGCTTTTAGACCTTGATTTTTCTGAACTTTTTTGGAGGCTTGTGGAGCAAAAAATCCCTGAGTTATTTGAAGGAGGGTGTCAGCTTTGGACATCCTCTTAAATTAAGGAAAATCAGAAGGACTTCACTTGTTTTTGGAGACTTTTGGGGCTAAAAATCACTGGGTTAATTGGAGGAGAATGTTTGATTTGCAAATGCTGTTAATTTAAGGAAAATGAAAAGGTTGTAACCCCTTTTTGGAGGCTTTTAGAGCCCAACACCCCAGGGTTAATTAGAGGAGAATATCTGATTTGCACATGCTCTTAAATTAAGGAAAGTTAAAGGATGTTACCTGGTTTTGGAGGCTTTTAGAACCCAAAATCCCTGGGTTAATTGGAGTAGAACACCTCAAATCCCAGATTTGATCCATATAACCCAGCACTCCCATGAAGTTACCTCAAATCTGCTTTGTGACTCACGTAGGACAGAATATAGGAAGAAATGCATTTTCAGGAGTGAAAATTACAATATTTCCTGAATGTAGAAGCTGCCTTCACTTGGGGAATGCTGAGCAAAAACCATTTTTGGTGCAGATGGGAAAAGGAATCGCGTTAGGGAGCAGAGAACCGGGAAACACAAAAGAAAATAAAACACATTCTGAATCAAGCACAGGACTGGGACTAATGCAGGACTTTTTTTTTTTTCTTTCTCACCTGGCTTAAATTTTCCCAGGCCATGCCAACGTTGATAGAGCTGATGAAGGATCCCAGTGTGGTGGTCAGGGACACGACAGCCTGGACCGTGGGCAGGATCTGCGAGATGCTGCCCGAGGCCGCCATCAACGACGTCTACCTGGCCCCGCTGCTGCAGTGCCTGATGGAGGGGCTGAGCGCCGAGCCCAGGGTGGCCACCAACGTCTGCTGGGTGAGGAAACCTCCCCTCAAAACCCCACCAGCAGCTCAGATCCGCAGGGAAAAACAGCTCCAGGTGGGATCTGGAAGGGTTTTCCCAGCGCCGAGCCCGAGCGTTCCGACGGTGATTGTGTTGGGTCTTCTGTGCTCATCCGTGGGTTTGGGGGGCAGTTCCAGGGGTTGGGAGTGCAGCCCTGCCCCAGGCAGCTTGTTCAGATTGTCTGGGAATTTTTCCATGAAGGAATTTTGCTTAATATCCAGCCTGGATGTCCCTTGAGGTTGTTTTGGTCTTGTTTGACCAAATCTGTTTTCCTCGCTTTTCTCTCATTGTTTTGCCTCACGTCTCTCATTTTCCCTCACATTTCTCTCAGTTTTTTCCCTCGCATGTCCCATTTTCCCTCACATCTCTCCCATTTTCCCTCACATCTCTCCCATTTTCCCTCACATCTCTCCCATTTTCCCTCACATCTCTCCAGTTTTCCCTCACATCTCTCCCATTTTCCCTCACATCTCTCCAGTTTTCCCTCACATCTCTCTCTCTTTCCCTCAAATCTCTCTCTTTTTCTCTCAAATCTCTCCCTTTTTCCCTCACATCTCTCCAATTTTCCCTCAAATCTCTCCCATTTTTCTTCAAGCAGAGCCCAGCTCCCACCCAGCTCCACCCTCCTGTCAGGGGCTTTTATGGATATAAATTAGAATATGTAAATGCCAATCACTATACAAAAATAGACATATTTATATCCTTATATGTTTTTCTATATTTATATGATTTTCTGTAGTTGCGTTATTTTCTATATTTATATTGTTNTTTTTTTTTTCCTGATTCTTTGATCTCTGTGTCCCCACTGCCTTCCAGGAGCTGCTCCCCCAGCCTGAGCTGAGGAGGAGGATTTTCCTGTCAAAACATCATCTAGAAATGACAGAATCCCTTCTTTTTTTAGAATTCCAGAGGTTTCCAGCTTCATCAGCTCAAAGGGGTTTTCCTTGCTCTGTTTTCCTGGCAAAAATCCAGCTGGCTTTTGTCTCCTGATGATGATTCCTGGGTGTTTTTAGAGTAAAATAAAAAAACCAGGAAGCTTTCAGCTCCTCTCACCCACCCATCCCAGCACAGTTAAACTACTCTGGAGTTGTTCATCCTGCACATTTTTTAGTTCAGGGTTTTTTTTTGTTGGATTTTTTTTATTATTTTGGAATGAAAACTGCTGGAATTTGAATTTCTGGAGCTGTGAGGGTGGAAAGCCAATGGATATTTTGTGTTCCAGGCCTTCTCCAGCCTTGCTGAAGCTGCCTATGAAGCTGCAGATGTGGCTGATGATCATGAAGAACCAGCAACCTACTGCTTATCCTCCTCCTTTGAGCTGATAGTGCAGAAACTGCTGGAGACTGCAGACAGGTAAAAAAAAAACCTCTCCAAAATCCCTTTTTTCATTTATTTCCCACTCCAGGCTCTTGGGTTCTTCTTGGCAGCTGAGATCTGGTGTTGGATTAAAAGGTGGTGCTTTTTAGTATTAAAAAATCAGAGGAATAGAGGATGCAAATCCCCAGGAAAACAGCTCTTCCCACTGAGTAATTTCTCAGTATTTTGTCCATACCTGGTTTTAGGAAGTCCTGGAGTGGCCTTTCCCTACTTTCCTCTGAATCTCTCCCATTTTCCTTTGAATTTCCCCCCTTTTCTTTTCAATCTCCCCCCTTTTTCCTCAAATCTCCCCTATTTTCCCCCAAATCTCTCCCATTTTTCCTCACATTTCCAAGTTTAACTCCACACTTTTAAGACTCTGCCCTTTTTGAGTCCTAGACTCAGCCCCATTGGCTGTAGGGCCATGGGATAATCAGGAATTGCAGCAGGACATAATCAGGGATCTTTGTTTTTTCCTTTTCCTGATTGTTTTTGTGTGGATTCCACCCCTTCCCATCAGCTCCACATGCTCCCAGAAGAGCCAGGGACCTGCTTAAACTCCATTCCCATCCCAGCTGAAACACAAAATAGATTAAGCAAAATATTTTGCTCTCAGATTAAAAAAAAAAAAAAAAAAAAAAGGCTAAAACTCAAATTTGATGTTGGCATGAAGGTCATATAAATCTGACAGCTCCAGGTTCAATCCCTGGATCAGCTCCATGGAGCTTTTTTGCTGCTGATTCTCCTTAAAAACCTTGTCCCAGTTCAAAATTTGAACTTTTTCCGTGTTTTCATTTACATCCAGCCAAGAGTGGAGTGTCTGGCTCAAGGCTCTGGAGCACATCAATCATCTCAGGTGCCTTAATTTCAAATTTCACACCCTCAGAGGTGCCTGGGGAGGGGCTCTGAAGTGCTGCTCACCTGACACCAACACCGAGGCTCCTTCTGTCCCTCTCCCTGTTGCCAGAGATACTGAAAATCATTTTAAAAACTGGAAATAATTAAAAAAAAAAACATGTGCCAGAAGTGGCTTCACAAATTCCCTTTATTTCAAGGCTTTTCAAGTGTCTCCTGCTTGTCACAGCACTCAAAATGAAGCTGTTGCTGGTTTACTAAAACTAAAAAAAAATCTGTTTCCAAGCACTGGGAGCTGTAAATTATCCTCCTTCTGTTGCAGACCTGATGGACACCAGAATAACTTGAGGAGTTCTGCCTATGAATCCCTGATGGAAATAGTGAAAAACAGTGCCAAGGACTGTTATCCTGCTGTCCAAAAAACCACCCTGGTCATCATGGAGAGGCTCCAGCAAGTGCTGCAGATGGAGGTGGGAAAAATCCTGATTTAAAGCAGAGGAATTGTGGCTGCTCCATCCCTGGGAGTGTCCAAATCCAGGGATGGTGGGAGGTGTCCCTGCCCATGGGAATGGATGGGATTTAAGGTCCCAAACCACTCAGGGATTCTATATTCAGCTTCTTCACAGCGCCTGTGCTCTGAAATCTGAAAAGAACAAATATTTAAAGTACAATCTTGCTCTCCCTGGAGCTGCCAGGATCCCAGGCAGCCTCTTCACACGGGGATTTTTGTTCTTGTTTCAGTCTCACATCCAGAGCACCTCCGACAGAATCCAGTTCAATGATCTCCAGTCCCTTCTCTGTGCTACTCTCCAGGTAAATTCCTCTCTGCTGTTTTTTCTTTTTTTTTTTTTTTTGTGGGAATAAAGCAATTTTTCAGGCGTTTCTGTGCCTCTGAAGTGCCTATCTCAGGTCGTGTTGATGAGATTTGAATTAAAAAAGTGGATTTGATGTCCCAGCTGACACGTGGGAGGTGATGCAAGGTTCAGAAGTCTCTAAGTTGTGCTCTAGTGACAAAATTTAGGGCAATTTGACTCAAAGAAGGCTGTGAGGGATTTTATAAAAGATTGTCTGTGCTGTCAGTTTGGTTCTTGGGTTGGCTACAGCCTCAACAATCCCACAGACAACAACAACAAAAAAAATCCCTCATGGCTTTGATTCTTTCATCTGCCTCTCTTGTGCTTTGTTGCTCCTGATCCAAATGGCACCAATTAAAGTGTTCTGAGTGTCCTCAGAATTCCCAATTAAACATCTGCTAATGAGCAGGAGCCAGCAGTGCTGTGCTTATGGCTGCAAACTCCACTCAAAAAAGGGGTTTTTCCCCCAAAAATCAGCTCAGAGCAACCCGGGTGATCTCCAGGTTGATTTGAGAAGTCCTGAATTTCATCCTCGAAAGCTTTGTGGTTGTTTTTACTCTCCAGTTTTAGGGTAGTTTTTGAAAATAATGGGAAATGGGAATAATCTATTTTTTAAAAAGGGTTTTAATGGAGAATTTTCACCCTGGAATCTCACAGGGTAGGCACTGATCTTTGCCAGGGAAGAGTAGTCCAGGTGGAATTAAACTGCCAGTTTTAATTTCTAAATGTGTCTTTTTCATATCCCAAAATCTGAACCTGAATTTTTTACCCAGTTGCAGCAAATACTTAAAAACCACTGAGTAAAATGCAGCAGAGGGGCTTTTTCCAGTGTTAAAAAAATCAAATATATTGGGTTTTTACCTAAATTTTTTGTTGTTTTGCTGGAAGTACAATTAGGAACATCCAGCAGAAGAAAAATATTTGTTAATATTTAAAATTAAATGAGAAAATCCCATCTCTGGAAGGAACAACCTGGGATAGTGGAATATGTCCCTGTCCATGGAATTTTGAGGTTTTTAAACTCCTTTCCACCCAAACCACCCTGTAATTCCATAAATCAAATCTTAATTATATAAATAGCCAAAGTCCATCTTTGTGGAGCGAAAAATTGAACTTTAAATAATTATTTTCCTCTGGAAATTAAGGAATTTTTTTTTCCTGGGACGTGTTGTATTTTAACCACTTAAAGTATTGTAAAGTTTAATTCAGAAGCAAAACTCAGGTTCAACCCCTATGAACTCAGCTGCAACAGAAAACAAAAAGGATTTTATTATAAAATTTTTTCTAATAGGCTAAATTTGGGCCGGTCACATTTAATTCCAGCTTACAAATGGCAAAGCTTTGAGAACAGCCCATGCAGCAGGAAAGGGAAATTCAGCTGAAAAATCTGAATGCAGCCAAATGAACGGGACTTTGCAGCCACAAAAGCAGATTTTTTTTGGCAGCAGCAGGGTTCAAACAGCAGCGCTTTTATCCTTCCTGCAGCTCCCAGAGGTCTGGGAATGCTTTATCTGTGGGATCAGCAGTGATTTTTGCCCGTTTTCCATGATTTTTCCCTCAGAATGTGCTGCAGAAGGTGCAGCACCCAGAGGTGTGGGAATCTGTGGGATTAGCTGTGGATTTTTTGTGATTTTTCCCTCAGAACATGCTGTGGAAAGTGCAGCACCCAGGGCTGAGGGAACGCTTTACCTTTGGGGTGAGGGATGATTTTTGACCATTTTTCATGATTTTTCCCTCAGAACATGCTGTGGAAAGTGCAGCACCCAGGGCTGAGGGAACGCTTTACCTTTGGGGTGAGGGATGATTTTTGACCATTTTTCATGATTTTTCCCTCAGAACATGCTGTGGAAAGTGCAGCACCCAGGGCTGAGGGAACGCTTTACCTTTGGGGTGAGGGATGATTTTTGACCATTTTTCATGATTTTTCCCTCAGAACATGCTGTGGAAAGTGCAGCACCCAGGGCTGAGGGAACGCTTTACCTTTGGGGTGAGGGATGATTTTTGACCATTTTTCATGATTTTTCCCTCAGAACATGCTGTGGAAAGTGCAGCACCCAGGGCTGAGGGAACGCTTTACCTTTGGGGTGAGGGATGATTTTTGACCATTTTTCATGATTTTTCCCTCAGAACATGCTGTGGAAAGTGCAGCACCCAGGGCTGAGGGAACGCTTTACCTTTGGGGTGAGGGATGATTTTTGACCATTTTTCATGATTTTTCCCTCAGAACATGCTGTGGAAAGTGCAGCACCCAGGGCTGAGGGAACGCTTTACCTTTGGGGTGAGGGATGATTTTTGACCATTTTTCATGATTTTTCCCTCAGAACGTGCTGCGGAAGGTGCAGCACCAGGACGCGCTGCAGATCTCGGACGTGGTGATGGCGTCGCTGCTCAGAATGTTCCAGAGCACGGCCGGCTCTGGGGGGGTGCAGGAGGACGCCCTCATGGCCGTCAGCACCCTGGTGGAAGGTCAGGAATGGGCTGGGAACAGCCAGAAATGGGGTTGGATTTGGGAATTTTGGGCAACCTGCTGAAAAATGTCATTTGTGGCTGGATGGTGCAGGGAAGGTGGGGAAGTTCCATCGCTGGAAGAGTCCAAAGCTGGAGCAACCTGGGGTGGTGGAAGGTGTCACTTTAAAGTCTCTTTTTAACCCAAAAAATCCTGGGATTGTGAAATCCAAACCATCCTGGAGCGTGGAATTGTGATCTGGTTTATTTAGTTATTACTTCCAGTAAGAATTTGGGAATTTGTCCTTTCCGGGGGACCTGGATAATTTCAGTCACTTCGTTGTCGAGTGGAGAATTTTTACTGGGTTTGGGTGGAATTTGAGGGGTTTTTGATTTGTTGTTTGTTGTAAATGCCACAAATTGGAATTTTCCTCACTGGAATATTTTTCCCTGCACAGTCCTGGGTGGAGAATTCCTGAAATACATGGATGCCTTCAAACCTTTCCTTGGGATTGGGCTGAAAAACTATGCTGAGTACCAGGTATGGATCAGACTTTTCCCGTTATCCAGGAAAGTTGTGGCTGCCCTATCCCTGGAATTTTCCAGAGCCAGGTTGGATGAATTTTGGGATAGTGGGAGGTGTCCCTGCCCATCCAGTGGGGTCACTTCCAACCCAAACAATTCCGGGATTCTAAAATCCAAACCACCTTGGAGCGTGGCATTTTGGTTTCTTGCGTTTTCTTAATTACTTCCAAGGAAAAGTGTGGATAAGGCAGCAAATTTCCCTTGGAATGCGAAATCTTGATGGCCTCCATGGGGCAAAACTGGAATTTGGAGATGTTTTTCCAGCCCAAATCCTGGCTGGCCTCCATGGAGATTTTGGAGTTATTTTTCCTACCCAAATCCTGGCTGGGATTTCCCCTGGGAATATCAGGTCCTGGTGGCCTCCGTGGGGAGCTGGGAGGTGTTTTTCCAGCCCAAATCCTGGCTAGGATTTCCCCTGGAAAACTCTGGAATTTGGATTTATTTTTCTTACCCAAATCCTTGCTGGGATTTCCCCTTGGAATATCAAATCCTGGGTACCTCCATTGGGTGAAACTGTGGAATTAGGAGTTGTTTTTCCAGCTCAAATCCTGGCTGGGAGTTCCCCCTGGGAACTATGGAATTCGGAGGCATTTTTCTAGCCCAAATCCTGGTGGCCTCCATGGGGAATTTGGAGGTGTTTTTCCAGCCCAAATCCTTGCTGGGATTTCCCCTTGGAATATCAAATCCTGGGTACCTCCATTGGGCGAAACGGTGCAATCTGAAGTTGTTTTTCCTCAAATCCACTCCGTTGTCACCCAAACCCACTGCCCTTGTGTGCCTCACCTCCCTGCTGTCACCCAGCTCGTTATCCCCAGGGTTTAATCACCCTCCCAGCCCTCCTGGGTGCCGGGATGATCCCGAATTCCCGGATCTGATCCCTGTTTTCCAGGTCTGCCTGTCGGCGGTGGGGCTGGTGGGGGACCTGTGCCGAGCCCTGCAGTCCAACATCCTCCCCTTCTGCGACGAGGTGATGCAGCTGCTCCTGGAGAACCTGGGGGTGAGTGGGAGATTCCCGAGTAACAGTTGGATGCACACTCTTCCCAGGGGAGTGGGAGGTGGGAGAAGTGGGAGGAGGAATTCGCCAGGAACGTCTCGTGTTTGGCAACTCGGCGCCGTTTGAGCGGCGGCCCGGAGTTATTGGGGGCCGGGGATTTGGGTTCTGAGGGAATTTCTCATTTAGCAACTTCCTCAATTCCTTCCTCAACTCCTGTGTTGATTCCTTACTCAATTCCTGAGTTCCTCACTGAATTCCTGAATCCTTCCCTGAATTCCTTCCTGAATTCCTTCCATATTCCTTCCTGAATTCCTTCCGAATTCCTTCCTGAATTCCTTCCTGAATTCCTTCTGAATTCCTTCTGAATTCCTTCTGAATTCTTTCTGAATTCTTCCTGAATTCCTTACTCAATTCCTTCCTGAATTCTGGAATTCTTTCCTTCCTGAATTCCTTCCTTCCTCCCTCCCTTTCCCTTCCTTCCTGTCCCTTCCTCTCTTCCAAATTCCTGCCGAATCCATCCCTCCCTCCTTTTTCCTTCCTTTTCCTCCCTCCCTCCCACATTCCCGGGCATTTCCAGGCGTTTCCCCACCCCACCTCCCTACTTGCTCCACCACTTTCCCACCCTTCCACTGGAGACCTGGTGCATTTTGAGGCCGTTCCCTCTGTCCCCTGCCTCCCTCCCCGCGCTGATCCGGGGCCCTGTGGGGATTCCCTCCGGCAGAACGAGAACGTGCACAGGTCGGTGAAGCCTCAGATCCTCTCGGTGTTCGGGGACATCGCCCTGGCCATCGGTGGAGAGTTCAAGAAGTACCTGGACGTGGTGCTCAACACCCTCCAGCAGGCATCGCAGGCCCAGGTGGACAAGGTGAGCTGTCCTCCATTCCCAGGGTGTTGGAATTCAAGGCACAGAGAGTCTTCCGAGACTTTGTGCCTGCAGGCTCTGAGGGTAACGTGGCGGCTGTGTTTGACCTGAGGCTCCCAGACTTAGGGGCCTACAATGAGAACGTAGGTCTGTAGTTTAAGAAGAGACATGTTAGGTTAGATAGTAGAAGGTTTTGGAGTTTAGATATAGAAATAGTTATAAAGTAAAGTAAGAGGTTTTAAAATGTAGTAATAGAGAATTGTATGGCGTTACACGATTGGATGAAGCCTGCAGTGTGGCAGAGATGTAATACAGGTTTGATTAACTATTGGTGTGGGAATTAAAACACGTGTGTGTGGCATTAGTTTACTGGCCAATTAACCTCTAAAAGACCTTGTAACCTGTAGTCTTGTGATCACTTTTGGTCATCATCTTGTGGTCACAAATGGCTGACCTCTGACTCCCTCTGTGAAGATGTTCCCACACCTTCATGAGACTGCAGCAGTAAATCAACCTTTACATCATATGGAAGTGGTCCTGTCTCTATCCCAAATTATCCCTATACCAGGGGACATTCCCAGGGGGATTCCTGAAGTGATTCCCTAGAAACAGGGGCTGGACAGGAGTAAGGGAATAAAAATAAAGGTGGATGTTTATTGGAAAGGCCTTCAAAGGCACACTGTGGTCTCAAAATGGACCCCAAGATGGACCCCGAGTCACGAGTTCTTCCCACCTTTATAGGTTTGGTCCATTTGCAGATCAGCATCAATTCCGCAATTAAAACTTTAGCTAATGATGGGATTTCTCCAGGCTTAGCCCACCCTTCTCAAGATGATTTTGGTCCTAGGACAGTCTGGATATCCTTGGAGAGCAGGCTGGGAGAGGCTTTGTTATATCAATTTTAACAGAGACAACAGCAGCTCCCAGGCCACTTCAGAGCCCCACACTGAGCACTGCAGGGTTTGAAAAACACAAAATTAAAAAATCCAAGGCATCGAGAGGGGGGGGACATTGCTGGGGTGTCACCCTGTCCCTGTGTCTGTCCCCAGTCCGACTATGACATGGTGGATTACCTGAACGAGCTGCGGGAGGGCTGCCTGGAGGCCTACACCGGCATCATCCAGGGGCTCAAGGGAGACCAGGAGAACGTGCACCGTGAGTGCCCCGGGGCTGGAGGCTGCTGGGATTCACGTTGGGAAGGGTCCTGAAAAGTCACCCAGTTGGTCTCAGCTCCAAACACCTGCCTCTTTTTTCTCCTGGGTTCCTGTTTTCCCCCTGAATTTGCGTTTTTCCCCTGAATCTTGTTTGTCCCCTGAATTCTCTTTTTTCTCTTGAATCCCCTTTTTTCCTGCTTCATTCCTCAAATCCCCCTTTCCCCCCCTGAATTCCCTGAATCCCGTTTTTTCCTCGAATCCCATTTTTTCCCATTAATCCCCTGAATTGTCTTTGCCCCCCCCAAATTCCCGCTTTTCCTCTGAATTCCCTGAATCCCCTTAATCCCCTGAATTCCCTTTTTTCCCCTGAATTCCCCTTTTTCCTCTTACTCCCCTCAATCCCCTTTTTCCATATTATTCCCCTGAATTCCCTTTTATCCCCTGAATCCCCTGAATTCCCTTTGCCCCCTTGAATTCCCTTTTATCCCATGAATCCCCTGAATTCCCTGTTTTCCTATTAATGCCATGAATTCCCTTCTCAGGGGATTAACGGGAATCCCATTAATTCCTCTGAATTCCCTTTTTTCCCGTTGGTCCCCTGACTCCCTTTTTTTCCCATTAATCCCCTGAATTCTCTTTTTTTTCCCCTGAGTTCTTTTTTCCTCTTGAATTCTCTTTTTTTTGAGTTAATTCCACCCCTTAATCCCCTGAATTCCCTTCCCCCTTAATCCCTTGAATTCCCTTTTTCCCCCTGAATCCCCAGTACCACATCCACACATTCCTGGGACATTTCCAGGCATCCAGGAATTCCTCCTGAGCCTTTTTTTTGGGGGGGGGTGGTTGTCACATCCCTGCTCCACCCCTCCCCCGTGACAACAAACCCTCATAGCAGCGAACAGCAAAAATCCCGAATAATCCAGAATTATTTCCCCTTCCCCACCAGAGGAGCCACTCCGGGTGACAGCCAGGGTTTTTTTGGGAACACAAAGCATCCATCCCAAAATTCCCAAAGCTCTGACCAAGGTTTTCCCTCACAGCTGACGTGATGCTGGTGCAGCCCAGGGTGGAATTTATCCTGTCCTACATCGACCACATCGCGGGGGACGAGGATCACACGGACGGGGTGGTGGCCTGTGCTGCCGGACTCATAGGGTGAGGCCTCCCCAGCCCCTTCTTCCTGGGAAAAATCCTGGAATTTGCCCCTTTTTTCCTGCATTTCTGAAGTTTTTAATACCAGTTTTGGGGTTGGGTTTTGGGTGTTTGTCTCCAGGTGTGAAGCGATTCCGCAGGTGAGCGACGAAGTGAGAAAATCGTCAGCAAAATCTCAGATTTAGGGTTTTTTCCCAAGAGTTTAGAAAAAAAGAAACCTCATCCTTAGGGAACAGAGGAAGCCAGGTTGAAATCCTGGAATCTGCCCTTCTTTCTACATTTCTGAAGTTTTTAGTATCATTTTTGGGGTTGGGTTTTGGTGTTTCGTGCCAGGTGTGAGGTGATTCTGCAGCTGAGAAAATCGTCACCAAAATCCCAGATTTAGGATTTTTCCAGGAGTTGAGAACCAAAAAAATCCTCACCCTTAGGGAACAGAGGAAGCCAGGTTGAAATCCTGGAATCTGCCCTTTTTTCCTGGTTGTCTGAAGTTTTTAATGTAAGTTTTGGGGTTGGAGTTTAGTGATTGGCTCCATTCTGCAGCTGAGAAAATCATCACCAAAATCCCAGATTTAGGATTTTTCCAGGAGCTTAGAACCAAAAAACCCTCATCCTTATGGAACAGAGGAACTCACCTTGAAGTGTTTTTCATTTCTCCTGCTGAGTTTAAGGATAATTATGGAGAAATCAACATTTAGACAAGAATATGCCCGTTTTTTAATCGTAATTTTCCCAAAATTGGCGCCCCTGCCCAGCATTTTATGCCATTCACACCCTCTTTTTCCCAATTTTTTCTGCTTCCAGGGATTTGTGTACAGCTTTTGGGAAAGATGTCCTGAAATTAGTAGAAGCCAGACCCATGATCCATGAACTGCTAACGGAAGGGAGGAGATCCAAGACGAACAAAACGAAAACCCTCGCGACCTGGGCCACGAAAGAGCTGAGGAAACTCAAGAACCAAGCTTGGTGAGGGCTCATCCCACTTTTTTCCCACCTGGAAAATTTGGGAATTGGCTCAGCAGAGTCACAGTCCCAAAGTTCTGTTTTCCACGGGATTGTTTTCCTGTTTTTTTGGTGGGGGGAAAAAAAAAAAGCCCCATTTGGAGGTTTTTCTTTCTCTTTTGATCCTATAAAGTCGATTTTTTTTCCTCCACTTTTTTTTCTCCTGGGATTTGGGGTATTGAGGTTGTTTTGCTTTTGGTGGAATTCTGGAATTGTAAAGTTGGAAAAAATCTCCAAGGTGAAGCCCAGCCCAAGTTTTACATCCGCACATTTTTGAGCACTTCCAGGGCTTTTAATTCCCTGAATTCCCTTTTTTCCCATTAATCCCCCTTTCCCCCCTGAATTCCTTTTTTCCCCCTCAATCCCCTGAATCCCCTTTTTTCCCCCTGAATCCCCTTTTTCCCTGTTAATTCCCTGAATTCCCTTTTTTTCCCCTTAAATCCCTGAATCCCCTTTGCCTCTGAATTTCCTTTTTTTCTCTTTAATTCCTTCAATCTCCCTTTTTTCCTCTGAATTCTCTTTTTCCTCTTAATCCCCCTTTTTCCTGCTAAATCCCCCAATTCCCTTTTTTCCCCCTGAATCCTCTT
>VZTR01013069.1:0-13333 GCA_013400775.1 Chaetops frenatus | reverse complement strand
ATGGATGTCTCCCCCCGGGGATGGCTCCCGAGGGGCGGGAGGGCAGCGGTGCCGGATCCCAGAGGCGGTTTTGCTGCCAGCTTCGCCTCCGGCAACCCCAGCCCCTTCCCCAGCGCAGGCACTGCGGTCCTGATGGGAATGCTGCTTGCTAATGTAATCACGTATTCCGCCCTTTTTGCTTACTTGCTCTCAGAACCGATGTAAATCCTCTCCGGGCCTTTCTCGGCTGAAAGTTAGACGCAATTTGATGCCCTGACCACGAGGATCTGAATGCTGCGGGGTAAAAAAACTGGAAAAAAAGCCACATTGTGGTTCAGTATGCAAGGTGTGCTGGTAAATGCTATCACCTGGAGAGTTTATCCCAAAAAGGAACAGAAAGGGTCCTGTCAAACACTAGCTGGAGTGTCACCTAATTTTTATCCCCATTTTTTGAAAGGAGCTGATATTGTACCCACAGAACTGTCTGACCGACAACGTCAAACTTGTCCAGTTTGTTTCATTGCTTGATGACACACCAGCTCACATCTGCTTTTAACAGTGGTTGTCCCTTCTTTCTCCCTTAGCTTTGTCTTACTGACAAGACTGAAGAATCTTTCATCATTCTGAACAGGGCAGTAACAAATAAAATACAAGTGTCAGAACAAGAGAAGGCTTTGCTAAAAAGAAGGAGTTGCAAGAAGGACTCAACAGACTAGACTCAAGGGCTCAGGGACTAGAGAAATAGGTGAAAATACTTCTGGAAAGAAAGGAATGCTATGTTATTTGGCTGAGCTACATCCTTCTGCCTGGATTTAGGGCAAAGAAGGGAAAAAAATTATACTTGTCAGCCTTCTTGCCTTTCTACTTCTGTGTGTAGACATTACCCGCACTGAAAAAAATTATGAGATTTGGAAGCATCTGACAGTCCTAGGACCTCACCAAATCTCTACTCTACTAATATATGGAAGCATAATTCCTGGGTGTAGGTATGGGTTAAAGGAAAATTTTCATCAGAGTTCTGAACTTCTGCATAGCCTTGACTGTGCAAATTGGCGTGGGTCTCTTGCATTTTTAACCTGGTGGACTAAAGGCATATTGATAAGGAATCCCTTCCTCACATCCATTCCTTGGGCTAGTAGTTGAAAACTGATTATATGGCTAAAATCAGCGGGGTACACCAGTATGAACAGCTAGCACATCTCAGCTACGTGTCTTGTGGTGTTTCACATCTCAGGCTTACACTATTAATTGTTGAATAAATGTAGACTAAAGAGTATGGCATAATTCTGACCTCTTTAGCTGGGGGGAAAATGCCTTTCAGTTCATGCAGTCAATCTGCTGCTTTTGTAAAAATAGCTCACCCTGAGAAATTCCTTGGGATGTTGTGTGGGATAGAAGCAAGCAAAAAGGGTTCAGTCTCCTGCCCCTTTCTCGGTTTGAAAACTATACTGAAGGATGTCACTCACTGATAGTTACTGGGAACAGAGGTAGGGATGAAAACGTGCCTGTTCCTCTGAAACGTTTCTCTGAAGACAGAAGGAATTAAATGGAGCTGATGAAAAAAGAACAATACTTTTTAAAAAGCCATGTTCATCCAAACATGTCAATAGCTGTTTCTTTAGGCAGTCTTGAATTTGAGAAGGGTTAAGCTACGTGTAACACTTGATGGCAAGAAAGTGACATTTCTTCTCTACTCTTGCTTTCCTTAGGGAAGATATGAATGGGGAGATAGAGTGAGAAACTCAGGGTCGGCTTTCCCCTTGGTGGCAAACTGTGGTGTTTTATTGGTAAGTTTGCTTGGCGCTGGTAATTTCTTAGTATTTTCTCAGGCCAAGGGAAGGAGTCCCTGGGTGCTCGGTTCTTGGTTAGTGTGCCACCCATGCTCTGGGCAGTTTGCATGGGAACATGTACTTTTTTACATTTGACTGAAGTCCAAATCAGCAACTGATTGTAAACCATTCATATATTGTGCCTACTGAAGTCTTAGGGTAGCACAGAATTTGGCTCAGCCTGTGTAAGGAAGGAGAAAAGGTAATTTTTATGCCAGCGGTGAAATTCTTACTGACATCAGCAGGGGAATGATTTGCTCTTCCCTATGACTGCATTCAAAAATGAATGCCTGATTGGCAGCTTCCAAGTAGCTGTGTTTTCTGAAACATCACACAGAAAGGAAGTACTATGTATAACTGTATTTCAGTTGTTTCTTGAGTTGATTTCAGCATGAATAAGTTGCACAGTCATTTCAAAGAAATGCTACTATTTCAGTTCTATTACAGTATTTTTATTTGCCTCATGGTACAAACTGTTCTAAAACAAAGTTTCTTAAAGAAAGACCCCAGTAATTAGTTCACTGGTATTAAGGAAGGGCATAAACCTGTAAGACTTTAGTAACTATTTAAAGGAAACACTTGTCATTAAGGAAAAGCTGGAAGATTATTATGCTAGTAACAGTCTGGATGATGTTATTCCATGTAGAATTCCCATAGATGTTACTGGAAGACTTGTGCTAAATCAGCACTAGTTTTAGGTAGTGGATTGTAAAAATATTATATGCTGCCCAGCAGGACTTTAATCCTTCTGCTTTTACTTAGGCAAAACTTTGTCTTTGGAATGCTTTTGAAATCTGTTCCAATTTTCAGCAGGAGTCATGCCTAAATAATATTACTGGACAAACCTTCAAATTGTAAGGACAAGAGAATTTAAATATATTAAGACAGATCTCCTCTTAGTCCTGCAATGTAGCATGTGGGCTAGGAAAGAGATGTAGCTTTAGCTTGTTGCTTCTTGTCTTAGCCCATGTGGACCAATTTCTCCACTTGTTCTTGTACTGTTTTGTTTTCAGGGAAAGCTCTGTGGCTTAGACCAGGCTGCTGCAAGGATGGGGCCTCTGGAAGCAGTAGGTGAGGAAAACCAGACAGATGAAATGAAAATGGAGCTGTTCACTAAGCTGTACTTGACAAGGTACACCACACCACTCAACGAATTGGCTCTGGACCCTAAACCAGAACTGAAGGACAGCACAACACTTGTTGAAGTGCAAATAATTCTCATCTTTGCTTACTGCTCCATCATCCTGCTGGGAGTGATCGGAAACTCCCTTGTGATCCACGTGATCATCAAATTCAAAAGCATGCGCACAGTGACTAACTTCTTCATTGCCAACCTGGCAGTGGCTGACCTGCTGGTGAACACGCTGTGCCTGCCCTTCACTTTGGTTTATACGCTCCTGGGCGAATGGAAGCTGGGCCCGGTCTTGTGCCACCTGGTGCCTTATGCCCAGGCCCTTGCTGTCCACGTGTCTACTGTTACTTTGACTGTGATCGCTCTGGATCGTCACCGCTGCATCGTCTACCACTTGGAAAGCAAAATCTCTAAGCGGATCAGCTTCCTGATTATAGGAGTTGCCTGGGCAGTCAGTGCCCTGCTGGCAAGTCCTCTGGCCATCTTCCGTGAGTACTCCTTGATTGAGATAATTCCTGACTTCAAGATTGTGGTGTGCTCTGAGAAGTGGCCCGGGGAGGGGCAGCTCAACTATGGCACCATCTACAGCATCTCCATGCTCCTGATCCAGTATGTGCTGCCTCTGGCAGTCATCTCCTATGCCTACATCCGTATTTGGACCAAGCTCAAGAACCACGTTAGCCCTGGGGCGGGGAACGACCACTATCACCACCGGCGCCGGAAAACCACCAAGATGCTGGTGTGCATGGTTGTGGTGTTTGCTGTCAGCTGGCTGCCCTTTCACACCTTCCAGCTGGTCAGTGACATTGACAGTCAGGTGTTAGACCTGAAAGAGTACAAACTGATCTACACGGTGTTTCACGTCATTGCCATGTGCTCCACGTTTGCTAACCCCCTCCTCTATGGCTGGATGAATAACAACTACAGGACGGCCTTCCTCACGGCCTTCCAGTGTGAACAGAGGCTGGACTCCATCCACCCCGAAGTATCAGCAGCTTTCAAAGCCAGGAAGAAACTAGAAGCAAAGAGAATTCAGTTCCCTGGAGACTCTTTCACACAACCTACCAATGTCTAAGATGTCTGACTTTAAAGAAGAAATGAATGTGTTGTGGACAAAGGGATGAACCCATTTTGGTACATGCATTTTCAATGCATAGTTTTATTCATAAGTGGTGGAAGAACAGTAGCAGGAAAATCCAGGCAGGTGTTATGATTTGAGGGGAGTTGTTTGACATCAAGAGTATGTAACTATACAACTGTAAGGAAGTAAAAGGGACAGGCTTTGTTTATGGCTGTCTCTAACAGGGTAAATACCCTTCCATCCCTCCCATATTTTCTTGACAAGTCTAAATGACAGGGGCAGAGTTTGCTGTTTTTGCTGGAGGATGGCAAACGGCTGATTTGTAGCACAGGAATATTGGTGGAGGGGGTGGGTAGTTTTTATATTCCATGTGGAGATCAGGGAGTGCAGAAGTCTGCCAGGAGAAAGCTGCTTGTCTCGTGGGGGAATCAGCTGTGCTGGTTAAACCTCAAACTTTTTAGGCCCCTTGTCTCTCACAGGCATCTTTTGCAAAGACAAGGGAATTAAGAAGAGAAATACTTTTTTTTTTGACTTGTGCTAGACTGTTTCAAACCAGAGCATTTGAAATAGGTTAGGTGGTGGAAACAGAAAAGAAAAAAGGAAAAACAAACCCGCCCAAGTACTGGATTCAGTGAGAGGAAAGGTCGAGTTTCTACATAAAATGAAATGTGGGTTTTGGCCAATCAAATGGGGTAAAAAGTCATCCCTTAAGAGCTGGCAGTTGCTATGCTGGTGAGAAAATCACGAGCCTGTGACTTGATCAGTAATTCTCTGCAGATTCCTGCCTTTCATTCTGCTCTGGGAACAGCTCACAAGTGCAGTGCTTTAAAGTGGCATTTGAGGGCAGGGACTGCAGGCTCAGGTCTTCTGTGAGCACTTAATAAACTGCTAATATTTTCATTTTCAGGACCTGCTTAAATGTCTAATGTGTTATTAACGCCACAGGCTTTGGATTGTTGCTGCTTCTGCCTGGATAATAAAACTGCAGATAATTTTTATCCTCTGGAAAGGCTGCTAGATGGTAAAGTGCTTTTCCTTTTGTGGCTTTATGTCACATACTCATCTCATCTCGGAGCTATTTCCATCTTTAGCCTTTGTAAAAATTAAGAACATCTGAATGACTGTGACCTAATAACAGTATGCTATGTTTATGTGATAACTTATCAGTTATTCTGCATGCCGTAGTTAATAGTTAAATTCCTTTTTTTGCTCAGGTATAAAATTTTAATCTGTTTACCATGTTGTACACAGCAATGTTCAACTCTTCTATGTCTTTGTTCAGCCTCTTTGAACTCATTAAAGAGATGAAGAAAATTTCAATCCATGTTTATTCCAAGCTGCCCTGTTGCTTATCTAGAATAAAAACAAGTGTGGTACTTCCACTTGAAGTCGAGTTTGACAGCTACATTTCAGCAGCCTCATTTTTTCTTTCCATTTCTTGTTGTTTCTAAATTCAGTTTATTCTCTCTTAAAAATTAAAACCCAAGAAAATTCCAAGGCTGAAAAGTTTGCAATGTAATGAATAGTATCAGGTCTTTATCAAGTGGAGAAATTCCATTTTTTGTATTCAGTATTTGGCACCATCCTTTAAATATCCATGAAATCATTTGGACTTGGATTTTCATGAGCAGAAAAGGAAGGTCTAGAGAATTATCTTGTATTTACTAGAGCAGGAAAAAGTATCCATCATTCTTAAACAGTTCAAGAAACATAGATTAACTCTCCACCATGTTCAGGACATGATATTGCCCACAAGTTATTTTTGTCTGAATATTAATAATATCCAAAATGGAAGCTCAAAACCCTTACAAGTGAGGAAGGATTATAGAAGTGTGCAATTAATATGGACATCAATCACGTGTATCATTTGACTCTGAACCCTTCATCAAAAGTATTATTACTACAAATAGCCTCCTTTATTTAAAATGCAAATGATTTAAATGTTCTGTTTCAACTCATTTAAGCCTGTTAGCTTGTGGTATATAGACAGTTTTGAAGTAACCATGACAGCGTGTGCAAAATCTACAATTGCCAGGCTAATTCTCTGTAATTTTAAGTCTGCTTTACATCATACTGTATAAAAGCAATTAATTACAAATAATCTTTCCGTTTATTTCATGGTATCTTTATTTTATGGCTTCCTGAGCTTTCTCTGCAGCCATCATGCTGAGCCAGAGCTGGTGCACTAATTTATTGCCTTGCTTTCCTCTCTGCCTTGTGGAGGTGGTGCCTTGGTCAGTGCCTGCTTTAGGGTAACAAACCTGTGCACAGTGTCCCACTGCAAGGTGTGGGTTTTCCCACGGGCCCTTGAAGAGGGGATGTGGAAGAGCCAGCAGTGACTTGTGCCTCTTGCACGGCTTGCTCACTCCTGGGACTTGGCTCCAGCACAAGCACAGCTACACACTGTAGTACCCATCATGCTTGGAGGAAAACACAGCATTTTATAATCAAAAGCAATGATGGAGCAATATCCCTTGGGGTTGCTCCAAATCCCAGCTGTCAGAAGGATCTGGAAACTCAGGGGTCATCCCCCATTTCCCAATAAGGGGAAGTGAATCTATAAGCAGTATCTAACCACTGGACTGAAGAGTCTGCAGGGGATGCTCTGTTTTGCCTGAAATAGGAACCAGGATCCAGGTCTCCCCATTCACCTAGTGCTTTAATTATATTTTTAAGGCATTATATTCTTTTCCTGTTGCTTAGGTACAAGTTTTATACAAAGCCAAAGAATACCAGCAACATTCACCCATTGAATGAATTGCTAGTAGGCAGCAGGGCACCCAAAAGGAAATGTCATCACTGATTCAGGGCAAGATTTTGAACTAACATACCTCAGTTCTCATCAGTGTGATCTAACCAGCATGCTGCAGCCTCTCCCGAGGCAGCCAAGTATGTCCTCTTAGAGCTGTTCTGTTGTACAGAAAATAATTAAACGTTGAATATCATGGTTTTATGGGCAGGAGGTTATGACCTTTGCATGGCACTCAGGTTCAGGGACAAAGATATAAGAACAGATACAGACAGAATTTAGGTTCGGCCTCCTCCCCCATTCTCCACAAGTACATCTACTGTAAAGATACTGCAATACAGGCAGGATGAGCTCACTGGGAGTAGTGCCCACCACTGGGTGGGTCTTGCTTTGGACTCTTATTTGGGGTTGGCTTATAGAAGAAATGAGACCTATCCACCACATAGATGCCATCAGATGTGATCTAGGATCCTAGCTGGTCAGCACTTTGCACTTGGCCTCCGTGGAAGAGCACATTTTGATGCCTTGCAAATTTTAGTGGCCGAAACGCTTCTCCAGGCGTCGTCAGCAGAGCAGTCCTGAACAGTCCATAATTACATAGGTACTGCTGCAGCTCTATGCTCTCCCAGCACTGGCTGGGCACCAGGCAGCTCAAGCCTGGAGGCAGAAGAGCTACACTCATGCACTTTCCTGAGGCAGTCGTGCGTTTGCCCCAGAGGAGAACACAGTGCTGTGCTGCTTCTGGACAAGTGTGACATTGCCTGCTGAGGGTACAGCCACGGGGCTAGGCGTGGAGAGGCAATCCTGAATGAGCTTGCTAGGGTTTTATGGGAAGCCAGTGAAGATGGGGTTTTGGTATGTGGGGACAGTGCTGAACCCTCTCACTGAGCCCTGTGAGTAAATAGCCTTCACTGAGAGTTGTGATCCTCAGCCTATGACTGAACAGAAAGTGCCGCATTTTTAATCTGAGAAAAAAAAAATAGATTTGAGGCCATAAGCAGTTAAAATAAAAGGACTAAGCCTTGACAGCAGATGGGTTTAATATGCATATCTATTTATATGTAAGTTGTACGTCAGAGCTGTGCAAAAGTTGTTTTGTAGAATAAGTGTGTGGAAAATAGTTGTCTGTCAGTATACCCCTGCCTTCTATACAATGTGTAATGGACATACATACCTTGTCAACGTACTAAAAAGTTAGATAACACTAAGAGTAACAACTGAATGAAAAATACTATCTGCATTTTATCTGTCAGACCACAAAAAACCACTGAATTTTCAGATTAGTATAATCCATTTCCTTGCTTTGTAGTTTCTAAACTCTCTCCAGGATTTTCTTATATTAATCCAGATCATGACCTTAAGCAATGAATTTTGTCTTTGAATGCCTGAGTTATTTACCTAGTACTGTCATTATAAATGCCACTCCAAAATAGGGGGACTACTTTGTGCCAAATTGCAGGTTCCTTGCCCTGAAAAGCTATGAGATATATGTAAATCCATGCAAGATTGGTTTTGCTAAAACCCTGTATACTGCAGTACAAATGCTTATTTATGCAATCAGTAGTGATTTTCATAGCTTGAATTGGCTGTCATTTTAAAAGGAAATTAATACAAGCGTAATGAAGAACTCTGAAACTGGTAAAGCTGGAGAAGTAAAAAAGTCACAGGATGAGCTTGTGCATCAAGAAGAAAGAAAGAAACAGCAAGAACAAGGCTGGTGAAGATGTCATTGATTTATAGACTTTCATTCTTCCTTTAGTCTGGGCAGCTAGAGAAACGTGTAGAAATGAAACCAGGACAAATGAAGACACGTGTACAAGGGACAGTGTCACCCAGGGAAACTGAGGAACTTTGAGAAGAAATTCCCGTGATTGTTTGAGCCTTAAAACTCACATCGTGATCTCAGGCAAGTAAACTTGGATGTGTACATTACTTTACCTAAATGCAATATAGCTGAACAGCTCTGTACTGATAAGGTATCAGAAGCAATGGATGTGTTATTAATTCTAGCCAGGATATGGGATGAGTGATGCATACAACCTCCTCATAAGCTCATTTCAGATGGGATATATGAAAAAATTGGTGCTTGCATTAAAAGCTTTTCCCTCTTAGACTTCACTGACATCCTGTGGAAGGCAGAGAGCTTCAAACTCTAAAACTTTAAGACTGTGGAATTACATATCTGATGGATAGAGGTACAGTTTAGCTTGAAAAATGATTATAATTTTTGTTTTGCTGATCTGCTTAGGAGAAAAAGGCTGGAGTTTGCCTCTTGGGCCTGCCTGCAGCTGAATTTGCACAACTGCAGTTTATATGAAACAGACTGTTATTTGCACACTTCACAACCCTCATAATCTACTTACTCTGCTTTACATGATATCTTCAACAGCAGAATCCATGCTTACACATTTATTGGGTCAAACCGTTTTCAAGTTTGCATAGAAAAACAGAAGTTTAGGACAATTATCCTATTTATTAGCATCCTCCAAAATCAGTTATTTGTAGCCAACTGGATTTTAAAGTTTGTTGTCAGTACTGTGACATATTAATTTATTTAAGGTGGCCAAGCTGGTGAAAAAGCTAGTCTTGCTCTCGTTGCACTCTGGCTTGGGGCAAGCCCATCCCAGCAGAGCATGGTTACAGTTCCTCACCAAACCAAACCTGAGGGTTGGAGCTGAGGCAGAGGCACCCTTTCCCCGTGGGTTCTGAGGACTGCTCTCAGGACCTGAGCTGGGGGAATATTTTCCAGTTTTTCAGTGCTTTGAATCTCGGTTTGTGCCGCGGTGAGGACAAGGCACGTCGCATTTGTGGTGCTTCATCCCAGTTGCACTCCTAAGTGGACAACTCCACAGAGTGCCATATGTCTGCTGCCTCTCCAGTTCAGTGCAGCCCAGCTTCTAGAGAAGTTCTCCAACAGAGCTGGCAGTAGGTGTTCAGAGGCACCCCTGAACTGAGCAGGTGGAAGCTGCACACTGTCACAGGGACAGTGAGAACTGTGAGGCTGAGCTGATGACAGGGTGGCTGGGGCAGTCCCCCACAGGGAGCTCATGCTGAGCCCTAATTAAAACTTGTCCTTGTACCTCCCACTCTCTCTAGCACTGACATGGCCTCAGGCACCAAAAGCTGATGGCCACTTCACATTAATACATGAAGCGAGTGGTGGTAGACTGACACTTTGGCAGTGCATTTCTTCTCTGTGCCTCCATCAGCTGTTCTACTCATACCAGAACTGAACTGGCAGGCAGATCCATGGGGAAAAATATTTTACAGATAAGAAATGTTAATGTTCTTGTACTGACAAGAACACTGGCTGACGGGTGGTTTTGCAAAATATAAATACTTTAAGACAGAGCTGGATGCAGCCATGGTGGGGTGGGAGTGTGCAGGAGCAAACCTCTTTTCTGTCACCACAGCATGAGGCAGATGTACAGAACCATGCAGAACTTTTGCAGGCCACTATGATGTGCAGGGATCAAGAAACCACTTCCAGTTAACATTAATTCCTGTTTCTGTAGTAGACAGGTGAAAATTTAGTGATAGGGATACACAGTTTATGGTGTTCAGTACTGAGATCTCTCATGAGTCGTATTAAGCCAGAGGAATGATTGCAAGGACAAGTAGAACTAAAAATTATGACAGGGTTAAGCTATAATAAAGGCAGTCTCACTGTGCATAGCAAGTTTTCTTCCTTCGAAGTTAAAATTCCATGGTTATCTCAGTTAAATGGAATCAAAGGTAAAGTGAGGAAGAGGACTCATTGCATTCAGAATCCTTATTTTATTTGCTTGTTTTCTTCTAATGGGTCAGAAAAAGGGTTTATATCCAGCTCAGTGTATAATTGACTACCAGGACATAAATTAAAATGAAAAATCATGCTCTCCATAATTGCTATCCAAAAGCCTAAGCTTGCAATATACCCTGAAAGTATGCTTTCTGATTTATCTATCCTATTCATCATTCTTTCCCTCGTAGTACTTGTGCCTGTGCTATGAATTCTGATTTTAAACCTCAGAAGATGCTGCCTTTCTGACTCTTAAGTTAGCTGGAAACCCCAGTTGGTGTGTTGTTTTATTCTTGATAAACTACTATGTAGTATCTCTCATTATCTCTTCTTCTATCTTGAGCTACAAGAGCAAGTAGCAACTTCCTCAAACCTTACTTTGTGTTTATTATTTAGCTGTTCCTGACAAACTCCTGGAACACTTCATAATCTCATGTGCATCTGTTGCATATGTATGATACAGCTAATTTTTGGCTTCTCTGGCTTTCCTATGGTAGAATATATCTGTTCCAGGCCATTAAAAAAATTCCAATTCATCATTTTTATTGCTCAGTTTGCTACTTCTCTGAGACATAATACCAGTCATACCAGAAAATTTTTCTCTCTCTCTGTAAGGTTATGTATATGGAAAGCTCGGTACTACTATAAATGAAATTAGAGTATTAGTTTGTATAATGCTTAAATCTTTATTTCTGAATAAAACCCCAAACTACTTCAAATGACTATGCAAACCCCAGTAATTTAGCATTAATTAAGGAGCAGAAAGTCCTGCATGGGTGCTTGACAGGACTAGGTGGGCAGGATGAGGCAGTCATGTGACTTGAAAAATACTGAACTTTGGCTCAAGAAGGCATTTTGCTTACCTATTTTGTCCTGCTACACAGGAAGTAGCTTGTCTCTTCTGCTGGAAACAGGTGCTCATAGTATGTGCTCTGCTGCTGAAAGGGTATGATCCTGGTAAACAAAATACACAGGCCTTTGTGTGTGATGCTGGCAGAACTACACAGTGTCCTTGAATATCTCCCCTTTCACGTTTGGTTGCCCATGTTCCCACCCAGTTTGCTACAGAAGAGATTTTCCTCTTGACATCTACAAGTGAAAATCCTTCATGGTCTGTTTACAGCCTTATGTCTTCAGAAATCCTAAACAAGTGACATTTAAACAGTGGGAAAGAGCCAACAGTGCACATAGGACTACAGCTCTATCACAGCAAGCTTTCCTGTTTGAACAAATGGAATGCTGACTCATCACAGAAGAACAGGTAAAATGGGGAAGGTCAGAGCACTGACGAATTTTTTTGTTCCTGTGCTCGTAATTTCAGATTAGAGGCTGCATTAATGTTTTTCTACAGAAGTTACACCTAACCAATATCACAGTTGCTGAGATGAAAAACAGATTAAAGAGGTAGATTACTAGGACTGCTTTTTCCAGCACAAAGAGACTGAAGTGCACTTCTAATCTTTGTATCAATGTGATTCTTGCTGGTGTCTTATAGCTGAACTCCTGCCAGCTGATGTGCTTACTGCTGAACTTTCTGTTACAAAAAGAGCTAAAAGATAGAGAAAAGCAAATTTCAGTGGCAGATGCTTTTGAATGTATGCTTCCAACTCCATTTTATGCCTTTGAAAATCTCCCCATAAACCATTTCATGCCTTTAGATATAGATGCCCTTATCTCAGATAACCTGCATGGGAGGATTGGCAGCACCCGACTGAAATTTCATTGGACCTATCCTACCATTCCAACTGAAGGTGGCTAAGTAGTGGGCCTCCATTTTACCTGGATAATTTTCAGCCCTAATTAAGCACACATGCTTTCAGACACAGGCTGGAACACTCTCAGGATGGAAAGCTTGCAGACACTCCACTGTCCTTGGTAAAGCCTTGGTTCACCCGTGAGGATGCACCGAGTGTGAATGATCAGGCCCTCAAGAGCCCTGTCCATCTGCAAGTCTCCCTAAGATTAAGATCTAGAAAAGCCTAGTTTGTCACACCTCTTTCCTTACTTTTGAGCCTATACCTTAGGTGTCAATGTAGAGTGGCTTTTATCTTTCTTGGAAAAAATGGGTGCTGCTTTCTGCATTTCCACGGGTCTTTTAGAGACCATGTATTTGTCTGTAGCACCCATCCAGAATCTCACCACAATAACCCTCCTGAAAAGCAGGACAGGTGGGAAGGCCCTTCATGTAGCCAGGTTTTTTGGTCCTCCCCATTTCCTGGGGCACTTCACTGATCAGTCCTGGATACTTCCCTCCTGGCTGTCAAGAGGTCAGGCTTTAACATTCAGCAATAACTTGGGTGGCTTCAGTCTGTAACCAAGACCGCTCTCATCCTTCCTTCCTACCTCCTCCCTGAGAAGGATGCTCCTGACTTTCATTTCCAAACAGTCCTGCTTGATATCATGGAGAGAAAACAGGGAACTGATTTCTTCAAAACACCATGAAATTGCTGTTGCAATTACAAAAAAACCCCCAAAAAACTAGGGCAACACTTGAAATTGGAGATTATGAGTTAATTTTTTAATGTGTGATAGTCATATAGAGCCACATTTAGAGTCTTATCCTCTCAGAGACTGCTAAGAACCTTTACCTGATGCAGATTTCAGTTTCTCACTAGACACTTCTCTAGTGGAAAGAGGTGAAAGCCAACCCTGAACACAAAAAAGCAGCCTAGTTTCTGCATCCATTAGAGAAGGACAAAATCTACACAGGAAGAATTGCCTATTAGAGTTCAACATTTCATTGGATTTTCATTTTCCATTAACACACACAGTTTAATTGATT
>VZTR01013062.1:0-136042 GCA_013400775.1 Chaetops frenatus | reverse complement strand
CTACTGACTCAAGAAAAATACTGCAAAGTCATGGTTGCATAAGTGCTGCAGGGAGCACAAAATGTCCCCAGACTGGAACACATCATGTCCAAAAATGAAGCTTTTATTTGAGAATGGAAACTAAGCAATAATTTTGTTATTAAAAATAGATGCCTTTTAAGGAAGTTGTGAACTACATGGATGAAACATCAGGAAAGAATAAGAATGTGTTGTCAGTCACCCTTCTCCCCTTTACTCCATAGGCCTGTCAGAACACACTCTTACATCAAATACTCAGATAGCTCCCACATAGTAGAATCCACCTACATTATCCACAACAAGGAGAAAAATTGCCAAAAAACATTATAATAAATTCTCATTATCATANTCATAACATCAAGAACAAAAACTGCATCTATGCATCATGAAACTGATAGTACCAAGTACTGCATGAAACATGGATCCCTTTACCTCCCAGCCTCCTAACCTCCATCTGAACCCATTGGAAAGAATTGAAGAATTTCACCTACAGCGTAAGCTGAAGCCTCTCCCAGGACCTAAAGACACACAGTGACCCCACACAACATCGCTGCTAAGCCCTCATGTTTTGCTGGACTCAGGGAGATTCAAGTCTGCTTCTAAGTTTCCCATCCTTTCCTCCTTCAGGGCTGGACTCTGAGGTCAAGCAGGCAGCACCACCAGGATCTCCACCATGAAGCAGAGCAGTGGAGGTGTAAAAGCTGGTAGTACTGGTCAGAAATAAAGCACATGGCAAGTATCCTGGAACTTGTATCTCTGAATTAATTAGATTTTTTAAATCCAACATATTACTTAGTATGGTGGGTATTTAGAATCCCCTATCATTGCCACAGTAATATAATACTCAAGTTAGCAAAAAAACTGATTTTCAGGCACAAGTGGTAGTTTAAAAACTAATCAGATTTGAATTACCAAAAGAAGTAATGAGAGTTGAACCATCCTTTTATTCCTTATTTGAAGTGATCCCCGCAAAAGCAGTGTTTCCACTATTGTTGTTTATCCCTCTGGCTTCCTATTCCTTTCTCTTTCTACTAACACTTTAATCTCTCAACTCTTCATCCACTCATCATTTCCTTAGGCTTGAAAATTAATCCTCTGAGGTCAGTGAGGAAACTTCCATTGACTCCAGGAGATTTAGAATTATATTGTACACTTAATTTTCCTCCCCCTTCTACCTCCCAACTTCCTCTTTTGTTTCTTCTGGAACTTATTTACTCATCACTTTAGCCATTCCATATCTGGTCCCATGAAATTGGGAATTAAATGGAGCATTAAGAAAGAGAACTAAATAGATGTCTCTCCAGCCATTATTATTGTTTGCACTTCCTATTATAAAGCACATTCCCTCCTGCCCCTTTTTCATCATCCTCTTTAAGACTTCTAAGCCCTTTTAGACAAGTATCCTATTTTATCCATTTATACAGAAACAAACATGACAGCTGAGTGAAGTGTGATGCTACTTGATAATGACAATTTCAACCACCTGTATTGCCAGTTGTTCTGAGAAATACCACTTCAAGAAAGCTTCATCTCTAGAAAACCACTATTTCATGGTTAACATAACTATTTCTTATTTTTTAAAGACCCAAACAGCCAATATAAGAACACACAATACATGTAAAACTCAACAACCCTTGATCTGTTTGGAGAACACCAGTACCTCAGTTTTAGATCTAAAATACTTTAGAAAATTCTATTTAAAACATAGAAACCTAATCTTAGCATGTTTCTATTGAAACCTCTGTGAATACTCCAACCACAGGAATTTCACATACAAATGTCTTCATTTTGCAGTGAAGGGGAAAACAAATGAACATCAGAAAATACTCTATTTATTAGTTAAGTAGTTACTCTCTAAAAAAACTTAATTCTCAAACCAGAAATCAGAATACTAACAAGTTCACAAGTATGTACATAAAAGAACAGCTGTAGAATCAAAAACTAACTCTGTAACTCTGAGTTGTAACTCTGAGCAGTCACAATATATAAAAAATTATTTTAAATATGAACAGCATCCCTTATACTTGCTCTCCACTTGAGAGCACTGCACTCATGTATCTGTGGACTTAATATAGCAGTAAACACATTATCCTTTACCACTCACTACATGGGATCAGAGATAAATAAAACATCAGGTAAGAAAATCTATTCATCTCCATAGGTTTTTTTCTCTCCAAATAATTCCAAAGAATAAAACACATCACTTTCTCAGGAAAATTTTATGGCTTAATCATATATTTACAGGAGTATTGATCAGCTAAGCCAGTGGACACACTTCACAGAAACATGAACTTTAATCTGTCAAGCCCACTGAGATGTCACCTAAAAATCATCCAGACAAGCACAGCTGGTGGGGAAATCTTTGCCAATGTACTGTCACTGTATTACATTTCAACTGATAGCTAAAAAAGGAAAACATCAGAAATATGAAAATAAACTTCAAAATAAATGCTCACCTTGTTATTCTAGACCCATGACAATCCACAGATGTGTGAGCAGACCCTAAACTGAGCCAACCAAACTGTCACTCCATACTGGGACACTGTCTGACAGAAACATGGCTTTCCATTTCCTTCTACCTGCTGTTCCAGCCTGTAATCAACGTTCTTGCTACACACACTTTCTTTCATGGAGCACTCCAGAAGAGCGTGAAGATTCCAAAAACAGATGCTGGGATGCCTTTGGTTATACATCAGTATCTTAATGATTACATTAAGATACATCAATATAAAAAAACAAGGTATACAAACTGATCATATTATAATCCCACTCATTTTCCTGTCCAATCACATCCAATATTTCCATCTTTGTTCCCAATATAAAACAAAAAGCTGGCCACTTAAAGTAGGCAAAAAATTAGTAGGAAGGATCAGAAAAGTTGCATATATGTCCAGCATGCAATAATTTAATTGGTAACAAGGAGCAACAATGCTGAAAAATTTACTGCAGAGTGAGCTGCATGACCAGAGGGAACCCTAAAACAACAATTATCTTAATCTAAGGCCTACAAATCTGAGAGAGAATAGTGCTCCAAGTAGAAGACAAAGTAAAAAAAGCTTCCCTTTGAGCTGAGCTATTGAAATGTAGTAACAAGTTACTCTTCCGTCTTTGGCAAATGAATAAATTGCAGGAAAGAGTAAATGAATTTCTTCTATTGCAGCCATAAAAATACTATATTTAGTTCTGCAGCTTGGCATGAATAAAGTCAATTTACACAAGTCTGGAAGAGAAATTCTTTCTACTTTGTCCAAAGTTTTAAACAAGACCCTAGTGATATTATTTTTGAAATCCATATAGAGTTCATGATTTTGCTTTAAGCCTCACTAATTAAAGTTAAGATTTATTTCTCAGAACAGCAGTAAAATATTTTAGCAACACAGAAAGATTAATTAAATTCATATGCTGGGGGTATTTTACCATGCAATGCTTTATGAAGTATCAATATAAAACTGAAAATTGATGATCAAATTAACTTGCATAAAGTATTATCTACTGCAAATCACAACACTGTATTATCCAGTTGCTCGGTAAGTGAAGAAAGTGTGTTTAGGACCTAAGTGTAGTTTTTGTATTGAGGCTTAAAGCTATTTACTGCATCAATTAGTTTATTTCAATCCCTCGGAACTGCCCAAAAAGCCAAGTTTAGGATCGCCTCTCAAAAACAGACCAATTGCTCCCTCCACTGGAAATAAGAGACCATTACACCGGGGTGCAGAGATCGCAGGTAAAACACGCACTGGGTAAGAAGCGAAGTTAAACAAATTAGAGGGGGTTTCCACTTAGTTACTTGACGGTCAACTAAGATTTGACAGGCTGATAGCCTGCACTCCTCACTCGCTTATCAGAAAGACTGACTTACACAAGTTTACAAAATCTAAAAGCTTAAAAGTAGAGAATGTAGGAGATGAGGCACCTGAAACAGGGAACCATAGAACCAGAGTAGCTTGCGTTGAAAGGGACCTTAAAGACCATCCCTGTGCCAGTTCCAACGCCCTGCCACGGACAGGGAAACCTTCCACTAGAACAGATCAGGCTGGATGGGGCTCTGAGTGGCAGAATTTCTTCCTAATATCTAATCTAAACCTATTTTTGGTTTAAACTCATCCCCCCTTTTCCTGCCACTTCATGCTGTAGTAAATAGTCCCTCTCCCTCTTTCTTGTAGGCTCTTTTCAGGTACTGGAAGGTCACAATAGGTCACCCTGAAGCCTTCTCCAGGCTGAACAATCCAATTCTCTCAGCCTTTCCTCATAGGAGTGGGGCTCCATCCCTCTATCATCTTCATGTCCCTTCTGTGGACTTGCTCCACCACATCTGCTCTGAACATCTTCAGACTCAGTAAAATGCTCCCATCAATTTTAAACACAAGGAATCTAAAGTTAAAAATATAGTATTTTCTGTACTCCACCTGCAGAGACAAGCAGGAATAGTTTTTAACTGAGAAACTTCTGCACAGGGATCTTCCTAGCAAATGTCATGGGAAAGCTGAACAGTCTTAGAAAATATCCATGTGAAATACAAACCCAGTGAACGTTAATAAGCAAAACTTGACAAACAAAATCCATGATCTAACAAGTTAAATGTTAATCTGTGCACGAAGTGAATTTCAGTCAGGTCAAGGTGAAGTTAATTTTCGGCATTTGGTACATGCAAAAACTTAATCTCCTTTCTCAAATACTATAAGAAAGAAAAAGTTGTATTTCATTGCCATTCTCAGAAGCTTTATCTGTGATGCTGCTCACCTACAAACATCCTCAATGAGAACCTAGCCCTTGCTTAGGCAGTCAGGGATGCTAAACTTGGTGATTGAAAGGTCCATACTAAACACCAGTAACACATCCTTGCTGAATAATGAAGCTGTAATGATGCAGGTCAGAAACCAATTGTCTTCAATCTTTTTATCGAGTAAAGACGTTCACAACTCACACCACTTGTACATGAATATTGATGATATCAAGGGTTCTCAGCTGAGAAAAGCAATGCCTTCAACCTCAGTTCCTGTTGTTACCCAGTGGTGCACAGACTCAGAGTATCAGCTAAAATGTGCTCAAAATCAAAGATATTTCTCCTGTAAGTCCTCCATCAATTCAGCAGTGCTGAATAATGAGACATGATACTGTTAACTGAAGGTTTACAATCCTGTTAAGCAGTAAAAGTTTAAAGCAGACATCCCATTAAATGACAGTAGTTTTCCTTGGAAAAGAACATATAGCACACAAAAATTAAGTGCTTGGTCTTCCCGTTTAACGGGTTGGTTACCCACAAAACCAAGCTTCAACAGCTTCTACAGCCTGATCACTCAGGAAGGATTTTGTAGCTGCATTCCAAAAAAACCCAAGCATACCCTTAGAGGAAAAATCTTTTGTGTTGGGAAAATTATTAGAGAAAACATTTCCAAGGGAATAATATGTTGTGCTAATCACAATTACGTTTATTTATTGATTAGCTGGTGTAGTTACAGTAGAAGAATTTTGAAGTGCTATGTTTATTACAGAACATTTTGAAAAGCTTTGCTCTTCAGTATATAACCAAAAGTCTGGGACTGTTTGCAAAATGAACTTCAGTGGCACTTCATTGGACATGAAACAACTAATCCTTGAAAATGGAAATAGAGGCAAAAAAAGAGACAAATTTAATGTCAAAGCATGATAAATAGTTTAAGAACATTGCTATACCTTAAACTTAGACCTGGTAAATACATAAATAGTATTACAAGGTTACAGTAAGAAAAGAATCCACCCAAAATTTTACTTCAGGTAGCAAATAGTGTTTTACAGAGAATTCATGGAGTTTCTAATTCTAACTGCACAACGAATCACTTGCAGTTACAGCATTTTAATCCTCAGCTGACCCCAGACACACCTGGCCATGAAACAGCAGCAATTCCAAGTTTGCTTCTAGAGGGAGAGAAAAGCTCATATAAAGAAAGTATGCTACTATGACCAGAAGCCTGAAGGATGCACTTTTAGTATCAACAGACACATTCTAAGCAGTATCACCAATTTTTTTTAAAAGCTATGACATTCTACTTACCTTAATGACAAATTTGTTGGATGCCATGATAGGTCAGTGTAAGCTGGTCCTATAAAAATACCAATTAAAAGTGATCAGCACTGGAGAAACACTCAGATCTCTACACCAGTCGAGAAAGGTTTTTACATCTGTGGCTCATTTTTTCATTACTGCTATTCTTCAAACCTACTCTGCTTTAAGAAAACCAAGGAAAACTCTTTTTTAAAGGAGAATAACTTAGCCATCTGTGTTGGCTTTTTTTAATGAACCTCATAACTGTCCAGGAACTTTGCATCCAACAGAGAAAATACAAAGTTAGAACTTTTTAAAGTAAGAAACTATCCATCCATACACACACATTATGTATATTTAAAACTTTAGACTACTACACACATAAAGCAACATAACCTGAGTCTTATGGTGATTGCACAAAAAGTAAACTCTGGACATTCTCCTCTCTTGCTTATCCCAAACAGGACCTAAATCACTTAATTTGGAATCCTGAGTGAGGTACATTGAGCTGCACAGACCCTGATCCTGCCTCAGACCATTCCGAATAGTTCAAGAAGTGTTGATTTGTGCTAGAAGTTAAACACTCCCTTGGGGTCAAGAAAAAACCCTCAATTAATTGCTAAGATTTTTTTCCAAACTGACAATTACAGTCACAGCACTGAAGCTACTTGGGAAGTTCATCATCCCCAACATAAACAGAAGCCAAAAACGGACTTGTCAAAAAAGGAGAAAATCAGGTTAAACTTGTGAAAGTCTTTCCAGATAATTCCACAATGCTGGGATTCAGGAGTGACATGCAATGGGCCCTATGGTACCAAATCAATAGCTATGAAAAACAGGAATACAAAAACTAAGATACATTCTATTTTCACACAGGGTAGGAAGAGAGCCAACAGACAACGCAGAGACTTGGATGGGTCAGAAAACCAGGTGAAGCAGTCTCACTAGAGGCAGGAGATGGAGTACCCAAACAATACAGTTCAAGCTTCAAAATGAGGAAAGAAAATGAGCATCAGTAGCTGCTGTCTGCAATAAATAAACTACAACAGAAAGCACACTGAGAATAGAGCTGCCTATTATAATCTAAAGTTTCCTAAAGGATTAGTGTCTTTAAATGGACAAATCTGGTCAATTTTGTAGGATATTGTATAGGAAAATACTAAAAATTGAGGAATATGTTCACATTTGTCATTGCATACTTCAAGTGATTGTTAAGTACTGCAATAGAGCTGTCTAAATTTCAGGACACAAGTCAGGCTGGGGATGTGTGTCTGTCAGGCACTACACTTACATGTTTCCAAATGCAGTCGTTTATTTAACTTCAAAAAAGTGCAAAACAAGATAAGCAACCACTTTAAAACTGTACAACTGTAGCACAGATTATTTTAATCTTAAAATTCTTAACAGTCTTGCACACAAAAGCTGGAATACCACCATGCCTTGTGCCGTGCCACTACCATTCTCCCTTGCACCAAACAGCCCTGGAAACATCTCAATTTTATCAGATTAAAGCCTGACAACTTTACTGACAGCAGCTTTGAGAAACACAAAGCAAGGAACAGAGCTCTGGATCACTTGAGACATCCTATTTCAGTTCATGTAGTAAATGCTACTCTATAGAAGTAAACATAGTACAGAAACTACATGAAGACTCTCAGTAGGAGATAAAACTCAGAAGTTGTTGAGCTGCTAGAAGTAGTTCAGATGAGATGCTGAAGTGAGACTGCAGCCAGTAAGTGAAAACCAATGGAGTTTCTCAGTTCCTCCCTGTCCCAAGGAACAATATTCAGACTGCTAATGTTTTCTCACTAATCCTTACAGTAGCAATAATATAAAAAAGAATTGCAACAAAACATGGCAAAGCATCACCTCTTCTCCAAATGCTCGTGTTCTGCATGAGAAAAAAGAAAGCACATGGATGGATCAGCTGAACTTATCCTGGCTCACTCATCTCTTTCTGGTAACAATTTACGTTCCAGAATACTACTGCTGCAACAGGTCTGCTGCTACTCATGTGAGAACTCCTGGCAGGCAGAAATCCCCTCCAAATAAAATTTACAAAATAATATAAGAAAAACATAAAGAAGGAAAAAGACACACAAGAAAAGTTACCTCTGGTTCAGTTTGGTTTTCCTGGGAGTAAACTGACTTTGAGAGTTTGCCAGCTACTCCATTCTTTGCACTGACCACACAGATAAGACAAAGGAAATACAGCAGACAGAAAAAATGTAAGCAAATCCTCAGAAAACAAAAAGGAAAATATTTTATGCGTGAACCATCAGGAGAATCACTGAAGAGACACAGGTGAAAAAATACTCAATACTAAGACATCAGAGGGTGAGGGAAACCATTCATCAACTGTTCAAGAAAAAAAACCAAAACCAACTAGCCCAAAAATACTTTGCCATTTCCTGTTTAAAACAAACAAACAAACAAACAAACCCACCACAGATCTGTTAGAACTGCTACTGTTTGACAGCAATATTCTGTCTCATTGAATGCTTTTTAAAAATATTTCTATATATATATTAAAAAAAAAAAAAAGTCCTGATGTGGGATGTGTAGTATTCCAAGACCTAAAATGTTGATACAACCTGTACACAAAGGCATGATTTAGAATTAAACACAAAGGTTGCCTGTAGCTAGAGTGAGACACACTTCAAAAATGACGTGGCAGAATAGCTTTCATTCCTAAAATTGAGTCAAATGGGGCGGTGGATACTCAGAAGCCAGAAAACATGGTCACCCAGAGAGAAAGCTCAAGTGACCTCTGCCAGCTGATGAACAGCACCTTACCTTAGCAAAGCAGCTTCCTGTGGCGAGGAAATGAAGAGGTCGGGAAGAACGAGGAACCGAAAACTCCCGCCACACACACAGAGGTACAGCAGCAAGCTTCACACACTGTCCATCGCCGGGCGCCTTTACTACACCATCGTGGGTTGGGGGAGCATCTGAAAATGGCAGAAACAAACAAACAAATGCTAATTAAGGAACTCTGCAGGGTAAGTTGGTATTAACTATTTTTGTAGTTCGAAATGAACTATCACAATTATAAAAGAGGAGTTTTCTGAACTTTCCCATCCAGCACTTGTCAGTTTCTGGGAGCGGATCCTAGGTTCGGGATGAGCAGTGCAATGCTCAGCTACTCACACATCCCATAAAGCATCTCTAGTTCTGAAAAGACACGCCAGAATCTGCCCATTTTTGCCACTCAGGATTTTTATGCTCACTGTTGCCAATTACTCCACTTGACCCTTGAAAAGTACACTTCCAGCCAGTCGGCACCTTTTCTCTTCATTGTTATTTACACTCCTTCATTCATAAACCACCCATTCATCTTTAAGGCTCAAGAAATCAGTTTCAAAAACATGACCCAGTCACCACAGAACTGCAGAACTAGAGGAACGTGAGGTTCTGAGAAACATCAGTGGGCTTTCACAGACACGTACTATTTTTCTTAACTTTTGTGGAATAGCTGAGTACAATTAACAAATTACTATACAATGAAAAAAATATATACATACTCCTTCCCGCATGGAGATCAGCCATTAAATACTTGTCTTTTGGCTACAGTTATAAACTTTACAACTATAAAGGAATTTGAAAACAAACCCATTCATTAACACGTGAATATAAAACGAGATATTCTTGACAGCGACTGCAGGAGTAGAGAGAAGAGTGAACGCCGGAAAAGTCTTACTGTATCCACAGGAGTATTTCTTGTACTTACAAGAGTGAATACAGGAAAGCAAAAGAGCTAAGGAAAAGCGGAGGTCAGGGAACAAAGCTATTTGAATTTGTTTTGGCCAGGGCAATTCTGCCGGCCCACAGGAAGCCTCAGATAGCTGGGCGCAGGTGTAATGCGGAGTGACTGCGGTGGCAAGTAAGTAAGGAAGAAAAATCAGATATATAGCTATATACACATACAGGTATTTATAAGCGTGGGCAGTGCCTGGCCGGGCTGGGCGGGGGTGAGGAACGGCCCGGAGCAGCTGAGGCGGCGCTTGAGGGAGACTCAGTGGGAGCCGACCGGCGCCAGAGCCGCGACTCTCTCCGAGCATCCCCTCACAGGTTTAACTGAGGAGAACAGAGGGGCTGGAGCCTCAGGCGCGGCCGCAAGAGCCGGACGACACAAGCCAGGCAAACATCCCCCTCCCCACGCCGTGCCTGCCTCCCGCCGCTCCTCTGCCCTACCCAAAATGGCCGCGCCCGTCGCCGCCGCCGCCCGCCCCTCGCTGCCCGCACGCAAAATGGCCGCCAGCGGCCGAGGCGGGCCCAGGCCCCGAGTGACGCGGCGCTCGGCTAATGGCGGGCGGGGAGGGGCGGCACGTCCGGGGTCGTGCTCCTTTAATTTCTTCTTCTTCCTGTCGGAGCGCATTTGAACGTGTAGGGGGCGAGTGAGTGCTTGCTGCCTTGGAGGGCTCCTGGGCAGTGTCTTACTTGCTCCTTCCTTCCCTGAGGGTGGAGAAGCCTTAGGTGCGCCGTGCCCGCGGTCTGTGCCCGAGAGAGCCGCTGCCCCCTCAGCCGCCCGCGGTTCAAGGTCGCTGGGACGCAGGGAAGGAGGAGGAGGAGGAATGGGTTGTGAGGGCTGCACAGTTTTATGGAGGGGTGGTTGGTAGGGCGGGTTACACCTGTCAGGGGCATGGAGTTGGGCCGGTGTAGGAGCGTTTCCTCTCCGAGTTGTAGCTTCGTAGCCGCTCAAACCGGTGAGGTTTTGGTATAAAACCTGAGTAAACGTGCGAAATCCCATGAAAAGTAGTTTTTTTCAAATTTTTATTATATAAGGAATAATTTGTTTCTCCTTTTGTAATGGTGCTGGTCCTGAATACCATCAGGTGATCAGGCAAAAAAGGTAAAGTATTGTCAGAAGCATCACACTTTGCTTTGCCTGCAATTGAAAAATTCTATATTCCGTTAGAAGCTCAGCTAGTCAGTGAATTTTATTAACAGAGGTCGGGAAGGTGTATCTTGAACCTGCTTTGGGGCTTCAAATATTTACCATCTGACCAGTAGCGCTTGTAATTAGGTAATGCTTTGTTGTGTTTAAGATTTAGCATGCCAAAGTTCGAAGCAAATGTAGCAATTAACATTTTAAAATGTCTGAGTTGAGGTTGGTTTTTTTTTTTTTGTATGTTCACAAAGTAAGGCTTTTTTTGTTTAGTGTTTTAGTCGTTGCTGCAGTGCAATTAAAGGTATTAACGTTCAGCTTCATCTGTTCAGTGTTGTGATTATAGAGTAAGAAAAGAAGGATTTCTAGAACATGTTTAAAATAATAAATTGTCTTTACTTAGGTAGATGCCAGTTTGCAATGGGTCTTAAAACCTTCTGGAAGGACAACAAAGTTCTGATTGTTATGGGATTTAGCCTTGGGCTGGTGCACTGGGGCTGGTATTTTGTGAAGTCCAGTCCTATTTTCCAAGTGAAGACAGAGGATTTTGTTCCAGAACCTGGGATTGTGGCATTCATGGTGCAAAGCGATCGCAAAAATAAAGAAAAATAGCATTAGTACTTTGTTTTTTGGGTAAGTTGCCTAATTAGTTGTATCTGTGTGTTTGAGGGAGAAGATGAATTAATTGAGAATTTTCAAACAGATACAGCTTTGGTGTTCTAACTTTAGTCTTTCAGGGTTTTATTCTTCTTTGCAACTAAGTTAATTTTTTGTACCTGCATGGACCCAAAAAGTGCCTCATAAATCTCAAAAACTACTGCTAAACCCCACATGATGTGATCTATTAAGTGAGGGTATTATGTGTCATAAAGATATTTTAAAACAAGCTCCAGTAACTTCAAGACAGCCATCAAACTTCAAACTCTTGTGACTGGATCTAGAACGGTGTCCTTTCAGGCTTAAAACTGACCAGAAATAATTGTAACTTTACATAGTAACATGTTCTGTGTTAGTAGGATGGTGATTACAATAGAGAATGAAACAGAATGAAGTACAAGTGTAAATAGAGTTTGCATAGAAATGTCAATAAACATTAAGTTTTACTGTTTTAAAGACTGAAAAACTTTATTTGTGCCATCCTGAAGTAAGAAACCTTTGTCTGAGCCGGATTTCTTAAAGTTGTTTGAACATCAAAAGCTGTTGTTGCTGTTGCCTGGTAAGCACTGCTGACTAGTTGAGTTCTTTTGTTCTTGAGTAAAATCAGGTGGATATCACTTTAGTTTTGATACTTCAGTGCAATTCAGTGAAGTTTATGGTAGCTTGTTACTCATAGATCTGCTGGTAACAGTAGAGACCAGTGGTCTAAATTGAAGTTATTAACAAATAGGTATAATTGATGCACTTTCTATGTTCATAGTAAAATCACACTAGTAGATTTTCTGAGTTAAAAAGCATTATAGGATATATAGGCCAGTTGACGTTCAGCAAGGCCCAGTGCCACATCCTGCGCTTGGGTCACAACCCCATGCTGAGCTACAGGGAAGAGTGGCTGGAAAGATTCCTGGGAAGCTGGTGACAGCAGCTGAATATGAGCCCAGGTGGCCAAGAGAATCCTGACCTGGATCAGCAATGGTGTGGCCAGCAGGACCAGGGCAGTGATTGTCCCCTGTGCTCGACACTGGTGAGAGGCACCTCCCTTCAAAGAGGACATTGAGTCCCAAGAAGGGCAGTGGTCCTGTGAGGAGTGGCTGAGGGAGCTGGGGATCTTCAGCCTGGAGGAAAGAAGGCTCAAGGCAACCCCATTGCTCTCTACAACCACCTGGAAGGAGGCTGCAGGCAGCTGGGGATTGGTCTCTTCTCCCAAGTAACAAGGGATAGGACAAGAGGAAATGGCCTCAGGTTGCACCAGGGGAGGGTTAGATTGGATATTTGGATATTAGGAAAACTTCACAGAAAGGGTTGTCAAGCACTGGCACAGGCTGCTCTGGGAGGCGGCTGAGTCACCATTCCTGGAGGTGTTTAATGGATGCATAGATGTGGCACTTGTGGACATGTTCAGTGTCCTGTTCATGTGGCTTGGCAGTGCTGGGGTAACAGCAGGACTTGACCTTAAAGGTCTTTTCCAACCTAAATGATTTTGTGATGCAGTATTTGTCCTTCTGTGACTTTTGGTGAAAACTAAAATAGGTCAAGCTGTACAATATTTTCATAAGATTATTCTAATGCCTTTCTGGTTTTTATTGTAGGTATAACAAGCCTTGAAGGTTTTCATCTGTGACTGTTGTCAGAAAAGATGAAGAAAACTACCTGGAGTAGAAAGAACTTTCTGCTTGTAGCAGGACTGTCATTTATAGGTGTCCATTTAGGAAGCATGCTTGTAAACTTTGTTGCAAAGAAGTCTGCTCAATCTCATTCAGAAGCTAAAAGAGATCGTCCGGAATGAAATAGCTTCTGGCTGCCACTGTTTATCAGTTTTGCAACATGATTTAAGCTTCATTTTAAGAGAGGTGATTAGTACTTTCAGGAATGTTATATGTACTGTTTCACACTGAAAATAACAATCCTTACCTGCAAATAATTAAAATGTACTACTCTTTAAAATTTACAGGTGCAATGAATTATAGGTCCAAGTAAAAATGAAATGTTTTGTTGGCTAGAATTAAAATCTTACCTTCAAAATGTCTCGCCTTGAAGCTAAAAAGCCTCCATTATTTATTAGTAGGCCTTTAACTAGAGATGCAGTGAGTCAGTCACTGTCTCTGCTGAGTGGAATATTAAAATCTTCCTACGGTCCTGCTGGTCGACTCAAGCAGCTCCACAATGGTGTGGGGGGCTGTGTTTGTACCACTTCCCAATCCTCAGCCCTCCTGGGGCACCTTTCCACCAGCCAGCCCTTGCTGCGTGTCCTGACAGTCTCTGTACAGAGCCACGTGTCACGTTTCAGTGACTGTGGCTTATTCACTCCTATTCTTTGCTGTGGCTTCATTGAAAATTTCAGGAGCCTGAATGTTGTACCTTTTACTATCATTAAAATAAGCAGGCATCTTCTAAGTTTGTGCATGGACCACCTGACGTCTGAGGCTTGTGGCTGCCGGGTGTCTGTGGATTTTAGCAGTTTTGAGACTCTTGTTTGTTTGGTACGTAGCATTTTAACAAGCAAACCTGCCTGCATGCTGAATAAAACAGAAGTTGATCATCTCACCACACTGGTTTTAAAGGCTTTTTTATTTACTGTTCCATGTCATGCCGAGACTAATGCTGTTTTAGGGAAGTGTGTCATAGTACCTGTGAAAGGTAGAAGAGTTGTGGATTCTACAGTTCTTCCTGGACTGCTGATAGAAACTCCAGAAATCCAACTGGGAAAACCACTTGCTGTCAAAAGGGCTGGTTCAAACATGATCAGAATTGCACTTTTCAGTGTGTCCATGTCAGGAGATGGCTTTAACCCTGAGGAAGGAACTATAGCAGTCCATCACGGAGTTTCTCTGGAAGCGTCAGAGCTGAATCAGTTGCTTGATGTGGGGAAGCAGCTAGTTAAGGATGAGGTGGGCCTTGTAGTGGGCCAGAAAGTGATGCATCCCTCCTTGAAGCAGTACCTGAAGGAGAACGGTGTCATCGCTGTGGACAGGGCTGGGCTGTCTCTGATGGAGTCCCTGGGCTGCATGACAGGTACAGGGCCAGTTCTCTGCTCTACACTATTGTCCTGGAGTTTTCATTGTTAGGTGAACATTGCCTGGGATGCTGTCATTGCAGACTAAGGAGCCTTTTATTTCACTCTGTATCCTACTTTAGCAGCTGAGCAAGACTTTCCTAGTCTGAAAACCATTTTTCAAGGTGAGATTGGCCTTATACAGGCCCTGATGGTGGCATACCACAGGTGTTACTACTGCATGCTGCATGAAAGATACCCAATTCCAGTAACTATTTTTGAACTCTGATTCAAGGCAAATGAAATAATTATTTTATCTCAGACTATCACCAAGTCTGGCACTCTAAATGTGTGGTTTCTGTTTGTGATTTCCTGTGTGAATTGAAATGTCAGGTATTAAACAATGTATGTAATTGTAAAAGCCATGAGGAATAAAGTTTATGCTTTATGGAATGCATCAGCTAGCTGTTCTGATGGTACCACATACTGTTTTCTGCTTTTTTTTAATTGACAGGTTCACAGCCTATAGCTTCCATACATTCGTTGTCTCCTGGCTGTTATGGCAGTTTGAAAGATTTGTGCATTGAGAGTTTTGCTTCAAAGCATTTTCTCCATCTAATTCCTGAGGACACAGTTATCTGCAGCCTGATACTCTGCAACAGAAGCGAAACAGCATGGGATGAGTTAAAGGTAGGCAAATTTTCTTCAAATCTTCTATTGGAAAGTCATGTTTTTAATGAGAAAATAAAATACCGAGAAATATTAAGTTTAATATTAATACTAAGTTCTAAACATTGAGTTTAGAAAGGTAATTTTTTCCATACATAAACGAACTTTATTTATTTCCAGAATTTCAAAATCCTCAAAGTGCTCATATTCATTTAATGCCTCTGTTTTGATACAGGAAGTTGTTTAGGGACAGGTACATCTTTCAGCCGTTCTTGAGGCCAGTGCTGGATAAATATTTTCATTTTTATTACTTGGTCTGTGAGAACACAAAAATAAAAACTGTGTAGCAAAAAGCCAGCAGCAACACATACAATGATAGTCAAGCATTGTTTTGCATTGGACAGTTGGTCTGGAAATGTCATTGATACTGATTGACTTTTTATATATAGCCCTATTTTGAAAAAAGAAGGAATAAAATGCAGCTTTTTATTTCTGCCTTTCCACAGTGTGGACAAATAAAGACAATATCTCATTAAATGAACATGATTTTGGAAATTACTCAGCAACTTTATATCCACGTGTAATTCAAGTTTATGGACTCTGTACCAGAAACTACTGAAAACTTTATTCCAATGTTTTTTTCAATGGGGACAAATCCTATTAATCATGGTATGTCTAACAAGAATTTCATATGATTTCAGCGTGTCTGTGAAACTGCAGAACACGTGTTACAGTTAACAATGAAGGAACCTTTGGCATTATTAGGAGGGGGCTGTACAGAAACTCACCTGGCTTCATACATAAGACATAAGGTATGTAAGACATAAGGGTTTTAAAGATGCTTAATATACTTAAGAAACAAGAATTTATGTAGAATTACTGCAATAGTTACAACACTTGTCTCTTTCTAGATTAATGTGGCATTTTGCTAGCTACTAATACAAAATAAAGGGTTCTATTTGAAGCACTCAGGTTTAATTATATCATTTAAACTTAATACTGTATTTGTGCTTGTTGATCTTTCTTTAGGTATCTATTATAGTAATTGTATGTTTTTAAGTGTTAAAAATATGTAGAGTTTTTATATTGAAAGATGATAATGCACAACTCTGCTTTGACTCCTTCCTATTGTAGGATAATCATGACTTAAACATTTTTTACTTAGAACTGAACCATCTGTTTGAGGGGAGAAAAAGCAGCAGTACCATACATGTTTAAAATCATCTCTGTAAAACAGTGTTCTAACTTTACTTTCCTTGTTCTGGTTTCTTTTTTAGAGTTCAAATGTGGCTGCCAGCACTTTGAAAGATATAGGTTGTACTCAGACACAATACCAATTGGTTGCTGAAGGGTTTTGCCGTTCCCTGGAGTCTGTAGCTTGCTCTCTGAGTCATGATGGTGAAGAAATTCTTACAGACATGGTTTATGGGCACTGTTGGTTTGTTCCATCAGGTTCTCCCTGTGTCTCCAAGTGGTCAGATTTAGTTTCAAAATGTGGCTGTGGGATGAATGGTAACACAGAAGACCTCAGCTGGAGATTTTTGCAAGGCCAGTCTGGCTCTCCTGTTCTACAGGGCTGCCCTAGAGAGCCCTCAGTAAAGGTTGCTGACCTCCTGACTCTGGATTGCTTTGCTGCCAAGTGCAGTGGCCTGCAAGTAGCTCTGGAGACAGCCAACCTGATTTTGGATCTTTCATACATAATTGAAGATCAAAATTAGTGCTGATCTTATGTGATTTGTGTTGTTTAGCAAGACGCTGAATTGAAAGCAGGGTAATGTATAATGTGTTAAAACACTTGAATAGGTTAGAATGTGAACAGCAGACAAATTTAAATTCAGCAGTTGGCCGTTGAACACTCTTCTCATTGTTAAGCTGCTGTGCTCTCAAGCATTTTCAAATGTTCAGCCTGTTCCTTCTGCATTAAGGAAGGTTTTGGGTGTTTGTTAGCTCTATGGCATCTTTAGAGGAATGGGAGAAGTGGATTCACTTACTGAAAAAACATGTTATGTATTCGAATTTATACAGTCTCAGCAAAAGCTTATATTGCAGCAGAACTTTACCACTGGTATTTTTAATTGTGTAGGTAAAAAAGGCTTAGCTTGACTTAGTAGATACCTTGAACCACTTATTTTTAATTTTGTTTCGAATTTTTTGTCACCAAATACTACATGTATATGCAGTTTCTGTTTCTAAATGGCTGAAATATTTTAATTCATATATGTAATTTATTTTAAAAGTTACAAAAACTTAACTTGGAGCTTTTAAGGTATCAGGTGGCTAGTAGAAGATTTAAAAAGAAATGGCAGACTGGGTGGAAAAAACTTTTGTCAAGTGGACCTTGATTGTCTTCTCTGGGATACAGGACAGCCTATAATGAAGTTTCTATCATTTAAGCAAAGCTGCAAGAAAGAATATTCCACTTATCATTCAACTAACTCTTTGACTCTGCATGGCTCCTTTTAATGAAGTAAGGTTTTAAGCTGCTCAGGCTTGTTTTGATCTTTAAATAAGACTGCAGACTGAATGATCAAAACTTATTCTCAGCTTGCATGCAAGATCAAAAAGGGTGTTACAGTTTCTTACTTAAGCTCATTTTCTTTGCCACTTTTCTTCTCCCTCTTTGTTTCCATTCATAAGGGACAAATTGTTCATGGTGTGTTTCCAGAAAACATCCGAGTCAGGTGTAGTCTGTCGCTGTCGAGTCACAAAGGACATAGACTGCGGTGTTCATCAAATGCAACCGACCTCTTTATTGAGAAACTGAACACTATATATAGTGTATTTCACAACAAGCAATTTTCCATTGGTTACTATTCTGACTCCATAACACCATAGGCTAAAAAGTTATAAACAATTAGTCTAACCAGTTATGATTTTCTGCAGGTGCAGATTGCTTACTTAACGTCCAGCATTCTTGCTCTATGTTGATACGAAGTTAGCCTGAGAAGATGGATTGTTTTGATTCAGTGTGTGAGAATGTATCTTGCCTTCTCACAGGCAGGCAATTGCTTCATGGCTGTAGCTGAGAATTCTCTTCTCAAAGTCCATTCAGAATCGATAGTAGTCTAGTCTGCTTATTTTTTTTCCCTGGTCTCTTAACTTTTTAATGTATTTATTTACTGCATATAAGCAGTAGAATTGTTATGTATAACTCAGTTTTGAAATATGTAATTAAAACCAGATCTTTCCAGACCTCTTGTACAACGTCCTTTTAATTTTAAGAGCATAAGTAATCATTTTCTCACTGGGAAAAAAATGAAGAGTTATTTAAAGTTCTTTGTCTTTTTATGACCTGAAATGACTGCTTCAGTGCTGTAAGGCATCCTCTGGGGGCTTGTGGAAGAATGTTACAAGGGTTGAGAATGGAGGCTGCTCAAAGCTGATTACTAAAAAGGCTGCTTTTATATCTTGATCCTCCCATATGCCAGGAACTACATGAAAACATCAGGAGTAATGAAGCCAAATGATGGTATGTTTCTTAAGGCACAGAAGAATCTTGGTAATACTTCATCTAATTATGATTCTCCAGCTCAGAGTGCTGAATTATACTATTTTACTTCCTATAATAGCAGCTTGTTATGCAGTGTGAAAATGTTGAGTTTAGTGACTACAGCTGTGAAGTGAAAATTAAAACAATCTTCAAGTAGAAGTAGTTGTGAATGTTCTTCTGTCTTGGTATCTGAAGGTCAGATCACAGCTCTTGAATCAGAGCTGACAATGGTTTTTATTCTCCCCCAGAAAGAAAGTCGCAGATTAGAAAATGGAAAAAAAATTAAATTTCATTTCTGGTAAGCAGCTAAAAGTTCATTTATACCTGAACTAAATATAGTTTCATATATAGATAATTTTAGCAACAATGAATTTTTTGTCTCCTTCTGTGACTGAAAAAAAAATAAGCAGCTTTCTCTGTTTATGGACAGTTCTTAGTTGTACTACAGTATGCTTGAACCTTTAGTGTTGCCTCATCTTTAAGGGGTAACATAGAAGGAGCATTTCATAGATACTTTTTAAAATCCAAGTAAAAAAGAATTTTGACTCAATCTAACGGCAACATAAAGTAACATCTTTGAACTTCCATGTTTTCTGATAAAATTTGGATGCAGAAATGGTTGGGTTTCCCCTTGTGTTTTAAAGTTGACAAAATGAAATATCCTCTCTGATAATGCCTCTTAGGAGCCACTATGGTTTTACTCCTGTTCCCCTTGCCATTTTAAGTTTGTTCAGTGGGAAAAATTAGCATTACATAAGTATTTAGAGTCAAGTGTTTTCTGATCATGACCTCAGTCTTGTCTGATTTCCAGTTTGCTCAAAAGCTATTAATTTAAACTTGAATAATGCACAAGAAGTACAAATATTCATTTCCAGCCTTCTTAGCTGTGTTCATGCTCCAGGCCTAGAAAGAGAAATAAAGGAGTGCTGATATTATAATCACTCAGGTCAGCATATTTAAGTAATACACCAGTGTAATATATCTGCTCCTCAATTCAGGATTTGTTTGGTAATCCAGTTCCCATTTGATACTTAAAACTTCAGTGTGAAGACCTGAAAATGCTGATTAATTAAGGGATCTTTATTATTGTGACCTATTTCAAACAGATGCACCATTAAATGTTATTATTTTGCCATTGGTTAAACATGCATAATACCTGTTTTTCATTGATTCTGCTTCTTACCTGTGAATTTTTAGGGTCACTCTGAGTCACATCTGAGGTCTTTTTCTGTCTATTCTCGTATCTAGAAAATGGTAACAAATATTTGGGGATAAAGCATTCTAAGATTTTAATTTATTTTTTTTAAACATAAGTGTTTAGGCTTTTTTTAGGTTGACCAGCCATTACAGTGTTAGATCTATCCCAGTAAGGAAAGAGAATATTGATTGCTGGCAGAGCTTGTAAGGAAAATAGTGCCTGGAGTATCACAAGCACAGTAGAGCATGTATAAAACAATTCACCTTACCCAAAACCTCAACTTTTCAATTTTATTTGTGCCCTTATTTTGCTGTGCTGGTTAGGAAAATGTGGTATTTATCACATTTTCAGCAGTGCTATGTGAACTGAGTCACAGAAGTATTATACTCTTCAATCTCAAAAAAATAATTATCTTTGAGTCAGACAATGTCATAGGAAGAACTTTAACTGGATCTGCATTTACTGCTGTTCTGAAGATGCAGAAACAGTCTCTCTTAATTGCAAAGGGACTGCCTCCAGCATGCTTACAGTCTGCCAGCCAGACTTTTTGAGAAACCATATTACAATGGTTAGTTCTAGAATATCAGTAGCTTTTATCCATTATTGTAAACACAAGTTATTTCTATGTTTACCAGCAGAGACATGTTGCACAGTATTAATAAATAACCTTTTGACCAGTAACACTGTGATCTTAAATTCTCAGTTAAGAAATACCTTTGCTTTTTGTCTGTATGCATTGCCTGGTATAAATTAGTCTTATACATTATAAGCTCAAAAGCTTATACAAATACGTTCTTTATGCTGGAAACAGAAATGTAGTCCTAATGTATGTAAATAGAGCCACCATGTCATTGTTCCAGGCACCAATAAAATTAATTGCAGAATAGGTTCCAGGATTGGGCTGGGAACTTCTTAGTTTAACTCTGCTGACTTCCATTATTCTTGATCTAACCATTAAACATATTTTATTTTCATACCTTACTGCAAATATCTTTATAAATTTGAGCTTTTAAATTTGCTTGCACATGAAAAGCTTTTATTCAAGCTTTCATCATGTGCCTGGAAGGCCCCAGCTGTGTGTGTCTGCCTTCTGCAAACTGTTTACTGGTGTCCTTGTTATTTTCTGTCATGACAATATCAGCTCTCCTCAGGTACACATTAAATACTAGTTGCTTATTATTTTAATACTATTACATGCTGAAGCTGAGGCTCAGGCTGCCCGGGTGCCTAAGCTGTGTTGAAGGCAGACGTCCTCCAGCTACACACACACACACAGCAGCAGCAAGCAACCCTGTCAGCTCTAGAGAGCAGATTGTAACCCAGCACAGGCAGGGAGAGCTTTGGCTCAGGTTCCAACAGGTTTTAATCTGAGGAGAGCCCGGACACCAAAAAGGCAAAAAGTACAGAATGCAGGGGGTTTTATCGGGCTCAGATCTCAAAGGAGGGTTCCAATGTGGGACCAGTCAGTAGAGAGCACGGGAGGTCTCAGGGTGGGGTCTGGGGAGAAGGACAACAGTACATCCCAATGGGGTAAACCGAGGGGAGGGATACAATTTAAACTAACCAGTGGGGCGTCGTACTTTAGGGGAATTCCAGGGAGGGGTAAAGGGATTGACATTTCAGGGGAGAGTTTAAGGGGAGAGGATAGATTTAAACCAGCCAGTAACAAGTGCAGGAACCAGGAACTTTCCAGGCATGGGGTGGGGAAGAGGAAGGGATTGACAGCTTCATGGGCAGGGTAGGGGTCTGACAAACTGGGAAGAAACCAATAAACTTGGGGGGAACCAGCACAAACCAACTAACATAGAACCAAATCTAAAAATACACTACAATAACATGCTGTCTGCTAAGCATTTGTGTGGCAGCACTGTGATGTCAACAGCTAGTCCTTATTGGTAGCCTTCTTTTTATAAGCCATTAAGTCTAGTCTCTTCTCCTTTAAGGCTTTATGATATTGGTGGACTGATACTTTATCCCTGGTAAAAAAAAAAAAAAAAAAAAGTGAGGTTTGGGGGGAAATGAGTTCCCTGCTCTGTGGGGATGACTCGGAAGGACCCTGAGTCACCATTTGTGTGTGGGCTGTGCAGGCTCTACTGATGGATAATGCACTCGGGCAATGACTCAATGGTTTTTTTCAGGCAATTGTAGGAACTATGATACTTTCAATTCTTGGAAGACTTTGTGACTTTTAAGAGCCAGAAGCAAAACTATTTCACTCTCATTTATTACTCTTTGTAACTAGTATTTGTCTTGCCATGCCCATTCACTTGCTTACCCCTCACCTCAACAGAGGGAGAAAATGGAATGAAAAACTTCCTGAGTCAAGATAAACCTCTCCTGCCATGTTTTCCACAATTTGCCCCTAAATTTCTTGCTGCCAAGTGGCATTTTGCCCTTTTTTTAGATGTGTTTAAGCAGAGCTGCCAAAGGCCTAGGGCAGCTGCTGGAGCCAGTTGGGAGCCCCCTGCTCCCTACAGAGCTCCTGATGTACCTCAGAGGGAGCCATTTTGACAGCCCTCACGAAGGCTGCTGAAAGGTGTTGAAAAATCGCTGGTTTTAATGAAACCTGAAGCCAGAGAAGAGCACTAGAGCTGCCAACAAAGCCTAACATTGGCAGAGGTGCTGGGGAAATGGGGTTTTTGCTTGTGCAGTGAGTGCTTCAGGAGGTACAGGCACCCTGGAGATCAGCCAGCTGAAGAGCTGACCTCAGAAAAGGCAGGGCCAAAGAAAAACCCAGCTTCTCTTGGACAAGGGTGATATAAATCTGTGGTTGCTGATGGTTGTTATCCAGGGCAGCTGTGACAGGCTGTCCTGCTCCCCTTAGAGACAGACCCCAGGGAACTACCTGTGGAGAAACAAGGGTCAATGGTGTGCTGAAAGACTGGGGAGCTTCCAGGATGTGGGCACTTTCTGGGAAGGCTTAGATCACTTCCCTGTATCTTTGAGAAGGGGAATGGCTCAGCAGCACTTCATGAGGAAGTTTTGGCAGGAAGAGCACCTACCCACACGCATAAAAGCCTCCTCAGGAGTGGTTTGAGGATACGAGTGTGTATGGGATAGAGACAGAGGATTGACCCTGGGCCCGTCCATCATCACGTGTGCTGCCGTCCATGAGATGACTCCAGAAAGTGAGTTTTTCTACATTTACTTTGCACCAGCACTGTGCCTGCTAAGCAGGGAGTTGTGTGAAATGCCTGTCTATGCCAGCCTTTTTTCTCTTTTTCTGCTTTCTGTTGCTTCATTTTTTAAGCAAGCAAGGAAATATTTCTCCTATAACTAACAAAGGAAGTACAAATTCTTCACTTGGTTTTGCATGCCTTAACCCTGGTGTGCTGTCTTTCTTATTTGGGATCGCCAGCAGAGGTGAGGAAAGGAAAATGAGATTTTTAGTTTCTACTTGTGTTCTTTTTGAGTATTTAAAATCATGATCCTAGAAAGCATGTCCTGAAACTGCCTGCCCCTGTATCACTGAAGTGTCATGTAGTTGTGAACAAGCATTGCAGCAACTTCCGTGCTTTGTATTTGACCCAGATATTTTTGCTGAATAAGGTTTTGAACTGTCCTGTCATGATACTTTACTTGTAAATGTGAATTTGTCCTTAAATTATTCTTTTTTGTTCCATAAATTGTTTGGTGTGGCCAGTCTGATGTGTTAATGTTCTACAGCTGGAACATTTCTAATTGAAAGTTGGTTTCAGCTGAAACGTGGTTATTTGGGGTAGTAGCTAGGACTGCTGAAGATACCCTTGCTGTTTCTTACCTTTAAAATTAACTAATTAGAAAAATGTAATACAAAATGCTAAGAAAGAGAAATACTTGAACCCTGTATTGAATAATCCAGTCATCTCTTTTTTTACTGGTATAGTGTGAGCCTTTGCAAATAAAGAGCTCATCTCCAAAACAAAGCAGCAGAGAAATTAGTTTAGATTCTAATAACAAAAATTGCCATGCAAAACCCTCCTTTGGGTACTGAAATATTATAGCACCAAATGAAATTTATAAAACCCATATGCACTTCATGTGTTAGTGAATGTCAAATCCCTTCAAGGAGTTCTTTATATGAGTGTTCCACAGAAGAGCAGAATTCTAAGGGGAGTGTGAGTGCACATGTCCTGGCTTTAGGTGTTAAGAAGATCTGTTGCATCTGTTTGATCAAAATGGCTGCTAAATGAAAAAAATCTTTCTAAAACTGTGTGTGAAACAGCAGATGTCACTCCAGTTTTTATGTTGGGGCCAGAGAAGAATTTGCTTCACTGCCAGAATAACTCATGCATGGCATTCTTGCTTATGTCTAATATAGTGTGTTAAGGAATAGATGGAATATATCACAGAATTTCTGGGATTAACTGTGGATTGCTGGAGTAAATACTAGAGAAATGCAGTTTCTGGACTGTCTCTGTTTGGAGCTCTGTGTGTTGGCATGGGGTGGAACCAATTTATGAAGAGCTGTCAGCAATGAGCAGCAGCCCATGCCTTATGTATGGTGTATGTTTAAGACAGTGGGGTTCTCTGTTAACTGAGAAGAATATACAGTCGCATGGCTGAACTGATCTAAATGTTTTAAGATTATATTATAATTAAGTTTATTTTTAGCAAACTACAGCAAATAATCTGAAGGAGCAATTTGTTTCAGTGTTCATACTTTGGTCATAACAATTGCTAAATTTCTACTAAATTCATAAAGGAGCCCAGAATGAAAGTTTTAAGTTTCTTGAAGTAGTGCTGATTGAAGCAGGCACATCTTGTATGACTTTATATGTACTCTGTGTTGCAAAGTTTAGGCCAAAAATCTCATGGCAAGGTGGCAAAAATGAGTTTCCTGAACACAAAAAGAAACATAAGCATCCACAAATGCCATAGTAGGTTCTGTGAGTGCTCAATGGGATCTTAAGAAAATGGTTTTGGTTGGGGTTTGCACAGTGGTAGGAGATCTAAAAGTTCCTGTGCTATTGGCCCTAAGGACACTAGGGTAGGAAGCAAGATTATTTCTATATTATAGGTTACTTCTAGTTGATTAAAACTATGACTTACGGATATAAAGTCATCCAGAACTACATCTGTCTGAATCCACTGCCTGTAGAGAAAGGAAGATAAAGTTGTTTTTATGTTGGAGGGAGAAAAGAAAAGAAAAAAAGGTTTTAGGATATCAAAATGCATTTTAGGGGGAAAAGGAATAGTTGTAGCTCTGCCAAAAAGGAGAGGTGGGTTTCCATTTTGCTGACAAACATTTTGCTTGAAGCTTTGGATAGTGAAAAGTGTTGCAGATAGTTATCTTTGTAACAGGTTAATATGAAATATCTCTTGAATGTGCATACCAATGTTACAAGGATGACTTGCAATGTTGGGAAATAGGGATTTATTTGCCACAATGCTTTGGTCATACTTAGCAGATGCTGCAAGGTGCCAGGCAGGTGACATTAAAGGACTCAAAATAAAATACTTATCTATATTTATAGCTTCAGATAGAGAATATTTTCCAGGCTAAGTGATAACTGGGCCTAGTGAATGGCAAAGCCAGCAGTAATTGTAAGGCACAAAATCAATTCCATAGCTGTAACAAATACAGTTTAAAAAACAGCCATGAAACACACAGGAGAGTGGATTTGGAGCCACAGGCCAAGAGATTATTTCTCTACAGGATGGAAAGAAAACACTCAATTTTATGATAATTGTGTAGTAAGGCTCACCGAATAGAGAATTAGATTGATGTTTTCAGGTAGTAAAAAAACAGAGTCGTTTGGCAAGGACACTATGGTCTTAACTGTTGGTGTAGTAGAAAGAATACCTGAACAAAAAATCAGTTTATTGCATATATAAGCTTGAACTTTAGTGGGTAGAGATGGGCAAACTCTGTCCCAGATGCTTGTCACTTGTGTTCATGAATGTTTAATCAAGAGTTCATCTGAATTCCTAGCCAGAAATGCTCTTAATAATTGTCATGGGAACAAAAAGTTGGCCCTACCCAGGGCTCTGGCTATCAGCAGAAGTCCAGCTGAACACAATGCTTATCTCTGTTAGGGGCAAGTCACTTAGATGAGAACTTGTGCTATGATGAACCAGCCAGAAGCAGAAACGCTGTGCTTCAGTCTCTTCCTAGCAGAATCCTCAGGGACAGGCTGGTAATGAATAGAGTTGATGAGATTATCTCAACAGCAGATTCTTGGTGTGATGAATTTGAAGGTCTGCGTGGTTATTGTCAGAGTGAGGCAGGCTGTGCTCTGCCTGTCGACCTCAAATGGAGAACCTGGAGGCTCTGTATGGGAAGTGCCTGTGTTCCAGAGAGCTCCAGCCAGATGGTGAGTGTGGGATCTGCTGCCTTCCCAGAGACCGCACAAACGCTCACTGGTTTCTTTTGGCCTTGGACGGTGTGCCAGGAGGTTGTTGTCATAGTGCTGGTACTCAGCTTAGCTCGGATGAGCAGGAGTTGATGAAATTCTGTCCTTTTCAAAGAATAGTGTGCTTATTTTTATTGTGATTGTCTGTGTTAAGCTTTTTTTTAACCTCTTTTTCTTTAAATCGTGGGATTACAGTGACTTGTAAAGTAAGAAAGCCTGAGAATTTGATTTTATTACAATTTTTTAAAATTGGAATGTTCAAAATTTGGGCCAGATCCTAGAAATGTCTGTTTCTTTTTGGTTCTGGAGTATGAAAAGGTGTCATTTCCTCACCACCATGTTGAAAATTTGGTCTGTTTCTTGTCACCGTTTGAATACAGGAAGCACAAAATAAGATACCGACCAAAAAGACCATTTTCTCTGTCCTTTTGAGGGGTGATGATGACACACAAAGTAAGCACACTCTCAGCTGAGATAATTTTATCTTCATTCTCTACAGTGCCCTTTTAAGTGCTGAGGGAAGAACATCAAGAACTCTCCTGGACTGTTCTTTTAGCTTCTAGCAGTCAGCAATTTAAGGACTTCTGGGTCAGGCTGCATCTGGATTGTCAGTTTTAATGGGCACTCATAGAACAGTTTCTCAGTAATGCCTAAATGTGAGTTTCTTTAGGTTTGTCTTTATTTGGAGCAACTAAAATCTGGCTCAGAAGAAAAGAAGGGGACAAAGCAAACATACTGAATTTAGATTTCAGATCATGAAGGAGTATGTCTAGGGCTAAGCCTTTTTGTGTGAGTTTTAAGAGCAGTGCCTAAAAGCCACGGTGAAATACTGACACAATGGCAGGATGAGATCCAAAAGTGTTTACATGGACTGTCCCTTAGCCCCTGGGTCAGACTTCAGTGAGAGAGTTTCAGTCTCTGTTTTGGTCAGAAGAATATGAGATTGTGGAGGTCACTTTTGTCTGCGTTGGGGACAGAGCAGAGGGCTGAGCTGGAGAGCCAAAGAGATTTGTTGCATGAAAGCAGGGAAAGAAAGGTGAAAGATGTGTATGTCCTGTTCTTGAGTTCTCTAGCTGTCCCTATTCTTCCCACCCAGGCTCAGTGCCAAATGTTCTAGAGCTCCCAGTATCAGATGGTAAGTCATAATACAAATTATTTAAGAATAAAAGAGTGATTTACAGGTGAGGTTACCCAGGGCACTTACTTCATTTCATAGTGGATGCACTCCAGATGAGGGTTATTCTGTAACAGCAAATATTTAAAGTGGTTTATGTTCCTGATGTCTAAATGGTCCCATTGCTCTGAGTGAATCAATGCAGTGAGTTGTCACAAGCATGCAAAACACAGATTAAAAAATACAATTGCAAAGCACAGTGTAGGCTGGGCAAACCACCCGTGATGGAGTAGTGACCTCTGTGGAAGGAGCAGCATTGAATCATTCACAATGGGAGTGCCAGCAGTAAAGGACCACAAGCTGAATTTAACACATCTTTTAGCCCACACTGGAGATATTACTTTGGACTTGTTTCCTGTCATGATAAAACAGTAAAATAAGGCCTATTTGTTTGGGGTTTTTTAATGGGCGTGAAGGAAGGTAGGAGACACTCACATGAGTGTGATTGATTGTGCGTAAAATCCTTGTGCTGTGTTGCAGCACCCCATGGGAGCACCCTAACTTCCAACCTGAGCCTTATGAGAGAAAGACATACATGTTTATTTCTGGGTTTTATTAAAAAAAAAAAGGAAACAAAAAATATTCTTCAGTCAGAACTGTCTGCATATAAAAGAAAAGGGGCACAGTGAGCCTCACTTAGATAATCCCTACAACTGAGCAAGTGTAGGGAGATGTGGCTTCCCAGTGGGTTAGAAGAGGAAGCCTAATTTAGGATGCTGTAGGTCACACCTTAGGTGGGAAGAGGTGGTATTTGATCTTTTGTCTCATGAGTCCTAAACTCATGTCTTGCCTACAGAGGGCCTGAAATTTTCTACTTTACATCCACATCCTTATGAATTAAAGAGTAAGTGTTTGTTTGATCTGGGCATTTGGGATTTGGCACCTTTAAATCATAGTTCTCCTATACCTGTGTGAAGTTAATACTGAAGTCCATGCTGCATTAAAGGTTGAAACCTTTGAGGTGCCCTTGATACTGAGAGATTCCATTCTTCTAGACTTAGTTTCTTTTGCAACTTGTTAGACTAGGGAAACCATTAGAGAGAAAATATGTGCCTTTTGCTGAATCTATGCCTGGAGAAACTATGCAAATCAAAGAAAAGATTTGCTGCTCTGTTTTTCTTCCCTCTGCTATTGGTATCCTTTAACACTTGTCAGCTGCAGATGGGCAATAAGTGAAGGACAGAGAAAGTGACAGGTGTTCAATCTTTCCAAACCCTAACTGGTTTCAGTAAACTAAATTTTTAAAAAAAATAGAATTTGAAGAATTTGGTTGCTATGATAAAGCTAAGTCATCAATTACTCTGGCTTGCTGCAATGCTGTCATGGGACTGCAGGCAGTCTGCTGTGGCAAGGCAAGCAACTCAGTCCCAATCCTTGGGTTTAATTTGCACAAAGTGCTTGTAAAATTTGGAATGTTGGTAAAGTTGGGTTGCAAATCTACATTCTACATTTCTCTTTGCACTGACATACCTATTTCCAGAGCAGTTTAGGCCTTTGCAGTATTCCTCCCTCAATCTTAATATGTGGAGGCTCTGTCTCCCTGCCCCTTTTCTCCCCTGCAAGGTCAGGTTCCAGATTATTCCCTCCCTTGGTTCTCTGTTCCCTAGCCACTGCTTCCCTTTCCCCCCCACTGGCTCACACAACCTGGCCCCTCCTGTGTGCCGCCCCTGAGCCCTCAAATTCTTGGCCCTGATGCTCTCTCTGCCCCTGTCTTCCCAGTAAAACCCCCTTACCCTGCCATTGTTCTGGTTCTTCGTTCCTGGTCTCCTTCGTGTGTGGCTGCAATAATCCCCGTGGAACTCCATAGGAGAACCCTTCTCGTTTCTCTCTGTCAGAGGGTTACAAAGCTCTCCGGTGTGTTCGTGGGGAAGCGTGTCTGTGCTGCTGAGCGGCTCTTTGCTGGAGACGCTTCCGGAAGGTTGTGACACCTTATCAGCAACCTGGCGCCCCAACACCAATACACCAGTGAAATGCTTCAGTATTGCTTATATTGGTCATATTAAATGTACAGAACACGGATGTTGAACTTTGGTTCTCTAAATATTTTAGTTCTGGCTGGCGGGTGTAATGGGAATAGTGAGACCAAAGAGGTCAGAACACCCAGTGCTCTGGCCTGTCCCTGTGCTTTCATTGCTGAGCTCCAACAGTTTAACACAGAGCCTTTTAATAAACTAAAATAATACTGAGCTATAAACTGGGGATTTCAGTAGCTAATTTGTAAATATTTCAGTCCATTGTGTAGTGGGGTGGGTCAGCTGTTGCACAGATGTCTTTGAGCCATTGTCCATGCCAGCAGTCAGTCTGTCCTTCATCTTTCAAGTTATCCCCTTTGGAATAAACAAGTCTGTTCTCAGTGAGCTTTTTTGCTTTGTTAGTTTGTTTAGGCCAAGGACTGTTTTTTGAAAAGATCAGCCAGAGCAGTATAACGTCCGTTTTAAGCAAACCATCATGAGAGTGTAATATTTAGCACTAATATTCAGCTGTTGGCTATCTGTGTGGTATACAGTGCTCCAAGGAACATCTAGCCTGGATAAACAAGGGAGGTAAAGCTGGACAGCTTTTCTTACTGAAAGCTGTTTATTTGGAGCTATGTTTATAACTGTTTTCTTTAATAAATACCTCTGTTTAGGAGGTACTGTTATGCCATATGTTTCAACAAATCTCATCTCAAGCAAGTCCTGATGGATGAAAAACATTTTATGAAATGTCCAATCTGTTGAGTGTTTTGCCTGAAAAGGTTAAAAGTAATATATGAAGCCATACACAGTTTATCTAGATGTTCTTCCAAGATCTACCCAGAAAGCATGGATTTCCCATGGTTTTAAAAGCAGAGAAGATAGAAACCCACTTCATTGGTCTGTCCAGTATGACTACAAATAGCTCTTTCCATAATGACATGTGGGATGAATTCTATCTTTTTTTGTAAAGTCAGGTGAGTCTACTGCTTTTGGATGGCAGGCACTATCTCTTTCACTCAAAGTTTTGTATCTGAAATGAGAATTTAATGAATTTAACTTATTTTAAATGCGGCGTATAAAACATCTTCCACCAAAAGCATCTGTTTCCCCTCCGTATCTGTCTATGACTGTGTCTCAGGTCTTCTGTTTTAATGATAAAATTTTAAAGTGACCTTGCTTATACAAGCAACTGTTTCCTGGACTATGTCTGAAAGTGTTTTTGTACAATAATTTTATTTTCTAATATATTTTCTCAGTTCACGTAATTATCTGTCCTAACTATGGCAGGAGGTAGAGAATGTGAGGAATTACTTGCTATTCCATGAAATTAGCAAGAGTGGTCTCCAGCAGCAATATCCAGGGATGTGCTTTGTGTACTTGGAGAAACTGAAAAACTTTTTAAATGTTGTTGATGCTTATTTGAATTGCACAGTCGAGAGTGTCATGACATTTGAAAGACAGTTACATGCCCCAGCCCTGGGACTGTTCAAGGACAGGTTGGATGGGGCTCTGAGCAACGTGGTTTAGTGGAAAATATCTCTACTCGTGGTAGGGGAGATGGAATCAGATGGTCTTTGGGAGTCACTTCCAGTCTAAACCATTCTGTCATTCTATGAGTGTTCAATGCTTCTGTCATGTGCAGGATAATAATTCAGCCTTGAAGCAGTGCCATATAACATGCAGCATCTCACTACTCCTGGCTCAAGCAAATCAGAAGTAGAATCATGGAATGGTTTGGGTTGCAGGGGCCTTAAAGCTCATCTAGTTCCAAGCCCCCTGCTGTGGGCAGGCAGGGAGGCCACCCACTAGATCAGGTTGCTCAGGGCCCCTTCCAACTTGGTCTTGAGTGTTTTTAGGGCTGGGGCATCCACAACTTTTTCTAGGCAACCTGTGCCGGTGTCTCACCACCCTCACAGTAAAGAATTTCTTCCTAACATCTAATCCAAGCCATTCCTCCTTGTGCTATCACTCCATGTCCTTGTCAAAAGTCCCTCTCCAGCTCTCTTGTGGTACCACTGAAATGCCACTATAAGGTCTGCTTGGAACCTTCTCTGGTCTGGACAACAACCCACCTCAAGTAACCCATCGTTTGTTCTCTGCTTTAAAATGTGTTCCATAATAAAGAAGTCTGGGGTTGCTTCAATAGGTACTTGTTACTGTGGTTCAACACTTTTATATTTGCATCACAAAGGCAGTAGCTGGTCATGGACTCTAAGTCCCATCAGAACTCATCTCATATTGAGTCATTTTGCCTTCCTCTATTTCACAGGTAAAGTGACTATGACTTTACAGCCAAAGGGACATGACCTCCAAAAGGCTCCAACCATTATCTTTGTAAAAGACACAGCAGCATTCAGTTATCTGCACTAGTCACAAACTGGTTCAAAGCAAAAACCACTAGTCACCTCTGACAGTCATACTGTGGTAGGCTTGTGGTTTTCTAACTGCTTCACACCCACTCACAGCTCCCTAGTGCTGTGACTCAGCTGCAGCAAGGCTTCTGTGCCTGGCCTGGAGCTACACGTGTCACTGTGCTGTTGGCAGCCCACATCCAGGCAGTGCTCTTGGTTCTGGTAGATTTTGGTTCCTTGGTGTGAGCTTTGAGCAGGGTGAGCCAGGGAAGATCTGCACAGGCTCCTGCTCGTACTGAGCCTTCTGTGAAAGGGAAGGTGTTGGCTGTTTTGTCCTTGCTGAGCTTCCCATGTGTTCCAGCCTCTCTGCTGGCTCACAGGCTGTCCCTACTGATTTTTCTCAGTTCTCTTGTAGCTAGCAGAGCCAGAAACACACGGTTTCCTCTGGAAAAAATAACCACTCTGACTCTCCCAATTTCTTGCATGTTTTCTCTGTGTGCACTTTTCCTTTGCCAGTGGTGCCAGGGTGTCTTATCACTGTAAATGATCCAGTGGTTGGGTGTCTTTGGTGTTTTCTGCATCAGTGTATTGTGTCACCAGAATTTCATTGGGAAAAGTGTCTTTATATTTCCCCTGGATATCTTGTTCCACCAGCTTTGTTAATTGAATATGGGAATCTTGAGGGCAGAATTGACAAAAGTCAACTATTCAATCAGCTCTCAAAATTCAATGCTATAGTCAATAACCTGCTTGCTAGAAGAAAAATCTATGTGATCTTATAATGTGAAGTGATTTTATAATGAAAACATTGGAGCTTTTCACAAAGAAAAAAATAAAATAGCAAAGTCCTTTTTGTGGCTGCTGTTTTAGTAGTGCAGAGCCAAATGAATGTTTAACATAAAAGGAAATATAGATAAGATTGAAGTAATCATTAACTAAACCAGCTTCACTGCAGGAACTTGATTGGATCCATTTTAGACTATTGCATTGTGATAGCTGCCTCTTCAGAGTGTGTGCTGGGTTAAAATACAATGAAGCACTACTCAATCACCCAAGGATATGAAGAAAATAGGATTACTGCAGGGGTTTAGAGGAAAAGATCTGGTGCTCTGTAATTTGAGTGTTTAGACACTTTGAATGGTCTCATTAAATTAAAGATTGCTTAATATGAGAAAGCATTAAGTGGCTGGCTAAAATTACTATATAGCAGTTACAAGGATTTTTAAGAAATATATTCTATAGGTGTATTTGATGGTAATGAATATGTTGGTATAATTCTGTTTAAAATTCACGTAAGAAACTTGTGGAGAACACAACTGTATGGAACTAGAAGGAATATCAGATATTGTGTGATACAGAATAGCTTTTACTTCCACAGGACTCCTTGAAGTGCTAGGTTAAGTAGTTGATCAAGAGAGTTCCAAGCTTAGCCAGCCAAAACAAGGATGGGTTTGTTTACTGGAGATGAAAAACACCAAAGTAACCTCTGCCACAGTGTATGTTAGTGACTTTCGTTGCATTATTCTATGTTAAAATATTAAATATTTTAATACAGATATTTTATAAACACAAGGAAAATTCTTTGTTCGGACTGCTGTGCACAAGGGCACAAAATTTCTTGGCTTGCATCTTCAGGGATACAAAAAATTACGGGCAATCACAGAATAAATTACCAGGATTTCTCCAGTGATATGTTGGAGAAATGCTGTTAAGCATTCTTCAGTCTTTATTTCTTACAACTGGATACCGATGTTGCTTTTGCTTTTTGGAAGTAAGATTTTCAAAAATACTCCTTGTCAGTGATCTCATAAATTTAAACATTTTTTTATATCCTGCAGTTTCTTCTCTAAAGTAATTGAGGTGTTTTGTCTGTATTTCAGGGCTTTGGTAGTACCCATCTTAAATCCAATATCAGTGCCCTCCTTTTTCTCCCCTCCTTACATTGTTCTGACTTTGTGAAAGACATTCAGAAGTACAGAAAGCCTGAAAATATTCTTAGAGCTCTCTGAAGTTCTGATTCACTTTATTCCAGTAGTGGCTTGACTATTGTTAGCCAGTTGTACTGCTCTTTGTCCCTTGATGTTTTTAGCGAACTGCTTCATGTGGTGCTCTGTCTCTCTGGATTCTCAGGTTCCCCTAGTGCACCTACATTGCTGTTCCTAGGAAGGCCTCTGAACCATTGTGGTGGCAAACACAGCAGAAAGGTCCTGGAAAAATCTGATTAAAATGGCAATAGTGTGTAGGTAGCTTTTATTTTATACACAGCAACATCTGAGGCAGTAAACGACCCTCTTTGGCTGTGACTGTAGAGTATGAACCACCAGAAGGCCTCTGAACATTAGACTGCTCTGAGAGTTAAGATAAAGGATGAACACTGAGTCTCTGAGATTTGTATCAGGAAATGGAAAACCTGTGAGTTTGAGTGAGATACTTCTCTATTCTTCTAGAAAATTCCATTTTGGAATTAAGCCACCATAAAAAACCAAAGCTGCTGTACTCTGTTAAAATAAAAAAACCCCTCTGGTTTCTTAAATGATAAATACTAATAGTGAAGATCCAAATCATCTGCAAAGAAGTAATGAGTGAATTAATTTGGATTCTTTCTTCTCAATTAGGAGGAGTCCCTCTTTTTTAGTAGGACTGCTTTACTTTACCTGTGTTTTGTCTTGTCCTATCAGTCTTCACAATATTAGCCAAATGTGTTCTGGGAAGTCATCCACTGCAGTGGCCTTCCTAATTTTTGTTTTATTTTGCCTTCATACATGTGCATGTATAAAAATGTACATAAATGTTTTGGGTGTTTTTTTCCTTGGAGATCCAGTCAAGAGAAGCAGTGATCAGGAAATGTTAATCTTCAGTTGAGTGCAAATCCTTTCTACAGCAGAGAATCAAATTTGTTAATCTGCTGAAAAATGTGATATTTTGGACATATGTAGATCATAAATAAGGCCTTCCTTTACATGTATGCTTGCAACTAATAGACTTATAGTAAGAATATTGTATGTGCCACAGAGGGTAAATGTAGGCATTGTACCTCTCCCTCTCCCAGATTCCTGGTTTTCAGATAATCTGTAAGCTTAGTTGCTAAAATACACATATATTCATGCCCATTTCCTGATCTTGAGTGTCCTCTGGGTTGAGTGTGCATAAAGAGCCACAAGCAGTTACACATTTCGATGGCAGTTTTGTTGTGTATCTTGTTAATTCCTTATAAAATGTGGTAAAAGTTTCCATTCTTTTGGAATGGATTACTTACCTAGGAAGTCTGGAGTACTCATCTACTGCAGTGTTAAATAATCAGGAATAATGATATAACTTGGCAAATACACGGAATTTAGGATTTCTGTTTTGAAGCATTGGAAATAGGCATACCTGTACTTCCTGCAAAAAATTCCATGAGCTTGGCTTCTTCCTGCAGTTAGAAAAACTTGGAGTCCCAGTTTTCAGTTTAAAAATTTTTTAAAAAAACAACAAATGCACTGATTGCAGTGCAGAGAAGCTTGAAAATATGAATCTGACAGTTTCCAAGCAGGCAAAAAACTGTAACTATAAAAAGAGTTGTTTTGTCTACCTCATTATGAAGTGGGGGCACTGGAAGGGGGGTTAAAGCTTTGGCATGACTAATACTAGTTTTAAAGCTGTGGGTTAAATTTGTGTGTGTGTGCTGGGGCACTGCAGTGGGGAGTCATGATGAGTTTTGCCTTAATGAGGCATAAGAAGCACATCTTCTTTCCCCACTGATGTGTGTAGTGAGGCAGAGCACAGCCATGTCAATTTGTGCTGTAACTGCTCTGGGGTTTTTAATTCTTTTCATTTTTTTCCACTTCACAATTTCCAACCTCACCATGTCCATCCCAGCTTGAGGAATTGGACAAACCACTTTCTTCCTCCCCGTGGGCAGTGAGTCTAGTTCTTCCTGGAAGTGTGAGCCATAGGAAGCCCGAGAACAGGCTGTTCTCCTCTGCTGTGGTGTTTCATAAATCCCAGGCTCCGGAGACCTCTGCCATCTCTGCAGTGAGAGGACCAGCCGACTGACACACAGCCAAAGCAGGAACTAGACTGTGTGTGGGGGTGGCTGAGGATCCTGCTGTTCTGGAGGGGATGGCAAATGCCATTTTTACCCTGATTCTGTCAGAGAAGATCTCTCTTTTTGTTAGGGCCCCAGCAAATAACAGGCACGTAGTCTTTCACGTTTTCTTCTGGACATGAGGAGATTAAAAACAGAATGAGGAAAACCAGGCAGATCTCAGTAGCTATGCGCTGTCAGTCTTTGCTGCTTTTCCACATCATCTCTGTGGGAAAAAGCAAAACACAGGTACTCAAATCTGCACTGGGTTTTATGTCTCCTTTTTCTTTTGAGGGAGAAGTTGCTAGTTGTTGAAGGCAAAAATGGGTCATGTAGCTGCTGCATCTTAAAAATAAAATCTTTGGCAGGCTTCCCTGCCTGCAACGTAGTGCTCTGAATTTCAAAGAAAATCACCCAAATTTACAGAGCTCATAGGCAGCTCTGAATTCTGCCATAGAAAATGCTGCAGCACACATTTCCCGGCAACTTCCGTGCCATTTGATTTGCTTGTTCATAAATCTTCCCTCAATCAAATTACTATTATTTTTTCAGACAAATATCTAGATTCTGAAGTGAGCACCATTCATAATACACTCTCTTTCCTCTTTCATGCTTATACTGGGGATGCTGGTTTCTTTGAAAATGTAGCATACATTATTCTGAAAGTTGTAAGTTTGAAAGGCAAAACCCAAATCCAAAACCTATGGTTTAGAAGGAGTAGAAAACCTTTACTGCCACAGTTTATTGATGCAGACAGCTATGAAGTCTTTGTCTTGCTCTAACTGTTGAGCATTTTCCTTTGGATCTTTTTTTTCTTATTTTTGCAGTGCTTGTGTCAAAATTGTCAAAGCTATGTGATAGCAATATAGGATTATTGGATTATTGTTGTTAACCAGGAAGCTGTTAAGCAGCTGCTGTGTTGATGCTGGCATCGTTTTCCATGCTAAATGGCCATTAGTTTATTACTGCCATTTTGCACTTCTAACATAGTATGGTTCAAAGTAATGAGCATAAACTCACTGCAAAGCTTGTGTGATCTTGTCTAAACCATCAGCTGGGCTGGGATGAAATCTCCAGAGCTTCCTTTGGGATATTGGGATATCTCCATTAACATGAAGTGCAATGGAACAAAGAAAGCATTTGTTTAAATTCTATATTCTTCTGAACAGCCTCAGGTTTTTTTGGCTGTTTTCCATTCACAAACTTATCTTATCCAAAAGATTTGCAGTAGTAGTAAATTGTATAATCCTAAAGAATAGAACGTGTGCATATAGCAGACAATGGAGTCTCTGTACCTCTTCTAGTGACTGGATACAAGTGCTGAAAGAGCAGGTAGAAGTTTGATTCTGGTGTGATCAGTAAATTAATTTCCTGGTGGAGAGTGCACATGCTTGGAGAGTGCACAGAGAGGAATCTCTCCAGAAAGACTAAAACCATTTCAGGACATCCCCCTAAAGCCCTGCCACTTGTCTCTGAGAAACACACAGTAAAGTCTCACTTTTCTTGCCACTGGATAGTGCAGGAGCCTCACAGAAGATGCAGGTGGGTGTGTGTCTTCTCTCCTCTGAAAGTACATTAACATATGTTCAGTTCTTTGTCTTAGCCTAAACCTAGGCAGTGGCAGACCTAAAGTATAAAGCTTTACAAGAACTGGTGGCTGTGCTTTGGCAGGATCATTTATGAGATTGCTCAGGAATGGAAGTCTTGGTAGCGGTCAGCAACTGGGGAGGTCCCTGTGACCAGTCCATTTGCCAAAACTGGAAGTAGAAGGAAAGGAGTCTTCTCTGAATGCTCAAATCACATGATTTTGCCTGTCTATACAGAGTATCTGTCTGCCTTTGCCATTTTACCAAGTGACTGCTGACAAACTGTGTGTTTTTATATCAATTAGCACTTGCTCGTGTGAAGTTTGCCTATGGAAAGGAATGTCTGATATCACTGGGCTCCGGGTCGTGTTATCCAAAATTAGCATTTTCATGCATATTATCTAAAGGGGACATTGACAACATTTCAATCAAAATTAATATCATTTATATTTGTTTTAAAAACATTAGATGCCCTGTCTTTCCTTCTTCCCAGTGGTAAATTTTCCCCTATTTATCCTTGCTGGCTTGTGACTGTCTCTGTGCTAGTTGTTTAATTGGCAGCTTCATTTAAGTTGATAGAAAACCAAACTCTGAAGGGAAGCATGTTATCAAAATTCAGAGGCTAATCTTATTAGGTGAAAGCATTTTTGTTTAAATGGAAAATAAGACTTTATCTTCAGTATCTCTTCAGGAGTGGCTGTAGCTGATTGCTGTTCCTGGAGGCTTATGGTATTTCCTGAGTCATGCAACTGTGAATGGAGAAGCAGAAGAAAAATGGTTTCCCCTAATTGTAAGTGAGGAACTTGGTCTTTCTTCTCATGCTGGAATCACTGTATTGTGTGGTTTTCAAATATCACTGCAAAAGCAGTAGGACATAGTGCATGTTGGTAAATATATGAAATCCCCCCTTTTTTTATCCTTCCCTAACTGAATCCACCCTGTTTTATTCCTGGCTGTGCCTGCAGCTGAAGTCATGTGGCCATACTGCTTTACATCTGCATTACACTAACAGGCCCATTTTACATAATTCATTAGGTGCAACCACAATGCCCACTGCTAATCATGGCTAATCCAGCACTTTCCTGAAGAGCTGCATTAACAAGTGTTGCTTCAGCTTTTCCAGCTCAACCCTGGACAGCTCTGGGTCTGCCAGACACAGCCCAGAGCTTGCAGGATGTTAGGGTGGGGAGTGCAGCGCCACCAGTCCCTATCCCTCCCTGGTGTCCGCAGCCCCCCGGGGCTGGAAGCCCTGGACGTGGTCCTCATCCCTCTGTCAGGGCAGGCTGCAGCAACTCAAGGAGATGAGGCCTGGGAGAGCCGTCACTGACAGCTAAGCGCTGATGTGCCAAGACAGGCAGAGCCCCTGGTCTGCATCAGTGACTTCTAAAACAAATCCCGATGAGCACGTCTCTGAGGGAGTGCAGGCTGTGGTGCCTGCTGTGTCCTTGTGTCCCTGCACAGCCAAATCCAAGGCCTACCCAGAGATACCGCTTGTTTCCCTGATTGCAGTGAATTCTGCAAATTGGAAATGCAGAGTTTAGAGGCAGGGGGGTGAAAGGTGAGGGGATTTTTGTTTGCTTTTTGAGGTTTCTTCATACCTGTGCTGTCAGGAAATGCTTCCTGGCATCTTGACAAAGAGTGTACTCCTGAGTGCCAGTGGATCCCTGGACACCTGCTCCGAGAGCTGAGGGCTTGGCTATGCTCCCACAGTAACCGTTGAATTTTCAGAGACTCTTTTTTCACTACTACAGACAGGTCTTAGCACCTCTTCCTTGAAAATGAGAGACTTTATGGTGTTTTCTTTCCTAATTTACCCAAGTCCTTATTCTTGACTGAATTTTCCTTTTCTTCTTGTCCCTACTCTCCTGGTATAAGCTACATCCTGGACCTGCCTGAGCAAAAAAAAAAAAAAATTACGTCTAACTTTTCTCTTTTGGCAAGTACAGATGGTTTAGGTCTGCTTTTTTATCTTGAGACTGCTCTGATGGAGATGATGGTACTGTGAGGGTAGTGAGGAACATTTTGCCCAGTGAGATTGGGGATGCCCTATCCCTTGAATACTGGATGGGGCTCTCAGCACCCTGAAAATTTTCCCTGTCCATGGTAGGGAAGTTGGAATTAGATGATTTCAAGGCCTCTTCCAACTCAAACCAATCTGTGGTCTTATGTCTCCAGAATTACGACAGCACAGCCTGTTATAAAGCCATGCCATGGATAAGGATGTGCAGAAGCAACCCCTGCCCTACAGTACATACTGTCAGGAGCAGTTCCAGGTCAATTTAGGGCATTTTTGAATAGGAGTTGGCCCAGAGACACATGGATCTCCAGAAGGTGTTCCCTTTCCAGGCACTGAAGTCCCTTGGAGCAAAACTGGATGGAATATCCCTAAGTATTTCCTAGGTGTTAGTTATCCTTACATGCATATGGTTGTGATGTGCTGCAGCATGTGGGGGTCAACATCAGGAACACATTGACAGCCAGAGAGTCTGGGCTGTGTTCAAACACTTAATGCCACTTAAAATACACCGATTTTATTGGGGATGCTTGAGACAGGGAGGAATATTTTTTCCTCTTCTGAAGTATTCAAAGAGCAGCAAAAACAAACAACCCAAGCCACAAGCTGTGGAAACATGGCTTCATCTTCTCAGCTTTTTCTACGCTGTCCTGTGCAGAGGAGCAGTGAAGGCGTTTGCAGATGCACAAATACACTTTTGTGTCTTCTCCCTGTGGGAAACCATTGCTTCACAGAGGAATGATTTAAACAGTTGTAGTTTGTCTTGACAGCATATTTTCTTTACTCTGAGCTGCAAAACAACCTCTTTGCTGAAGTTACTCTCAGCTGTGCAAAACAGATTCTGCAGTATATGCCTTTGCAAGTGTTGGCTGTTTCTTGAAAGAGACAGAGAGAGTTAAAAAATGGAGGGACACAGTGAAAAAGAAAAAAAAAAAATTCTGCCCAAAATCACAAAATTTGAATAAAAAAAACCCCTTTAATTCACCTAGAAACTGAGATAAAATTTACAGGAGAAAAAACCCCATAACAGTATTTGATCCAACAACGCTCCTTTTTTGTTGCATGGAAGTTGCTCTCCAGGTCTTTTTGGCACATACTGGATATGGGGCTTTGTTGGCCTCCAGGTTTTGGAAGGGGTTTGTTTGGTTGATATTGGTGAGTTTTCGCTTGGTTGCTGGCTTGCTTTTATTGCTCATTCCCCATTCCTTCACCACCACTGCATTCTCACACTCTGCTTCCCCTCCATTTTCTCCCTGAGGATAAGCTTGTTTTTATCCCACAGTACTTCCTATTACTTGTGACTGAACCAACACAGCGTTAAATCCAGTGTCAGCAATGAAATTCAGTTCAGACAAAAGAACAAGAACCAGGCTGATAGTTATAAGTTTTGAAATTACTAGACTTTGTTTCAGGCTTCTCTAAATGAACTGTTGATTTTGGGTTTTGTTTGTTTTAATAGAACAGTGAAAATTCTTCATGGGGAAATACTTCTTTCAAGAAGAAAAATATCTCAAAGGAATTAATTTCTTCAGTGTAAAAATAGATTCCATGTGGCTGGTCATTCAAGTAAGTAGAAACAGACTTTATAGAAAGTACCACCCATGGTATCTACAAGGATATCAAGGATATTCTGTAAGAGATGGGCCAAACTCAAAGACTATACCAGACCCATGATATTTGGAATTTTTGTGTTGTCACTTCAATAGTCAATTCAGGCTGAAGATCTGCCAGACATATCTCAGTAAAAAGGTGGACTGGTCTTGGTTAGAGTGTTGTCCCTTCCTCACCTGGCCTTCTGCCTTGCTTTTTTTTACATTGCCTCAGTTATTACCATTCCCCACATTTGTGTAACTCACTGGCAACAAGTCACTGTCCTTGTGTATCCCTCAACCACTTGTACATTTCTATCCTATTTAATTCTTGTAATCTGCACGAGTAATTGACTTTGTGTGCTTTGGAAATCACAACTTCATAAAAAGCTGATTGTATCACAGTGTTATACAACACATTAAATAGAATCCTAAACTTAGAGAATTTTCCCAGGACAGTGACTGTTATTCAGAATATTTTTATTTGAAAATATGCTGGTGTGGGCTTGCACCTTCTTAGCTTTTCAGATTAATTTTGGTGTTACTTGTACCCTGCATTGACTGAAGTCATGTGTTCTAGTTAGTGGACTGAGTAATCTAATATCCACTTTAATACTGGAATTTAAGATTTAATATTGAAACTACCTAGTTTGTTGTGCTGGCTCAGTTTTGAATACTTGCCCTGTGAGAAGACTTGTGAAATAAAGGAGAACAAATATTCTGCTTAACGCTCTGTCACAATTTCACAAAACCCATAAAATCTCTAGTACCATCACCCAAATCTTACACTTTCTGCACATTAAAAAGATTTTCTGCATTTCAAAGGACTTGTGGAAATAATTTTGCAGTTGTGTTCAGATGATTCCTACCCCTCATGGTGTTGACAGCTTCAGGAGTTTATCTTAGGCATGACCTATAGAACTGAGCATTTCAAGGCAGTGCAGGGACCAGCAAGAGAAAGAGTGCACCTCAAATATTTTACAGTGGCTGAAATCCCACTGATCGTTTCTCAGGTTTTCCTCAGTATTTTATCAGACTGGAAGTCCAAGTGACTAATAACATGCTTAATTGTTTTGGACAGTTAAATAGGGATGAAGCTCAAAGCTGGTACGCAGAGATGATACATTTTTGTGTATGTCACTCCTTCAATAATGAGCTCAATTCTCAGCAGCCATTCTCACTTTTAAAGCTGTGCAGAAACATTGTGTGTGTGTTTGACCAGAAATAGCAGGTGGATTTTTTTTGGCATGGGATGACTTGTATCACTGCAGAGTCTCGAGACAGCCATGAAAAAAGAACAGCGTTCATTCAGGCTTCTGCCTTGTCAACGTATTTGCCAGCCAGACTCAACTAAGATGATCTTTTATTGTTAAGAGATGGCTGAAAAAGATATTCTTGTGCCACTTCAGTTTCTCCCCCTGACGCAGGGATATTGACTTGTGAGGAGACTTGCCTACACACAGTCCCTTTTCCTCAGCTGCACCTTCTCCTGCTGCCTGCTCAGGCTGAGGCTCGTGGGGCAGTGATGGGCTGTACGTGCCTGTAACCAGGCGAGTGCCAGGAGCAGCCTGGAGGTGCTGCTGAGACACAGGAGCATTTGATGGGCAGGGAGAACATCTGGCTGGCACCTCCTGAGTAACAAATCAGGCCCTTCCCTGCAATAAACTGCTACTGACTGGAGTTGAATTAAGGCTTTCTAGTTCTCTTGATTTGCTTTAAACAGGAATATTTTAAAGGGAATTAGAAGCAAATGTTTTCAATAGGTTACCAAGATACTTGGGTAGAATTTTCTTCCTCCCCCAAATAATTGCTTTCCTTGGTTTATTTTTTACTATTGAGCACAATCAGAAGTAATTAGAGTTATGGCATAATACAGTCATCTGCAATCTATAGGTTTCCTACTCAGTATCAGCTGAGGCCCTGATCTTACTCATGTCTTTGCTCACTAAACTAACTGTACATGACCTTCTAGTGGGCAGTGTCTCTGTCCATGGCAGGGGGAGTGGAACTAGGTGATATTTAAGGCCCCTTCCAACCCAAACTATTCTATGATTCTGTGTTTATAGTGGTTTCTGCTACTCAGTGCTTTGCTGTTTGCTCCCTGTGCCTTTAAACGAGGTCACTGTGGAGCAGAACGATGTCACAGGGCTGTGCCTTGGGTTCCCTCTGCATCCTCACACCCACGGCAGCCACTCAGCTTCGCAGCATGGTTTTTACTGCGTCGGTGTTGAGCTTGGATTTCTCCTCCTCTGCACCCTCCTCTGACCCTAGCCCTTTCCTCTTCTCCAGCTGTCTGTTTCTGGTGACTTACCAGTACTTCTGGTGGGTGTTTAGGGCTTCAAACCTTAATTAAACATTGGTTGGAGGGCAAATATACTTCCTTTAAACTCAAGGCCCATAAAGTCAATGAATATGGGTTGATTTCTGAGGGTAAGGCTATAAGGAGTGCCAGAAAAAAGCAGGAGTTCATTAAATTTTATGTTTCTGATTAATTTCTCCTCATACTATAATTTAATCCAAGAAAGAAATGTGCAGAAGGCGCTGTAAATACGCTTTAAGATAAAGGCTTAAGGCTAAATGTCAGCTGCTGTTTCTTCAAAATTAACTCTTCTTCATGTGTTTTCATGGAGTTTATAAAGTGACTCTAAAGCAATCCAAGCTTTTGGGGTCCTGTCATCAGCTGGATTTATTATTGTTGATGTGATAAAGCCCATACAGGGAAGAAATCCCATACAGGGAAGTTAAAATAGGTAAGGTTTCTTAAAAACTTTTTGCTCAAATTTGTGTCCTGTTGGTTTTGATACGCAAAGATCCCCTTAGCACCGTAGTATTTGTGCATGGTTATGCTTTGAAAGTCTCATTATCCCCTCATGAATGTGGAAATGAACTGTTTTGTTCCTTTTTAATGAACTTTTGATGAGAATTTAGATAGAAAACCTACTGTGGTGTAAGTAGAATTACAGTTCCTGTATTTAAGTAGCATTTAGCAAATGGAGTCAAGACTGCCTAGAGCAAAGTTTACTAAATAATTTCTGATACAGTTTTTTTTTTTAAATGCCAACTGGAGGTGTTCAGTATTTAGATTAAATAAACCCAGCACTGGGCAGTTATCCTAAGTGGGAGTGAGGGAAAACCACTTCCTCTACCTGCTTTTTAAAAGCATGGGTTTTAAAAGCTTCAGTAAAATAAAATAAAAATAATTTTTTTATAATGAACAGGAAAAAAAACAAACAAAACAACAAACCACAACCCAAACAAACAAACAAAAAACCAACCTTAAGGAAAACAAACAAACCAACCAAAACTGAAGTCTTGGTAATTTAATGAATTATATTTGCGGAAGAAAGGAAAGTGAGGTGTTTTGCCTCTGTTAGGAAAGATTCTCCAGCTCTCTCATGGAGAAATACTAATTGTGCTGTGGACCAGAGATATGAAATTTAGCAGGTAAAGGGGCTCTCATTTCTTGTCCTCCTGTGAAATCTCTTCCCAGTGCTTGCCTGTCTGTCCTCAGCTATCCAAACATCTTTCCATCAGCCTATGGAAACTTTTTAGACTTTTTGGATAGACTAAAAAATTCTCCTGGCAACACACATTTTCTGGCTTCTGCGACTGTCAGGGCTGAGCCAAGACTTCCTTGCAGGTGTCCTCCAGTGTGACACTGGCGTGGTGTTCATCTCTGGAGTGAAAAGCTAGAGGCTGTTTGTTTCTTTGGAACTTCTCCTGATGAAATCATGGAGGAGAGAGCCTGACTGAAAGCCCAGGGGTAAAAACTTGCAGGGGGAGGGATGAGAAGCGAGCAGAATGAGGTACAGCACTGTAGATAGGTGAGTTCAGCACCAGAAGAACAGGAAGGGAACAAGCAGCTGGGTGTATGCTGGGGGTGAAGGAGGGAGTGAGAAGAGCCAGGAGAAGCCAGGGGAGAGGACAGAGGTGAGGGGTGCACTGGAGCAGGGAAGTTGTGGAGTAAAGGCAGCTCCAGGTTGGGACTCAGCCATGAATGACTGCCCACAGCACTGTGTTTTGGCAAGGCAAGGGGGGAGCCCTGAGCCCCCAGCCACCACTTCTCCCATTCAAGAAGGCGTTGGCAAGCGCACCCAGGGAATGAGCCCCCCTCCATCTGCTACCCACTGCTTGACCAAATTGGTTACCCAATATGTGCAGAACTTGCATGGGTAGCAGTGATCTTGGAATGATCCCAAATGTGTGGGAATCAGCATGGTCTCACATAGTGGTTTATTTTGATTTCCCTCACCACCATCTTGTGGGGTTTGGTTTGATTTTTTTCCCCTATTGTTTCCTTTTTTGATGGGGGAGAGGGTATTTTTTATTTACAAAATAATGCTCAAAACTGATATTTTACAACCCAAATATAATCTCTCTTAATAGTGTCACAGAAGGATCCAACACTGGAAAAGTGAATCATGTGGAACCTGCCCCACCCTGACCCCATCCAACCAGCCCAACGCCCTAAATTCTCAGCATGGTTTCTGTCCTCTGTCTGCATTTCTTGTAGCTGTTTGCAGATTTAAAAATCCTCTGTGTTCCACTAACTTCCAAACAAACTGTCCTCTCTCTAGAAAGGCAACTAAATGGCTCAGCAGACAGCAGTCACATCCTACACACATACTCCCACAGGCACACACAGCAGCCATGCAGAGACATAAGCTGTCTCTAAAACACGTAATTTTCCTTATTACCAAGTACTCATCTCTTCCCTTACCAAAGCCTTTAAAATAAAATAGTTATATGTGCATATGTACAAAAAGACAAGAAATAAGGAGGGGAAAAACGTGTGTGGACTGCTTATCTGCTTCCAAATCCTTTAATAGAAGACTTCGGTGATCTCTGCATATTCAGGTCCAGATCCAAAGCACATGGAGGTTAACAGTTAGTGTGGCACACAGAATATTTTGGAGACTAATTATCAAATGTATCTCTAGATTTAAAGTAGATCTGTAAATCACAGGGCATAGGCATCTCTCCCAGGGGGTGCTTCAGAGTTTGCCATGCTAACTCTGGCATATTTTGTTTTCTTCAGATATGAAAGATGTATTTAGTCCATGTAAGCTAATAACTACAAATAAATATAAATTAAAAAAAAATAAATAAAATTTACATTTTCTGGAAACAAATAAAATCAATATTTGAATTTTTTTAGTTATCGTTTTATGTTATATACAATAATATCCCAAATCTTCAAGAATAATAGGTATTTGTCACTTTACCTTTGCATCAAATCCACTCACTTTTTATAACATGTTCTCTGTCAAACCATAAGATGCTAAGTATTATGCAGAGTTTCTTTCCTTGCATTCGTGTCACTCCAGAAAGCTGTAACACTCATGAGTTCAAAAGCTCTTTGTTTATACAGAGGTTAACATCCTAACATTTTATGGTTTCCTGGAGGCAACCCACTTTGATTTTTACTTACCTTTTTCAATTGTCTTTCTTAGTTTCTCCCTGCTGAAATCAGGTCAGATATTTGATGAAGGTAATTTTTTTCTTTTTTCCTGAGTTATTACACTACTCATTAATTTTTTTCTGGTGAGGAATAGCATTCAAATATCCTTCCTTGGGGTTATTTTTGTATTGCCATTTCTCACCTAGGCTAGGAAAGAAGGAGAATGCATGAAATGAAAGAAGTTTTTTATCATGGCTTTTTAGAGCTCAACAGATGTTGTCTTTTTGGTTGACTTACACAGCTGAGTGGTTTCTTCAGCTGTGCCATTTGAGAATAGTAACAAATCTTTTCCCTATGACCACCTCAAACCAACACCAACATGAGGATCTTCCCATCATACAAATCATTGGTGAAATGACATTAAAAGTCTAGAAATAAGCGATGTCTTATCAAACTTTGTGTCTTTCAATAAGGCCATTTTCTCTTGGGGGAGTTGTAATTCCAGCTCCTTGCCCTCAAGCATGTAGCTCTGCACTGTGCTTGCTCAGCCTAAGGGAGAGGCTGCAGTGTATCAAGTCCAAGGAGCCAACCAGAGAGAGAAAGGGGACAAAAATGGTAATGCCACATTCGAGGCAGTGTTCTGGTTAAAGCACCTGGGTGTTCCCCCTTGTTGAGTCAGCTGTACACGAGGGATTTGGGGTGCACAAAAGTTAACAAACAAAAGCAGACTGTTGTAATGACAAACTGCATGAGATCGATCATTTCCTTGCATTGTTTTAAGAAAAATTGATCCTAGAAAAGTCAATTTCTGAAAATATCAGAGAAATTCAACAGTTTAAACATATTTACTGAACTGATTTTCAGCCAGCTCATAGAAGAACCTGCATGCAGTGGGGGCGGATATGAAGCTGCAATGAAACATTTCAAAATTTCTGTCCTTTAAGCTGCCGATTTGGCAAAAACTTCCTATAGTTTGGGTTTTGATCTATGTTCAACACGAAAACAGATGTCAAAACATGTTGCTTCACAGCAACGGTTATATTTTTGATCAGCTTTAACGGCTTTTGGAAGCATGAGTTTCTTTAGATAGAGGCATTCTTGTCAAACACAAAAAATAATATCTCCAACCATATCTTCATTACTTTCTTATCTATTTCTCACCCTTTGCAAATATCTTTGTATTTGCATGTTCCCATTGTGACACATTTTCCTATCTGATTATTGCCCTCCTCCAGTAGGCTTTGACATTGCAGAATGATTGTGCTGTCACAAGTAGGGAATGCCTGAACAGGCAAGATTGGAAGAGGTCAGCAGATCAAAAGTGTTTGCTTGAATTTTATTCTTTAGTTTGAAGTAGAGGGGGGAAATATTTGCATAAATGAATTTTTAATAGATACCAAAAATAAAAAGATGCTAAAGAAAATGTAGCTTGTCTGCATTATCATGCAATTTTAATTATGCAAGCCTTTATGTTCTTTGTGTATTTTGACTTACGGCCATGTGAGACACATGAGTGAACATTCACTCATGCAGAATTAATTCTAATTTGTCCATACAGGGGAAAAAACTCTGGGAAAATATGATAACACAATATTGTCAGCAAATCCTAGTTGTTGTTAGTCATTTGAGAAAATTATTTTTAGCAGACTATTCAAATTCTGTCGGTAAAAGCCTTCCTTAAAAAGAGATATATCATCCCATGAATAAATCCACTACAGGAATGGATTTTTATCTACTAAGGAACAGTATCCTTCTGTACCATAACATTTATGTCATTTTTTCTTTCCCTTGAACAAGAGAAAAGTATTTTGGTTCAGTGTTTTGCAAACCAAGCCAGGTTATTTAAAATAATACTCACTTGGAATGTATCAAGTGTAAAATGCTATTTTTAGTGTAGCTACTTTTCTAGAGTATTGCAAGCCAAAATCTTTAGTTTCCCACGAAAATACAACACAAAAGCAGTTTGTAAAGATTCTTTAGACTTTGCACTTCTCCCAGGTAAGTGGCATTTTGGAAGTTGTCACTGACACATAGGGCAACAAATGGATAAAGCAAGCATGGATTCTGAGACCTATAATTTTTAATAATCTTTAAACTAGCTACAAAATGTTAATCACTTCACAAACTGACAGGAGACATAGGGAGTTTTCATATTACATGCTGTAAATTATATTTATCTCACAGTTTATATAGAGTTCATTCACTTAGGTTTCTTAATTATTTTTTAATTGTCAGCTACTAAACATATCAACGATTTGGTGTGCATAGCTCTAGGTAAGCAACAGAGAAATATACTGATAACAAACCACATGGGGATAGCGACTAGTAAGAGAGAGCCTTATAAAAATTACATTTCTTTGCACCATTTCATATGGTAGTTTTTTCCTCCAAAAGATAGTCTTCAAAAGCAGCAGACAAACCCAGTATATTACACTTATTTCTTTTTGTCTTTGACATAATTTCAGCCAGGATTTTATTTTCCTGGCAATGGCTAAGTGGTGAGTGCCAAATCCCTCTTTTTTCATAATTTAAAAAATGATCATGATTAATAACTATATATATCAACAAGAAAAAAGTGGCACAACTGCAAACTTGCTGGTATAATATAGTCCCAAAAGAGTCCCAATACTGAGCATGCTTTTGTTGTCATTGTTGGTGTGCTACTGCCATGGGAAAAGTCTTTTTTAAGTAGGAGTCTAAAAGTCTATTTATTCCTCATGCATAAATGCATAAATCACATCACTTTTTAGTGCAATGCTTGTTATAGTAATATAATTCCACATTGTCTAATCATGAAATCATAACAACAGATAATGGCAATGAAGAACTGAAGACAGCAGGTTTAAGTGTTTAAACATCATGATACCCAAAGACAGGAGCATGGCAGTAGCTCTGTGGAATGTCACAGTTTTACAAGAACAATACTGTATATTTAAAGGTTAACAGCACGTTTAGCATTCCAACAGTGTTGTCATTCAGCAAACATCATTAAAAAAAAGAAGAAAAATTAGAAGAAAAAAAGGAAAGGAATCCAAAATGGAAAAAAGGAAAGGAAAGGAAGAACCCCCAAAAACATCATAGTGAGCTATAGCCATCAAATCAGCACTATGTACAACCTTTGGAAAGAAAGATATCTAGAAAAAATAATTACAAGTATCATTTTTGGAAAGCTGACAAACTACACAGGACAACATTTACAATGGGGCTGATATGTGCATGTGTGCAAATCTAGTAGATAAATACCATGATAAAAGCATGAAGGTGCTGCCCTGCTGGACAGCATTAAAAGGAAATGCACTTCTCTGCATTTAACCGCTGCCCAGCATCTTTGTTGCACGCTGGTTGGCTTCATCAATCCTGGTTTTGTTGGAATCAGCCTGGGGAAACACAAAGGAAAGAAAGACATGAGTACAGGGAAGAAAGAGCATGTCAAAAATGCTTTGTGGGTACTTCCTTAATTTTGACTAGGTCACGGAAAATGAAGCTTGAAAATACTGGAGAGCTTCTTTTTATAGTGGTATTAGGGACCCAAAAAGAGAGTACAGATTTCCTAGTTTTGTGACACTTAGTGTAGCCTTTGAGTAGCAGAGCTTTTCTGCTAGTAGTCAGCTCCCCTGAACTCCTGTAAATGCTGGGCCAGATCTGTAGCTGTTGCTGTCAATGGCACTGGTGGAACCGATGGTAATGGGCGACAGCATGAGAACTGGTGGTGTCCATTTGCATTTTGCTGGGGAAAAAGCATCAGAGCCCTCTAAGATTCAGTGGACCTGTACTGTGGTCTAATTTAGATCATCAGGTAGAGTCAAAACTAAAATTTTGGTCAGTGTAGAGATTCCAGGAGCAGAGAAGCTGGATAATCTGAGGTAGGAACCGCTGGCAAAATAAATTTATTTGAAAAGATCAGGCTGGATATCTTTGCTCTACACGTGAAAGGAAAAGATTAGGTGGGGCTGACGCCAGTACTCCAAAGTTCAGCAATGTAGCTGCAAGACAGAATAGTCTCTTTCATTGGGCAGCAGTATAAATAGGAGATAAGAAAGGGACTCTACTGTGATTTGATGCAATCAAACTACAATTTAGTCCAGCCATTAACTGCTCTGTTTTCCCTGGAGTAACCACTGCAATGATTATAAAATGCCATTAATAAAACGGCACGGCTTGGGAGATTTGGGAGCTTTCTCTGGGTAGGAAGACGCTTCGACTTTCTGTAGCTCTGCAGAAGTTAGTTTTGGAGCCTAAAGACACTATTTTAGCTGACAAAAAATGGCAAAGCTCCACTCAACCCCACGTTGCCATGCCGACTTATTCTTGCAGAGGGAATAAATAGAAAATGGTTTCAATTTTTAAAATCAGACCTGTGGGAAAGGTGAGAACTGGGTTGCTGCTTTTTAGAGCATGGGATCCAATAGCAAATTTTCTGTGGTTTGATGGCTGCATTTTGTTAGCTTTGACAATTTTTCCCACATCTCTGGGGTGTATCCAAATTGTACAGATTTATTTTAAATCTCCAATTTGCATAGATAGGATGGTGAAGCAACTTTCCCACATGCATTTTATAATCCTTTAAAAATGTTTATTCTGATGTGTAATAAATCTTTCTGAAATGTCTTGGGGGTTTCTCCATAAATGTTTCGGAAAATGCTATGTAGATGTGTATTTTTAGTGCAGTAGCACGTGCCAGCTCCTCAACAAGCATAAATCAGCAAAACAACTCATTGCACACTCCTTTATTTTATCCATGAGTTTGACCTTTTCTACCACAGTACGGTTTTGTGTGCTTGTGGCAAAAGGCTACCTAAAAAATTAATGGGTTTGGAAGCAGTTACCGTTGTCATGAAATGCATGAATATTCACTGAAAGTGATGAAACATCATGTTCCTAATGATATTTAGACTTTAGTATATGGTAGATGATATTGCAATGAAGACTGTAGGATTCTTTGTGCTGACCTTCCCACTTAAGCCAAGACAGAGTGCTTTGAGCTCTTCCTACTTTCCTCCCAGCCTCTTATTTATGTTTGATTTTGGGGCCAGACTCTTCCAGTGATGATCTCTGTGCCATTTGACCTACTCATCACATCATTTTGATTTCTGTCCCTTTCTCTCTGATCCAAGGAAAGGTTAAATAAAGCCTTTTATTCATTGCTGTCCTGATTACTGTGGATAGATGAGATTCCATCACTGCAAAATGAGATTGCTCTGGTTTGGGTGCATGCATCCAGTTTAACATAAATACTTTAGGAGTGTTTGTGATGCAGCCCAGAGTACTTTGGGTTAGATTTGTTATGCACCCCAGCTTTTGCTAACTGTGCCAGCCAAGGGTCTTTCTAATGATCATAACTGACCCAAAGCACAGTGCTCCAGCTCGTCAGGAAAAAAACCCTGGCAATTCTGTGAGGGGGACAAGGGTCTATTGGTGTATTTCATTGCAGACTGGATATGTTTGCAATTGTGGTTTTGCTGTTATCCAGCTAACCGTCATTTCTGTCTTTTATGGAGGGTTTCACTAATATATTGTGTTCCTTTTTCTAGTACCTTATTACCGTGTGTCCTTACTCTATGAAATTTGGCTTTTTTTTCACTAAGACTGAAGATTGTCTTATTTTTCGTGCTGCTCTTATGACGACTCCTCTGTGTACGACGCAAATCCATCTTTCACAAATGTGTCACTGTTCCTTAGCCAAGGGCTCTGGGTGATTTTATGAATCCCATTAGCTGCCAATGTTATTTTGCCATTGCTGTACAAAATGCCAAAGTCTGTCAGAAGACCATATAGATGTGGAATTGGTCCCTCAGCTCAGTGCTCTCAGCATGCACTGCCTAGAGGTTTGGCCTTTATGTGCACAGAGGCCCTGGTCAATGCTTTCAAAACCCAGATATTTGCAAGCCTCACCTAGTAGGAGGACAGTGACTTGTTGGGCTTGCTGTACTTTGGGATAGGATCCTGCAGGTAGGATGCCACTGATTTCCATCCATAGGGCAAGTCTCCTGCCACTGTGACATGAGCAGGGGAGGTGGGAACAAAATAGTGCACGTCCTCATCAAGGAAATAATGTATGTCACGGGCTTCTTATTTAAAGGTAATTACGGTGTAGGCTGTATAAACTCCCTGTCCCTTCCCATGGTATAGAGAGAGGTGCTGCTTTCTAGTTCTTTTCAAATGGATAGCAGCAGTAATAGTATCCTTCCCCTGATGCTCCTGGTTTTCACAGAAATACGGAAGAGTGTGGAATGGCATCCCAGGAATACTGTGCATTTCCACTACAGTCAAACAAATACATGCAGCTTTACAAAAAGCCTTTTGACCAACACAAAGCCACGTGCTCAGTGGTGCCAGGTGGCTGCCTCTCTGTCAGGGATGATCTTCTCACCTTTCAGACAATGTACATGTCACCCAGTTCTCTCTGAAATCTACCTCCAATTAGTAAAGCTCTTGGAGTGAATTCCTCCGTTCAGAATTTTTCTTAATGTTTTCCTAGGCTCTGATAGTCAACTGATGTAAAAAACAGGCACGGGCATTGTGCTTGTGTGAGGAGGCGTGCATGTGTAAGACAGCTCAAGAGTACCAGCTCTACCACTTCAGGTCAGAATTAACTCTAGGCACAACATGTAAGTCCTTGGGTTAGATCCTCAAGTTGTGTAAATCTCAGCAGAAGTGGAGCATTGGGTTGAATTTACACCAGATGAAGATCTAGCCTTTTATGTCACTTGAGCCTGCTTGTGCCTGGAGCTCTGCCAGTAGCAAAGCAGATGGCTTGCAGATCATGGGATCTGAGGATGGCAGTGAGCTCCCAGCCAGGCTTGGAGGGGGCTGCTCTCTGCTTCAGAAATCTGCAGTGTAGGTCTGGTACTGGAATGGTGTTCTCTGCCTTTTTAGATGGTGAATTTGCAGAACAAATTCTGAGCTTTTTGTAACTGAGGCTGCTTTGGGCCCAATTTTGTATAAATAAATATATATACACACACCCTCCCCCAAGAGAGCAAGTAGATCGCCGTCCTAATGTTTTAAGCAGCACAACAGAACTTGTTGTAATGATACCATAAGGCAAAGTTTTGCTTAATAAATCCCCATCCTTTGGGGACTGGTCCTGCAAGCAGGTGATCTAATCTTGAGCTACTCATGGAGTTTCTAAGGAAGGAAAAGCCCCTGAGGCTTTAAAACTTTCCAGGAAGGGACAGGGCAGTCACATCCAAGGACCACAGTTTGGCATAGCCCAGGACACTTGGCCTTTTCCAGAGCCATTGCAGAAGGAGCCTTGATGTTTGCTATGGGGTCCCCTTGCAGTTGTGTGACAAACTCAACATCAGGGATTTAACCCAGCCTGCACAGGAGGTTACTGCGGATTCACAGCAGCGAGCTCTGCTTTGGCCCAAAGATTTGGAGGGAGAAGGAAATGGCTGCTCTTACCTTCTCCATGATCCTGTCAATCTGGCGGTTTTGTGTGTCGATCTCATTGCCCATGTCCAAGGCCATGTGACGTAAGTTGCCAATAATGCCGCTGACCTGCTCGAGGTTCTCATCCATTTCATTTTCCCGGGCGTCATTTGTTACCCTGGGAGCAAAAAAACAATTCTGTAAAGCAGAGAGAGAGAGTTCCCCCTGAAACTGTGATTGACCCAAAACCTCCATTGCGTCCTCCGTCACTTGTCACCTGAGGAGCAGGCTGCTGTGATCAGCTTTGAACAAAGGGATTGAGGAGTAGATAACCTGAAAAATGTTACGTGCTTATTTTTTGAGTGTCGGGCTCAATTGTCTGAGTTAACAGTGCTCCATTTATAATGCTCATGTCTGCTGTTACCAGAAGTGTTGCTGTCTGAGCTTGCCCGTAAAAGATATTGCACCTCTCTGCAGTGATTGTCCTTTTAAAACAAAGAATGAAAGGGTGCTCTATTCAGATCTCTGTGTGGATGGTGTTCATGGAAAGTGCAGGAAGTTAGTGGAATTATAGCTATAGCAGCTCCCCTCCTTGAACTGCATATAGCTAATGAATACTTTCCAGTCCTTGTATGCCTGGGGCTCACAGAGGTATTGGGGTAGCGGTGCTTCAGCTGTGAAAATCCTGACATAACAGCCTATTTAATTAACTGTATTTCTGGTCAAAGACAAAAGCAGCTTCTCTCAGATTTACTGGCTTTAGTAAGCATCATTTATCTCTCATTCTTAGCACCGCCTTTTGCAGTTTTGGAACAAAAAAACTTGTTCTTGAGCCAAGGCCCAGTTGAACTCTCCAGACACTGAATAGGCAGGTAGTGACTGACAGTGGGAAAAGCAAGGCCCGTGGCTCCCACTCAGAAAATGCATACTTTGAGCCTCTTATGCAATTTGTCTTCATATAGATGCCCAAAGGGTACTCCAGGCTATTTGCAGAACAGTTATGGTGTAGCAGTCCTTCACTGCTATTCTATTATCATGCCCAAGCCTTCATTTTGCTGGAGCTGCCATGCAGATATAAAAAAAAAAGTGAATGGCAGACCCATCAAATTTAAATGACAACTCCATCCCATACTCCAGATTGCATGACAGCATTGTTTCTATCACACTGGCTTGCGTTTATCGCAGCAGCCAAAAAAATAAGTGGATAATAATTTTTGGAAAGGTAATTACTCATTAATTTAAATTCCTTAATCTTCAAAGCTTTACCTACTGGTACATCATTATCCATGCTGATAGCATTGTCCTCTAAATACACACCCCATAAGCACTTCAATAAGTAGGTATTTTGTGCTGGATCCCTATGTGTTGTGGGAAGTTTGCAGTGTGATTGCCATTAGTACAGCTGTGTGCATCAAACTGGCTTTCATTAGAGAGCCCAGGGGTCCCCACTGTGTTCCTCCATAGCTGTGGCTTTCCAGCAGCTGAGGAATGGGGCATCGTTCCCCATGCAGTGACGTTTTGAGGATACTCACGGGCAGGGGAGGGCTGCACCTCTAGTTTAAAGTGTTCTTCAAGTTCTGCGCTTGGCTCGGTGCTTTGGCAGGAAGCCTGAGGCTTTTTTGTGGTTGAAAAGAAAGGGAGGGCTGCTGGATGGTTTGGTACATCTTCTGGCAAGGATGCATAACGGGCACTACATGCCTTGAGACATAATGGCAATAAACAAGTATTTATCTGACACTTCCTTTCTAAGGTGTTTGAAAACTGTCATTAGCAAGACCCGTAATAAGGCCCCCAGGAAAAGTGCTCACACAGGGAGCTGGAGTGCAGAAGGATGGTGCTGGATGGCCATTGCTGTCTGCACCGTCACAGTGCTGCTGTGAAATACATAAATAGATTTTATTTCTAGTTTATTATTGCCCAAATCTAGGCAGTCTCAAAGAGGAAGGTTGGGGGTTGTGTTTGCAATCTTCTGGTTATCAGGGCCAAGACCCTTACTTCCAGGATTTCCAGCAGGATCACCATCCTTTGCACTAGAGCTTAGGTGACCCTCAGGGCCAGAAGTCCCTGGATGCAGTAAACCTTTAGGGAGTGTCTTTATCGCCGTTGGCCTGAATCCGAGCACCGCTTGGTGGAAAACCCTGGCTCCATCACATCACCCAGCACCTCTGAAAGAGTTAATGAGAACCACAGAACTCATGACCATATGGAAGAAATCTAAATATATCAGTGACGAGGAGAACAGGGAGAAAACAGCATTAAAAGGCTCACCTGCGGATAAAGCCACCACTGATGGCCATCTGCTCCCGTTCATCTACGACACGTGCAGGCTGGCTGGCTACAACACCATCCTGATTATTTCCCCAGGCCTTTTTGTAGGCATCGCTTGATTTAAGCCTATGCGAAAAAGATGATGAGTAACAAAGCATCAAGTGCACAAGGACAAATGCAAAAGTCTTTACCTCTCCAAGCTAAAAGCTGGATCAAGCAAATGCGTTTTCAGATACAGGGCCAATGGTTGTATACCGATATATCATAACCCTGAGTAAAAGGATGGGGTGGGTTTTTTGTTTATTTTTTTATTTTATTGCCACAACAGTGATGGTCAGAGGTTTAGTTTCCAATAGGGTGAATTGCAATTGTCAGGTCTACAACACTGCAAACAGGTTTTTGGATGTTGACTTAGTTTCCAGAATGAAGGAAAATTAAAGAAAAAAAGGAAAAAAGAAAAAAGAAGAGAAGAAATACAGATAAGTAGAAAACATTTTTTCATTTCAGTGACACATATGTTTTGACATCAAACACAGAGAACGTACTGGCAGACAGACATAAAAACAAAACTGCCAAGTATAGTGTGTACATCACATCACAGCAACACACCCTCTTAAAGAAAAATGGATTTGGCTGGAATTTAACTTTTTACCATGCAGAATATTTGGCTTCTCTTGATATTTTTTCAATATGTATGTGGCATAATAGGCATTTAAAGCCACTGACTTTTCCCAAAGTGATTTGGGGATGATTTTATCATAGGGTTCATTAGTTTTTTTTAAATAATATATCGGTACTTGAAAATAGTAGTCATACATCGACAGTTGATGTACAAACCTTTGTCCACAGAGACAAAAAGTAAAATAGGCAGAAGTGAAATGAGTGCAGGAGAAAATAAAAGATACGAGCCATCTAGAATCAGAAAGGGAATTTTTCTACATTTTTCTTCATGCATCAGCTACAGGCATGAGTAAGAAGTAAAGCATTCTCACTAAGCACAGTTGCCTCAATAGTTCATCGTACCCTCAATGCATTAGCAGTAACAGCCTTCACAATAAGCAAGACACAGGCAAAAATGGATCATCATTTCCTTTAGGAGTTTTAAACCACAGGACTTCAAAAATAGCCTAGCAAATTCTTTTATTTGTAATTTGTGGCAGTTACATTAGTTTTCAGAGAGCCATTTTTGGCTGAGTTGCCGTGGACAGACAATTAAAATCAAGGCACCCCTAGAGTGGCAGATTGACACGTGCAGTCCATTTAGGGCTGCTGTCATTGTGGTCGCCAGACAAGATTGAATGTTTTAACAGGGGAATGTGAAGGTTTGGGGTCCACAGGTAAAAGTTCTTGATTTTATTCCAGAAATGGGGCAGTTTCCAACAAAACCACAGGGAATGGTAAATCTCTGTGGTTTCCCTGTTCCTCGGTCAGCTTGTATTAGTCCTGTAAGCAGCCCTGTGGCTTGGATGTTGGGTGAGGAACTGAACATGCTTCTGGGGGATTTGGGAAAGGACTTGACAAACCCGTCGCTGGTGTTACATTCTCTCCATGCCCTCTGAAGCATTTCAGTTTTAAATGAGCCTGAAGATGTGTTGTATGCTCCAATATAGAATTAAAAGATAGATTAAAGAGGATCTTCCCTATTGATGTGTTCTGTTGCTTATTTCCTAATAAAGTTTGTGAAGATTTAAAAATCTTTGTTTAATTTTAGTTCTCTAAAACTATACATCAGCTGTGGCATTTCTAGAAACATTTGAAAGTAATTGTCTTGCTGCAGACACATTTACAGGATTTTGCCTGCTTTTTAGACCTGTGCAACTTTTCCAGTGAGACAGTTTCTGTGTTTGAGGTAAATTATTTTATACACCCAGGATCTGATCTCTTGTTTTCTTGTGGATTTCTAATTAAAGTCAACAGGTGGAGTCTGGATCTCCTCATGGTCAATGGCAGTTGTTCTTTTGAATGCAGCCTGGTCAATGTTCCATGCCATTGGTATTTTGGGTCTCCTACGAATGGAGGGTTAAGCTTTACATATTTTTAAGGCTCAGATGACTGTACTGTAACTCTTTGTCAGAGTAGAGTTACATGTAAAATGGTTAATATTTTTATAAATATATGCCATTAATCTCCCACCATCCAGAAGAACATTAGGGGATCATGGTGATTCTGATGCCCAGAAGTGTATGGATTTCTCTCTCCCACACTCCACTCTTCAAAACATCATCTTATCTTTACTAGTGGAGTCCTAGATTAGTGACTCAGGGAACAGTCTCTAAAAGCTTTGTTCATCCATTGGTTAGCAATGCTGCTTTGTGAAATCTGGATGCAGACTGATAGGGTCAGAATGCCTTAGAGAAGGGAAGAGGCATCTTCACAAATTCATGTAAAATCACCTCCAGAATCATTCTGTTCTTGCAGCATTACACTGCAGCCATAGCCAGGTGGCAAATGTTTTGGTGCCATGTGCTAATCCCATCCCTGTCACATGTATGGCTGTCAGTTCTGAGCTTTTACAGCTTGTACAGTGTGGGATATGTAGTTTCTGCTGCATTTGTACCTGCAGCTCTTGTATACCTGGGCAGAAGGGCTACAGCCTGTCAGAGCTCATACCACTTGTAAAAGAGGTGGATGTACTCTTTCCATTCCTCCTGCCTGTTCTCCCACTGCAAATCAAGGGAACAATAATTCTGGGCAAAATTTTTACCCCAAAAAGTATTCCTGTCCTGGTACATAGAAGCAAAATAGATTGTTTTTTAAAAAAGAGGTATCTGCATTGGGTCCCAAGGGAATTAACATAAAAATAACTGTGACTGATAAGGCAAAACCCCAGTCCTGCTCTTCTGATGTTTGTCAAAATACCCCCTGAACTCCATGATAGATCTCTTTCCTTTTGGTCTTGATAATCAGGGTTGGATCAAGTTTGGCTGTGAACAAAGTTTACGTAGAAAGGGAGTTTAATAATACAGCAACACTATGCTCTACTTTGTTTCCTGCACAATCTCTGGCCAACCATTTAAGAATGTTTCTACTGCAGCCTGGTTTCATGCCTACTCACTGCATTCTGTATTTGCCGTTCCTCAAGGACTTTGGGTTGGTCTGCTTTGTCCCCAATTTCCTACACCCGCATAACCGCACATCACATTTTCATTTGGCATTTAAAACAAGCTTGGCAGTACTTGGAGGAGGTTTCGTTCAAGTGTGATGGCATGCAAGCAAATTCAATGCATTTCAACATTTCTGCTTAGTGTACATGCTACCCAAACGACAGAAATTTGGCATGTTGAAGTTTTCTCAAATTTGTTGCCTATGGCAGGATGAAAACCATTTCAAGTTGGGTTCCAAATATGAAACGTCACATCTCTTTCAAGATCTCATCAAGAACTAATTCTGTTGAACAACGAAAAAAGTGTGATTTTCATCCACAGTTTTGAGCAATGTTTAGTATGACCTCTTCTGCATTTTTTCAGCTCTTTTGTTTATGAAACTTGTTCCTGAAAATATGTTTCAAAATTTAGGGTGTCCAGGTATAAGGTAGCCCCAGTGTTTCTGTTCATGGGAAAATGGAACCACTCAGTACACTTTGTGTAAAATGTTGAAACTTTTATCATTAAAAGGTGTCGACAGTGAAGCTTTCACTGCAGTATGCTTGATTTTAATGCATCTACAGTAATTCTCAGTCAGTTGTCTATGCTATAAAATGAATGCATTTGAACCAGAATCGTTCTTTCTGCATGCCACATGCTCATCCTGTCCAAGTGCCTAGCAAGGATGAGCTTGACAAGGCCTTTGGGATCAGCCTTAAGTGCTCAAAGAGATGAGGCAGGCAGCACCTACTTGTTACATGGACAGACACAAAGACCACAGAATTTTCCTAGGTCCGTCAAATTCTTTTCTGCTTCTTTCATGTCCTTATTGATTTGGTCCATTCCCTCTTCGATGCGTTCCAGTTGTTCTGATTAAACACAAGTATTTTATCCCCACAGAATGAAGCAGATGGAAAAGGACAAAGAAAAAAAGACAAAAACTTCAGACACTCACTGTGACAAAAAACTGGACACCACATAGCAGAGCCGGTACCCAGTACCTACTTGTTACAAGGACATATGAAAAGGCCACAGCATTTCCCTAAATCTTTTAAATTTTTCTCGGCCTCCTTCATGTCTTGGTTGATATGGTTCATGCCTTCTTCAACACGATCGAGTTGTTCTGGTCAGGACAAAGGGATGACAGTGTGGAATGAATTGTATTTTTGTTTGTTTGATTTTGTCTTCAACAGAACATGAAAAATGACCATGTAGAACTGAGTTAATAATGACATTACAATGCATTAATCTGAGCTGATGCATTGCTGAAAGGATGTATGCTGCATTGGATGCTGAAGATTTTTTTTATTAGTATGGGAAGCGTAAAACAAAGGAGGAATTGATTTGAAATATATTAATATAAACGAGATGTAATGGTGTAAAGAAAAGGATTATAAAGTTCAAGGTCCAGAAACATAATACAATACATCAACTTACTAAAACAAAGTGACATCCAGGAGAAAGAAAGATAGTGTTTTTATTTTGCTTTTAGGTATGTTAATATTAGAGAAAAGATGTCCTTCCATGGAAAACATTTCAGTTACTTACACTTACAAATGCCTTGGAATTAGGTGGGTTTAGGCAGCACAATTGCTTTTGTTAGTGAGTGAAAGAGCTGGTAGTTAATGAGAGCAGTAATGGAGCGAGCCATTAAGGACTTGTGTTGAGCTGCCCTTTCTTCCAGAGGCTGAGGAGACTGAGCCCTGCCACTTTGAGTGGCGTTGGATATTGATCTCTAATATGACTGTGGCCTCAGGGTTGGTTTTCTTCCCGGTGTTGGTGCTGCAAATCAGGAGTAATCTCAGTGAACACAGAACAATTGAAACCACTCCGGGAGCTCGATGCTCCCTGGCAGAGGGTTACCGGCTGCAGCGTTCCTTGTCTCTGGCCCCAAGGGACCTTATGGAAACAGGCATTGGGTGAAGACTCGTGTTTTCAGAGGGGTCACTTCATCTTTGCTCCAGGGCAAGTTAAGAAGCATCAGGCCCAGAAACCAAGCATATATAGACCCTCTCTCTTTGCTGGCATCACACAGAATTTGGCATATTTCCACCTGAGGCTGATGGTGGCTTAGGGTTTTCTTGGTGACATTATGGCCTACAATTACTTAATGTGTTAATTTTTTTTCACTTCTAAAGCTGGGTAAAATGTCCCAGAGGAACAGAATGCCATGATATAAAAGATTCTCTACAGATGTAAACAGATATGAATCCAATGAGATCAAGGGTCTTGTGTGGAGTCTGCAGTAGGGACAGCATTATATATGGGATTTATATTTTACACCATTTGTTCTGGAAGGATAAACTCAAATACTATCCAGGATCAGAAAGTTACTTGGAGTGGCATCTCAATCCATTAAAAATTGTAACTGTGCTTAAGAAGGAAAAGTAAAGCAATCTCAGTAAAACACAAATACATCCCTATTCCCCACATGGAATAGAAAAAACACAGAATTAGACTGTAGAGGAAGGAACTAAGAGCCCTGGTTATAGAAGGAATTTAATGTCATCCTTGACATTAACTGAGTCTTACCCAACGAAAAAAAGGCATTTAAAAAGTAAAATCATATGCATATTGACGTCAGTAAAAAGCTCATCTTAACTTTTTTGAGAACATGAATAAGCCTAATTTCTTGCTTGGGTTTATAATAACAATTGAGGTTTAGTTTTTCAAGTCTTTCTGGGGGCTTAGATACCCAGTTGCCATTAACATTAATTTTATTTAATTAATTTTAATGGGAAACAGGAACCTCACCCCAGGAGGGCCTAGAAAATCCTGGGCTAAATTATTCAAGCTGAAATAATTCAGGTATTGAACTTGTGCTCTTTGTTTAGTTCATGCATGAGACTGGGCTTTGAGAAGGAGAGGTGCCATGTCAGTATGCTGAGACTCATCTGCTTTTCTGCTGCCAGTCCTCATTTTCATCAGCTAGACAGGCCTCTCTCCTGATACCACGGGAGTTATTGATCCCAAATCCATGGATATATTTAGAGGATCACAGTTACCTGGTACTGTCCACTCAAAGGGGCACATTTTGTGTAAGCAAAGGATTGGGAAACCAAGAAGGCAACCAGAGAGAGGGATTGCACAAGTTCTGCCAGATAAACTGCTGAGCCAAGAACAAGAAAACCAAGATTGGATTGTCTTAATGCACGTTGTAATTTAGGCTTCAGCAGAAGATTTGGTTTGTGTCTGTAGGCACAGATTGTCGTTCTCATCAGAAATGTGAGTCTGTGGTGGAAGGGGACATACCTCCCTGTGCTCCTGCTCCTCGCTGGCCCCGGGTCCTGCCTGCTCCTGCGCGGTTGCGCAACGCTTGCCCTCGCTCTGGGGAGCGGCTGTGGGAGGGTGAGCTGGCTTTGACGGTGGTTCATGCAGCATGATGGGATTTGCCACACTTCTGTCACAGGCTCCCAGCTCCTGCTTGCAATAGCTGTGCTTGCAGAGCCCTTTTTCAGTTAAAAGAAGGCTGTACCCACATGTGCATTTTGACACTGGGGGGATGAGGGGTGCTGACCTTTCTTCCATTGGTTTTCCTGTAGTGCTTCTCTAAAATTGTCTTTCCGGTAGCAAAAGCCAGGTTAACTCTGCATGGGTCAGTCCTAGGTCTGGTAGCACTGGTGGCTTTCACTCTAAGCAATTCTCCTTGCCCAGATGCACATTCTCTACTGCCATGTGTGAAATAGGTTCTTTGGCACTTCCTTTGCCTGTTTTCTATTCTGCCCAAATAAATGAGTGCTTATTGAAGAGTATATTTGACACAACTCAAAGACTTTCATTTAAATTACAGCCCTCTCTAGAATCCTGACTTATTTATCCTGCTTCAGGATTTGTGTTTGATGCCTGGGCTATTTCCGCATAGCAGAGGGAGCCACAACAATTTATCTTCCGTTAAAGGAAAACCTCATCAGTGTAAAAACCCCATACCATATTTGTAGCCCAGAAGTCTGGACAGCTGGCTGCTGGTCCTAAAACCACTTTCTAGTTGTTAATGTCATGGGTTGGATTGTTAACTGGTTGGAATGACCATAGTTATGGCAGCATCATGGAGCAACACCAAATTTATACCTGTCAGAGATCTGGTCCCACAGGCAATCATAAGTCTAACCACAAATATTGAGACATAAATATTATACCAGAATGGAATTAATGGGGTCATGCTGGATTTGTTTTGGTATAATCACTATTAAAACATGGCCCAGAATAAATCACTGATGGTAAGAAATCAGATGGCTATTGAGAGGTTAATTTAATGTCTTTTTCCATAGATCTTCCCTATTCCAACATTCTGTGCTGTATTAAAGGTTTTAGGGAAGACAGTTGTTGGCGTGTACTGCCATGAACCTACACAAATTCACTGCTACAAGAGATAATGTGTTTGTCTTCCATTTAGTGCCATAACATACAAAACTTCCAAACTCACAACTACTCCGAAAGCAGTGGAGGTCAGATGTACCAACAACTGCTGCCAGTGCTTTTGTGTGGGGGTTTGCCCAGTTATTTCCAAGTTTTATCTCCTTTATAAGCTTCATCTGGAGTAGGGTCTGCTGAATAGATTAATCCGCTCCCCATGTTCCCTGGCATTGCTGGCTGTGCATTCATGGTGAAAGGAGAAAATTCTACTTGAACCAGAATTTTCTTTGTCCCTTATTAAAGTTGTGGCTATTCCTCTATCTTGTCTGGATGAAAAACTACTGTGCTGCTACTGTTATTGGAAAAGTTTCTCCCCTCCACCTCGTTTGGAATACAGGAACAAAATTCTTCTGTAATAAACTGCATGAGGACATCATCACACACAAAAAAAAAGTCCTTGAAAGTCCAAATCTTTTGCCCTGCTGATATGCCCAGATGATGGGAGTTTCATTTGAATGAAGAGAATTACCAGTCTGGGACCATTTCTGTGTTTATACTTCAGGTTTACCTTCATATCTCACTTAGTAAATTTCATTTCTACAGACTTCTTTTAACAAAAATGCATTCAAATATTAATATTTTTCTAAGTTAGGATGTTTTGAAGAAGCAGAGGAATTGCCATTGCTCAATAATCTATTGCAGCATTATTTTTTTATGTAAAGAGTTAGATACATATAGATATATATATAAATCACCAATTAAGGGAGCTTGATTCAAGAAAAGATTTTTAAAATGTAAGCAATATGGATTCATGTGTTGTCTGGGAAAGATTTTCTTTGTGATGGAAGAAAACCAAGGAGAATCTAAACTCCTGGCTCCTTCCTGTGGCCTCCCTGTGAGAAGACCTGTGTTGAACTGGTTTGGGTGACCTGATTGAAAAAAATGATAACTTGATATTGCAGAGGGGATAGTCATATTCCTGTTCTTCAATGGAGACTGGAGGAGGTGTCTATTTTTTTGGGGAGTGCCATTCTATGTGAATCAAAGAGCTCTTGTGAAGCTCCAGCTCTCTGCAGGTCATGACACACTCTGTAACCTGCTGTGCAGCCAGGTATGCTAAATCTTTGGGCAACAGCAGCTATCCAGGCTGGCTTTGTTGTACAAATACCTGGCATTGTGAAATTACCTTGTCTTACTGCCTTTTATGGTCCCAGAATGTTCTGCTTACTGCTACCAGAAAATCAGTTCTGCTTTGCAGTATTTGGGTTGAATTGGCTCAGAAAGGCTTTTCCTTGTAACATCTGTTTAACTTCAAAAGAAGCAATTTTGTAAGGAAACCTAGAAATAGAGCTTCAAGCAAGTGCAGAGATTACATCTTCTGCCTGCCGCCCACTGGAAAGATCAATGTCATGTTTTCTGTATATTTAACACCTAATAATCTTAAGTGGCTTGTGCAGTCAGCTGCAAAGAGATCACATGGCAGTGTTAGCAAATTATTTCCTTAATCTGATAATCTGCTGAGACATTCATGAGCTGCACACATTGCACTAATTACAGAGGGTTCAAAGTCATCATTAGCATATTTTGCCCAGTACTGTAAGTCCTGTATCGCTAAAATGAAATGAAAAAATTAACAATTATTACACCTACATATGGTTAAAGTGGAGAAAACATAATTAAACATTTAGCACAGCAGTACAAGGTTAAAATATTTTCAGGGTTGGTAACATTATTTGACTGTTCTCTTTGAGAAACCCACACTGTATAGTCATAAGCTAAATTTACTGCACCACTTAAGGCATGACCATAACCAATTTAAAGAGGCTTCGAAACTTTCTGATTCTTTCCTGCAGGTTTTGACTAACTGCATCTCTAATTGTACAAAAAGCATTTCAGTTTTCACTGTCAGTGAGGGTTTAATACTGAGCTCCCTGGATTCCAGAGATGTGAGTGTGTCCAGGCTCAGCTCTTTGGCTCAACAAATTGTCCTTCCTGTCGTGGCTGCAGAGTGAATCAGTCTGTCAACTTTTGAATACAGTAGTTTAGCAATAGTAGAACACCAACATTAAAAGAAAAGCCCCAAAATTCAAGATTAAAGTCAAAATAAACCTCCCTAGCATTTTGTGGAAAAATAGCAGCTAAAGAACAGAAACATATGTTCCCAGGAACCACGAAATATTCTGCCGCTGTGCCTGTGAATTACATTGCAAGACACACCTCGATATGAACAGACTTTCTTTGACAATATTTGTGATTTATTACAACAGCATAATTCACTTCTGAAACAAAACACATTATTTAGACAGGTGCCATATCTGTTTCAACATAAGTGATTTCTGATTTTTTGTATTCAGTGGTTTTTCTTTTCCTATCATTTTTTTAATACAAAAAAAAATAGACTCTGTAATATTATTCTTGTCAAGAAAAATCGATGTGACAAAATTTAGTTGAGTTAAATTCTTTTCCCTAAAGGAGGGATGTAGGGGGAAAGCAATGAGACATACATAAAAAAGCAAGGAGAAGAAAATGCTTTCCATTTAGGTCTTGGTATTACTATTCATTAATTACATTGTCAGAGAGGCAGGGACATTACAACTGGAAAGAGTATGTCGTGTTCTGCAGTCCATTTCCCAAGAATTCCACACTCTTGCTTATTTTCATTGTTTAGGTTTGATGAGTAATACAGCATTACCTCTGCAGAAAACAGTTCCGAACTCTAATTTTGTGTAATGCCACATAGTAAATAATAACAAGGGTCTTTAGGGGCCTGGTCTGATAGAGAGTAGGGGGAATTTATACTCTGTTGATTTATTTGAGACACAATTTTGCTGGGGCTGTAGGTCTACTGCAAATGAAGAATTATCCATTTTATTGAGAGGGAGAGAAAGCTACCTTTTCTTTGTAATATTATAAAAGGCAAAAATATAATTTCCTGGAATGTGTTGAACATATCAGGCTCTGTCTGTGTCATTGTCTTCCACAGAAAGGTATTCTAAGGTCAAAATCTCCTATATGGACAATTGTAATGAGCTGATTGTGTAATAATTTTTAATGTTAAAATTCTGTCATCCTCACTGCCTCACTACTGTACAAAAAACCCCTGAATTTTCCACAAACTAAACCTGTTTTACCTTGTCTTGGGATGCATTTATTGCATGTTTTCCCGTGTGATTTAAGTGGGAAAATTACATAGCACCTGCATAAATAATGCTGGATTTTACAATTTAAAGGCAAATCTTCTAATTATGTAGCTGGATCTTGACAAAAGCTTGCTGAAATCAAGTGGTGTTTTGGATGATTTCAGCCAGCTGCTCTCTTTGACATTAATGGGAAGCAGTTTAAAAGAAGTACAGACTCTTAGGCAGCAACTGTACATTTTTCTCTGTTGGACAAAAAAGCTAAAGGCAAAGAGGTTTTGGGGTTCTCCTGCACAACCACAAATATTTTCTCTCCCTCGTTTCCAGAGTTACGCACAGTCAGTACAGCACTTTGAGAAGGGTTATACTTCCTTACTGAAGCAATCTGAACTTACCTCCTTGCTCATCCAACATAACCAAAGTCCTGATACCAGCATCTTTACTCTACATCCCAAGAGTGGTAGCAAGGTAAGGAGAGAGAGGGGGAGAAGAGAGAGAGAGAGAGAGAGAGAGAGATCAGTGAGGGAACACTCAGCCCTTGGTATGGGATATAGGAAGACACAAGAAAAACAGTGAAAGGAATGACAAGTGACTAATGATGGCACAGTCCAAAGACCTAATGTGCCTGGACACTGTGTAAGGAAGTAGGCACTCTCCATTGTACCATCAATCCTTCTGGATTCACTAGGATACTGAACTTCTGCAGAAACACACAGCTGTGGAACCTTATATTAAAATAATCACTTTACACAAAAGTGTTTTCTAAAAAGAGAAGGTTCATCTCCAAGTTAAATGAAGCAGGAGAAGGGAGAATGGGAGTGTTGGTTTTGTAGGTGGATGTTAATCTCACAGGAGAAATTCCCAGGGAAAAAAGATGACACAAACGTGTTTGGGAAGGAGGCCCAGTTGTTTGTGTGCAGCTCTTGCTGCTGACAGAAGTCAGAAAGCTTACCTACTTAGGAAATCCAGTTTAAAGCAGGCTAATATTTAATAGGATTAAGCCATATTTTTTGTCTCAGTGATCTCATAGACATGAGTTTGATCCAAGCTTTAGCATTAATGGACATTGAATTGAGCTTGAAGGTGGGATTTTCAAAACACCTACGCACTGAATCTGCCTCTCTTCCCACAGCTTAGTGGGAATCTTACCACTGCCTTTGCTGTGTACAGGGCTGGAGCAAAGCTGAGACATTCACAGCTCCCACCTGCCCTAACCAGTGCTAACACAGCTTTCACAAGTATGATTTTATTACACATTATCATCACTCTGAGAAGTGATCAGGTGTCTCCGGTTCCTGGGTGCTGTGGTACTTAGCTGTATCACACATAAAATTATCTCCTTTTTAATTACAAAGGGGAAACCAGCTCCATTCTGCTTGGAGCAGTGATAAAATCTGTGAATAATTAATGGCCTGAATGATCTCCTGACGCTTGCTTGTCAATAACAGATGAAGTCAGTCCTCTGTGACCTGACAGCTTGATAGCAGAGCTACCTGGACATGTGCAGCAGTCATTTACTTGTTGCCATGAACATAAAGCTATCCATACTCCTGTGAAAGAGATGAAGTTGGTGGTGTTTTCACAGAGGGCATGGAGATGCCCACAGTTACATGGCTTCATCAGGAACAGAAAACTAAAGTCCTGACTGTCTTTCTTGCTTTTCAAGCCACCCTCCCACTCCTGGAGGCAAATCAAGGACCTCATGTTATCCTTCCTTCCAGCTGCTATGCTTGTCAGTTTCTGTGGGAGCAGAGAAATATCTCTGGCCATCAGCTGCCCTGTCCCCTCTCCCACGGCACTCCCAGCCTCCCACAGTCCAACACTGGCTCAACCACAAGCTGAACCCTGGCATGCTCAGGGCTGTTTGCCTGGTGCAGCTGGTGCTTTTCTGCTGCCCTTCCAGAGGATCCTGCATCGCTCAAGAGGGACATGAAGTACCTCTCGTTTTGTTCTTCTCTGCCTCTCCCTGCACTCTCATTCTTGTCTTTAATGTCTGCATCATTGCAGAAACAGGGAAAACCTCAGATGTGGGCTGGCTGGTTTGCTCTCTCTTTTTAAAGAGTCCCTATGTGAGTTGTCAGAGGGACAGAAAAGGTCTCCTGCCTCTCCCCATGATCTCCTGCACCCTGCTGCCCTCAAGTCAGCCATCTACCAGGCACCCACTGCTGCTCTCGCTCCCTTCAAATTCACACTGCATTTACTTGAGTAGCAGCCAGCTTTTATTTTTGCAGCCTTTAGAAACTTAAGGTCCAAGGGTTATCTCAGGTTTGTCAATTTAGAATAAAGAAAGCGCTTTTAATTATCGGACGTTTTCTCTGGGGCAGGTCTGCTAAACACTGCTTGTGTAAGAGTTTTTTATTTGATCTNCTTGTGTTTCAGTAAATAAGGGACCCTTAGAAATATTGAACTCAGAAACCTGTACTTGGTGCTGTGATAGTTGATGACTTTGGTGGATCAAACATAAGCTGAGAAATATTTTCTTCTCTTTAGCCCTCTGAGCTTATTTTCATGCAGTGTTTAACATCTAAGAAAATTACCTTTATGCAGCTAAGATATCCAGTGACCTGGACAAGACATGTGCTGAGAGATGAACCCAGGAACTAGACCCTATTGTTGGTATTTCATTTCAAATCCTTACACAGAGCGAAAAAGGTGAAGTTTTCTTTTATTTACCTGATCATATTTGCCATTTAATTTGATCAGGCAATAATGTTTTTCTGAGAATACCCTGTCACACAAAAGTGAAAATATTAAAGGGTGTGCAATGAATAAACTTGTCTGTATCTGTAGTCTAATCCAAGGTATATTGAAGCTAATAAAGAGGTGGTGACTGAAAATTATGAGATGTGATTCAGACATCAAGTGACAACCTCCTTCTGTTCCAAATTTCTAGTAAGCATTAATTTTCAGCTCTTCCCCAGAAAGAATTAAATGTGTAAATCCAATCAAAAAATAAATCACATTCGTGCATTTAAAATAGTTCCAGACTTTTAGAAAAGCTCAGTATGTCCATTATGACTGATATTTTAGGTAACTCAAACACAAATCTGTCTGTAAGACAGAACTATTCTAAAAATGTGTTCATCATCCAGATATCTGAGAAGGAGAGAAACACTCTGTGACTGACTCCCAGTGACAATACACTGAGGCATCTCTGAAAAGTACAAAACCTCCATTAAAGGAACACAGAAGAAGAAATGTGCCCAAAAAGTGTTTTCAGGAGGCAAACACAGACACGTTGGTATTTGCTGCAATAGAAGTATCACAGAAACTCCCCTTAGTCTCAGTGGAGCGAGTGCTACTCGATCTGGTTACTTGGACAATGTGTAACAGGAGGTGATGGAAGCTCTCCTGTGAAGTGCCAGTCCAGAAGGACAGGTTTTACAACCTCTGACCCTGAATCCTTGATGACAAGATTCATCACCATGGGCCCAGTAAATATGTTTGGGTTTCTCTGGTCCTGAGGGCTCAGGAAGGATTCCCACTCACATCCAATATTAAGGATCATTTGGCTGTGATAATAAATGTCAGGGTAAACTCAGAGCTGGTAAAATGGCATTCTGTGTGTTCAGTGGCCTGTGTAGGGCAGCATCAAACATTCATAGCTCAATATTTCACCTTTGATACTTCACTCTAACTTCATATGAGAGAAGATATTCCTGCCTGGATTTAAATGTCCCAAACAGCTTTTTGGTCTGTGCATTCCTCAGTGCTTTCTTCTGAACTTTTAGCACTACTAATCTTGTTTTTCCTTGCTGCTTCATAGCTACATTCTTTTTTCCCTCATGTTACCACAACTGATTTTCCTTAAAGGCCATGGTGATGGCATTGGAAAATGGGAGAAAACTCCCAGCTTTTCTCCCTGCATGTCATATTCTGCATTGAATAATGCTGCCTCAGAGGTAAAAATCTTGAACACCAAAAGAATGTCAGCTACAAACTGTATATAGTCTCACTTGTTCTGCCCCAATTCATTTTTATTTTATGTTTTGACCCAAACACTGCACCGCATCATCATAAAATACAGGTATTTATAGCACTGAGTAGCTCAAAAGAGCACTGGTCTGTGCAGATTAACTACTCTGCCTGGTCACGATGAGCACCAAGGAGAAAACTGGGTTTTGGAATATGCCATTCCAGGCTGGAGCTGTCCTGGGGCAAAGCCGTAGCAGCTTTTGTAACACTTCTTTCTTCCATTTTTGTACCAGGACCAGAAAAATCAGCTTGTTGCAAAGCTGGGTTATAAAACCAAGAAGCAGGAACATCCTTGGTTTTCCTTGTCCATGTTCCCTGGGAAAAGCATCAGGGCCTGATCTCCAAACTCTGAAAAGTCTTCTGGGGCAAGCAGGGCGTGTCCTTTGTGCACATGTCCCCAGGCTATGAATTGCAATTAAGCTTTACATGGCTACGGGGCTTCCCTGGCTGGACAGCACCCTTCTGTCTCTAAGATGGAGTCCAGTCAGTCTGTCTTTGCTGTATGTCCCCAGTATCATGACAGCAATACATACAACTGTACAAAGTAATTATGCTTAAACATGGAGGCATCCTTTTCGTAAGAAAGGAATAACAGATTTGCTGTATCAAGAGAACAGAATAAAAAGCATTCTTCCCCTGAGTATTTCTTATCTCTATCCACTGGACAGGTTCTGCTAAGTGAGGAAGTCTAATTGGATTTTTGGGGTCTATTAAATCAGTGCAAGTTCAATTCCAAATACTCTCACCATTTGTCTTTTCGGTATAAAATCTCTCACTCCCTAAATGCTGCATTTTTTAAAAAGTACCTACGAAACGGGATGGGAATAATCACCCAGCTGTTTAGGCCACAGCAGAATTTTAAAGGTCTTCTGTAGTCACATTAATGAAAATAATATTCAACCCATTTTAGGAGAACTCCCTGGACTACTCAGAGCTAGCTTTAGCAACCTCTCTATTTGGACAGGAAGATATTGTGACATCTGAATAAATGCCAGACCCAGAGAGATGCTGAGCTCTTCTAAGAAGAGCTACAGACCAACATAAATTCATTGGTAAATTCAGCAGTCCCAGTTCTCCTCCCACTTTGCCATTTGCTGTGATTTAATACTGAAATTCCAGTGGCATTCACAGTATGCCAGTTCAATATGTTAGGAAGACTCAGGCAGTGCATAGGCCACACAAATACAACTCAGGAGAGGCAGGGCTGATATTTACTGATGGCTCGGCCCTGAGCAAATCACTTCCCTTTCCTGCGTCTCTCCTTCTTCCCACTCATCATCTGCCTTGTCTATTTACATCCCAGGCATTTTGGGGCAGCAGGCTCTCCTGCCTTGCATTTGGGGGTACACGTATGAAACTCTCCACTGGATCCATTGATCTTCACAGTGGTGATTGATTTCAAGGCCATAAAGCCTACAGCTTGAGTTGTGATTTTTCCTGAACATAGGATCTGATGTAATTTTCTTCCCGTTTTCTCTGCTAGAGACTCCTCGTTGTTAGGAGTACTGGGACAGTGAGTGATGATGACCCTGATTAAAAATGTCACAAGCTCCAGCACCAGGGCTTGCATGGTGTCTGAAAATAATACATGCTGTCAGGTGGCAGAAAAGTTTCCCACTGCCCAATGGCTGAACACTCAAAACTAAACTGAGTTGAGATTTTCCAATTTTTAAACCCCTTTATTGTGAAGAGGGTGAAATACAGCCTGACTGAATTGGTTTTCTTCCCTCCAGGAAGGTGTTAGCTGTGAGGACCAAGCTGGGATCCCTTTCCTTAGCACCATGGAAAATCAAAGAATTTCCAGCTTCAAAGTGGTCAATCTAGGACATCTTGTGAGCCTTGAAATCCTGATAAATATTTCAGAGATACATAAAGAAATGGCATTTAAATGCTGTGCTGACCAATGTTCTATATATAGCTGCAAGTGTTTATGGAGAAGGAAGTATTTTAAAAGACTGGGCAAATGGATCAGGAGCCCTTCTCACCTTCCTCTCTTGCATTTTTATGCAAAGGACGTGAGAGTTGTGCTGGCAAAAGGCTCCCAGAGCTCTGCAGCAAACTCAGCCACTTGTCCCTGACTCCAGGTCACCTTCAGAGGTGGTTTCCTTCATTTATCACCAGAATCCTGTCTCAGTGGATCCTCAGGTATGGGCAAACCAGTGCCTTGGCAACCAGGGAACAGTGTCTGGCATGGCCCAAGTAAAGGGTAGTGACAGAGTGGCACATAAAGCCATGGCCAGGCCCTAGCAATGTCAGTTTTAAAAAAGCCATTTCCATTGTCAGGCTCTCCATAACTTTTGCTCACAAAAGCAGTGCAAATAAAATGAAGTCCTTACCTCTTCAACAAGCTGCAGCATTCGACGGGTGCTCTCAAGGGACTGAAAAAAACCAGGAAAAAACTCTGAGATTTGGCAAGTCACACGTTCCAATGCTATTGTGTAGGTTCATGCTGACCAGATGTTTTTCCTGCAGCTTTTCCCTCCCCTCCAAACCAGGCTATCAGCAGGGCACTGGTTTTTTTCTCCATCTCCAGCTCTATGGATGGCTAATGCAGCAGTTCCCAGCACACCTGGAAGGAGCTGCATTCTCCGAGGCTTGTGCTTCCCCCTTGCTCTCAGACTGCAGCGGAGCAGCTCGGAACCGGAGGTGTTCCACGTTAAAAATAAACCTGTGGTTATCAGCTGAGACTCTTCAGAGAGCTAATTAGTGACTTCTAACTTTTAATATGTTTGACAAATTGAAGGAATCCTCAGAAAATATTAAATTGCTGCCTTTTTCTCTGAGACTAGGCAAATTGAGGCACAGTCTAATACCTAAACCAAATTCATGATCAATAAATGCCCTAACCTAGACTAAACAGGACATTAAATTTTACCCCAGCTCATTTCATTTCCAATTCCGCTTTTAGTGTAAAGCTGATGGACAAGAGCTCTAGAAATCCTCTGCCGGATCAGCTCCTATTTCTAGCTGTGTGTTTCACACCAAGCCCAGCCCCAAGTTCCCAGTTTAGCTACTGGTCTCACTTCATCAGCGAGCTGGTCAGCACGCCGCTGCATTTCTTCCAACTCATTGCGCATATCCGCGTCTTCCGCCATTTCAGCTGTGGGGGTGTTTGGGGACGCTGCAGATCAGGATTTGAGCTCAGCTGCTTTATGAGCCTGGAAGACAGTGAAAAGGAAGAGAAACAGCACGGTTATGAGCCGTGCTTGAACGTCAGTCCCACAAAAGTGCTTTTATTATGTCAGTGTCCTCACCTAAACTCTTGTTCTGGACAGTAATTCCTACGTAGCAGAGAGTAAATCTTTCCTTTTTTCTTAACCCTTCAAATGCAATTCATATGGAAGCTGGACGCTCAGGAGATGATCTTTGTTGCCAGAAACAATCTTGAAACCCAGTCACTCTCCTCTAGAATTAAAATGCTTAATATGGAGGAGGTGCCAGTCAAGCTTATGCCCCTCATATCCTGTGTTTCAACTGCATTGCTTGGAGGGCTGGATGCTCAGCTAACATATATGCAATTAAATTAAAGAATATGAAACTTTGTAGATTTTCATCCACTAATGTCTCGTCCACCATGCTATAGTTCAGCCTATGAAATAATATCTACAGCTAGACTGGAAGAGGTCTACCTGGGAGAATGCTTCATTTTGGGGGAAGTTACAGTAGGACCTAACTGGTATTAACAACTTCTCCACAAAGTGGGTGAGATTCTGATCTTGGTTATCCTTCTTGATACAGAATGACACCCCTGAGCTGCTCCTAACCAGAGGTCAAGATGCAGCCCATTAATCCTCGTTCGGGTAGGGTTTCATTTTTGTTACAAATTCAAGCTAGCTCTGATTACTGAGCATGACTCGATTAAGAAAAGCAGGCTCTCCTACCATCTGCCAGGTCTTAATAACAACACTGGCTTATTTCTTTGCTTGATTCAAGCATGGCACATTGCAAATTACTGCTCACTGAATGTTAAATTTGTTCATTGCAGGAAAAGCTTATTGCATGTGCAGAGGAGGTGGGGAAGTTGTGGGGGGCTGCAAGTAAACACCCATAAAGCAGATACCATTGTGCTCAATTACAGAAAGAGAAGAAAAGAGCCCCTTTCAGCAAAGCTGTTTTCAAGAAAGCAGGATTGCAGGGGCTGTTTTCTGCCCTGTCTTTGCAATATGCATAGCCTTTATGACAAGAAAAGTCAGGGTAGATATTGGCTCTAAAAATTTAGCAATAACAACACGTTTACATGGAAGTTACTACATACTGGAGATTAAAAAATTCCTCACTTTGATGGTGCTCTCCATCAGGACATCAAGGCTGAGCAGGTAGAGCTGGGTGGCATCAATATGTCCTGAATCACACCCAGTTTTCTTAGAAAGGTGTAAGGAAAGCCAGAGAGCTCCTTGCATTTCCTTTGCAGTTTCAGCAAAAGATTTGCTGTTTTTCTTATGTAAGAGGGAATAGGTGACCTTCCTAACTTGACATAAGCTGTGCCCTCACCCATGGTTTTGCTTTTTCCCTTTGAAGCTATAGCAAGAAACCCATCTCGAGGAGTCAGCCCTGCAGCTACTGGCACAGCATTCTACTTTATCTCTGAGCCTATCACCACATCCTTGTCAGAGGGAGGCTGACATTTTTTGATGGGTCACACCATGTGTAGGAGCCCAAATGTCTGCTGGAGAAGGAGGCCACCTGGTCCAGCCAGCTGTGTTGTCAGAGCAGTGTGAAGGACCAAGCTTAGGCAATTCATCTGCAGCCCTGGCTGATGCAAAAGCAGAGCTTAATTTCGTTGCTAATACTCAGGCTGATATCGGACACTTCAAGGTTGATCACAAACAGCAGGAAATAAGCTTTACAGAAAAATGGTGCACCCGGATATTTAGGAGGAAAAGATAAACCTGGAACTGCTCTCTCCCTGAAGGGCACATGAAAGTGTGGGGATACTCTCAAGGCCATCCCAGAGTTCCCACTCTGCTGCTGTGATGGTGGTACCCTTCGTGGCACATCACACAGCTACAGAAAGCCACTGCTCTTGGCCAGCAAATGGACCATGCTCATGTGGGATAAAAAGAAGTTATTTCTGTAAAGAACTGCTCCAAACTCCTGTCTCACTTGGCCCTGGAACTGGTCATTTCTTCACAAATTGTGGTTTTACTTAGATTGAGGCATAACCCAGTGATGGAATATTTCTGGCATAGCCTCTGTAGCAAAACACCAAGATAAGTCTTTGTCCCTAGTTTTGGACCATCTAAATACAATATTCTCCTCTGCCAGGAACCCTTGCTATAATTGTGCTGGCAGAATAGCAGCACTGAGCTTTAGCAAAACTCAAGACAATTTTTCAGGTCTTTGGGACTGATCTAAGGGATATACACACACGTGTATATACAGGTATATAGATGTGAGGGGCAGGAAAGTGGTTCCATGCTATGTCTGTTGGTATTATCTCACTAGCTGTAAAATGAGAGATGATGAATCAGTGAGAGAGTGGGATGCTAACAGGGAATTTGGTTCATTCTTTAAGCATAGCCAGTCTGAGCTGAGTAAGTACAGACCTGTTAGTGAGCGGAGGTGACATGTGGGTTTCTACTGACAATAGCAATTTATGTATTGACTGTTGCACAATCTCTGCAGATTAAAAAACTGTACTAGAAATTCTGTTCTTACATAGATTCCAGCCTGAATTTTGATATTTTCTTTATTAATTTTTTTGATCATGAATAAGTAGTGGTGATGTGTGGTAGGGGGAAAAAAAAGGTGGAGAGATTTTCACAGAAGCACAGAATGGTTTTGGTTAGAAGTTTCCTTAAAGATCATCTCATTCCAACCATCTGCCATAAACTGGGGCACCTTTCACTAGACCATGTTGCTCACAGTTCCATCCAAAGAGACCTTGAGCACTTCCAGGGATGGGGCATCCACAGCTTCTCTGGACCACCTGTTCCAGTGACTCACCAACCTCACAGTCAAGAATTTCTTCCTAACGTTTGATCTAAACCTACTCCCTGCCAGTTTGAAGCCGTTGTCCCTTTTCCTCTAAGTCCATGTTCTTGTGGGGTTTTTTTTAGTTATCCTTCTTGGTTTGTTAGAACCATCAGTTGGCATCTTAGTGACAGACGCGTCTTATTTCGCGTCAAGCTAAAAAACGTTTCAGAGCTTGTAACCAGAGAGATGTTTTGCAGCAAGTGATCAAACTTGACAGGTTTATTGAGGTTGTTTGGTATTTGTATAGAACTTACAATGGATTGAGAAATAGCTAAAAGCATTCTTCCAGACAAGTCATTTTACATCAAGTTTTAGTCATTAACAGAAGTGCCCCGCAGCCTTGCTGATTTAACTTTATTTAACAGAAAACTGTGCCCAAGAATCAATAAAGGTTACTGATTTGCACACAGTATGATAAACTGCATATATTTTGTAGATGGCAGAGAATGTGTTTAAATTCTTTTTCAGATTTTGCAATATAGGAAAATATAGGACAGATTAGTGGTAGGATTATCCTTGAAAAGTTCTGTTTAGTCTAAAATGCCATTCCAGTGTCATGAATTTACAACAACAAACGCTGTTATCAATAAAAAATCATGTAAAGAAAAGAACTATATTTTAAAATGCATTATTGAGGTAAAGTACAAATTAACAGTTCTCCATCTATGATGTTTCTTAGGAATACCAGTAAAAGCTTTTACTTAAAACTCCTGATGTTTAAAAACATTGAAAAATAATTATTTCAGGAATGGTCAAAAAGGTTAAACCATGATGAATTTGTTTTTACTGCTACTAGACAGACACTAAAAAGCAAAAGGTCTGTCTCACACTCACTGAAACCTGCTCTTTTTTTAGTAGAAGAGAAACATGCCTAATATAGTAGTGAGGATTTGGGGTAATAAATTCCCGGCAGAATTTATATTTTTGGTACTGGTTGATATTTTGCATTCTGTTCTCATTCAAGTTAATTTGAACCAAGTGTGAAAATACTATGATTGCCTTAGGAACTTCTAAAATAGCTGGACTTTACTCTCCAAAGTGTACTCTGTACTTTTAACTTAGGCTACATTTTGTTTTATCTACAGTCCCTGCAGAGATGACAGATCAGGAAACAAAAGTATGGATGTTAGGCTCTTTAGAGATAAAAGTTTGAATAAATTTTAAAAAAAAGTTGCTACAGAAGTTACAGCCACTATAATCGCTCAGTTCTTTTTTTATACTTGCAGAAATTGCTTGTACAAATTCAACTTCAGAATTTCTTGAAGACTTTGGGTTTTCCATTTCGGAAAAGGAGAAGCAAATCCTCTCCATTCGCACACAAACATCCACAGTGCTTTTCGGAAAGGGGAAAAAAGCCCAAACATTGCTACAAAATCCTGTGTACAGCATGTTCCAGGGTGTGCTCTCTGTCTCCTACACAATGAAAATAACTCCAGGCACTTGGGTGATTTACATCAAATTCTCTCCAGACGGGTTGGTACATTAGGCGAATGCTCTTAGAGAAGCACAACAGACTGGATGTTAGTGGGAAATACAAAGAGATACTGGCTAATGAAGAGGCATTACCTATTATACTTTGAATTCTGCATCTGCTATTTAAGTAGTGCAAAGATGCAATAACGAATCCTTTAGCAACACATTATATAATCTGTATGGAGTTATACTGAAGGTTCAGAGACACCTATGTCTATCCCCAGACAAAGAGAGACACAGTGAGTGACCTTTGAAAGCAAATATTTGGTTCACATTGATATAAACACTTCAATGCAATAAATACAGGAAAATGGAAATGCTGCAATTCACTGGCGTGAAGGCAACAGAGCAATAAAATATTTTTTTTTAAGCACTCTCCCTGTTATTAAAGGACACATCTACTCTTCCCACAGGTATTTGTGGCCAGAAGACAACTGCATTGGCATATTTTAATTAAAAAGTCAGAGTTAGTCAATCCCACTCTTAGGCACTGGCACTAACCCCAAAGCTCAGTCTGGACTAGGAAGTGCCTGCTAACACCAGCTGGGAATGAAATGACATCGGAAGTGTGAACCTGATGCAAAAAGATGCTTAGAAACCATTACCTGTGTTTACTGACATCAGCAGGTTCCCCTGAAATTGTGTTGAGGGTGGAGTGTTTGAGGGCAGATCCCAACAGAAAGCTAGGAATCTCATATGTGTGCTGCCCAGAGTCAGGCAACATCTGGTGAGAAATTTAAGGGAGGTGGAATTATAGTTTTTATAGATTGTGGGCTCTCAGCAAAACCTCTCATAAGCTCCAACTTTTCTGACTTCTGTCATCTCCATCTTCTTTGACATAGAGCTTACAACCATTAATACTGTCTATAAGTAAACATGTCCTGCTCTTGCTCTTACTGTATTTTAGCTGATCTGAAAGCACTTGGAGAAGAAATCAGATTATTTTATAATGAAAAATCTTATTTAAACATTTTACATTGTGGCATAAAATGTAACAATGAAAAATTAGTCAGAATGGTTATTTAGATTTAAATTCTAAACAGATGTGAAGCAGTCTTGAGGAAAGTCTGCTGTTTACCTCATTTCTCCAGCACATCCTATTTCATGGATCTAATTTATTCACAAGGTTTTCAGGAAAATTCTCCTTTCCAAAGAAACACCTCTGTGACGTTCGTGTTACAGATTACGGCAAAAAGCTGGAGCTGCGTTTCTGAAGGATCTGTCAGCTTTAATCCAAAGCACAGACAACTCATCTCTCTCTTGCTGCTGTCCCACAGCATTTTGCTTCAAGCCTTCAGCCCCACTTCCACAGCCCAGGCTGGCAGAGTACAGTGATAATAACCAATTTCATTCTGAGTGCTTGCTTGCTGTTTAGTAAAGAGTAATGCATACTGGTGCGGGCTTGTCGGGGAGTGACTTTGCAAAAGAGAGGCACTGAGACCTGGCAAATCTGAATTCAGGAGACATGGGTAATTTCTGGTTTGTTCCTGTCTTCCTGCATCACATTGGGCAACTTCTTTGGCTCTCAGGGCTTGCTTGCCTTGCCTAAATAGGCTGACCCCTAGAGCTGTGTGAGATGCTGCAGGGGTTTGCTTTCCTTCTGCTGGCTCTATCGTCAGCACCGTGCATGTGTATATAAGATGGGACTGCTTGTCCATGTTTAACAACTGAACCTGTCTCCCATCAACACAACGCAGATAAAACCTCTTCCTTCATATCTTTCCCTTGTTTTGTCCTGTGTAAATTGCAGGTGTTTCAGGGCATGAACAGTCATTTTGCCTAGGGTCCAGGACAACTGGGACTTTGGGATAAATGCTGGTGAGCATGGTGTCATATTGTCACACAGCACCTCTGCCAAACCGCCCCAAAAAAAGGCTAAGCCACTGTCAGACTGGACTGTCAGACAAAACAGCTGCTCCATGAGGCTCCTCCAGCACGAGCCTGTCCCTTCACCAGGCTCCCGCACAGAATAAATGAAAGCTCAGATTAGCTACTTTGTAACAATTTCACCTCAGAGTAATAACAACTTGACTTCCTATCCCTTTTACTGCTGAAAGAAAACAAACCTCTAAATGTGTTAGCTCTTTGCAGTCATTTTTACACCTATATACCCACACGGTTTTCCTTCTTTTTTTTTAACTTTCCCACAGAAACAGAAAAACATTCAAGGCAAAAATGTTTTTTCTGTTCATCTCGGAGAGAAACCAGCCAGAGAGGTGGAGGATGAAGAAAGAATCTTCTTAGGGGAAGTGGGAATCACATCTGCTGTCAGCACAGAGCAGAGACCTGGACAGAACAGGCTTCTGTGCATCAAATTCCCTGTTATTGCAGCTCCCTGTCTCATGTAGAGTCATTTATAAATTAACAAGCTGTGTCCTATGATTCACTAAGTTTATTTTGTTCCCACTAGTTCTGAGTCCAGACCCTCACTTCTCCAATCCCTGGAAAACATTTCACTTACAGCACAGAGATTCACAGCTAGGAAACAGCAGCTTGTTCCTGTGCTGGTGTTGCCTTGTGGTTTAAGTAGTTTCTCTTCTTCCCTGCTCTGTCCTTCTCTCTCTCTCAGAGGTACAGAAACAGGATTTATAACTTTTCCCAGCATTACTTATGAGATCTGTTAGTCCTTTCCTGGTTGACTGTTTGTCATCCTACCAGCTCTTGGTTTTGCCAGTTCCATTTGAATTATTCTTCTCTGGAAAAGGATGGCTGGCTTTTCACAGTGTATTTAAATGAGGGAATGGGCTTTGCTCAAAGGGTTTAGCGCTTCCCTGTCCTTCCAGGAGATTCTTGCTCCAAATTATCGTACAACGTCACTTGCCATTTTCCTATGTGGAAACTGATGCCTCAGAACAAGATATTCAGGTATTAGTAGAGAGGCTTAAAGAAAACATCTTGCTTTGTGACAAAGGTTTTTGCATTCTGAGGCCACAATCTTTGAGAAAAACTAGAGGCATGTGCCTAGCCAGATGATGAGGTTTCTGACTGTGTCATGATTCCCTGTAAAACTCCAACCCTCAATCTGTTTAGGTTTTCAAAATATTCACTGGCCATCACTGCAGCAACAATGAGCAGTCATCCTCTCTTCAATTTGATTCCAACCTGGGTTTCTTTACACTGCTCCTAAGCCAATAAATCTGATTAATGGCAAATTTTAGAAGCCAGTAGTGAAAGTCACGCCCCATTTCAAGTTGGAGAAATTGTCACCACTGCCGTAAATGGGGTGAGAGTTGCAGGTGGAGCTATGAGCCAGTGACGATGGTGCTGGGAGAGGCCAGCAGTGTGTGGAGGAGTGTGAATGTAGAAAGACCAAACAGGAGTGCTTGGCATCTGAAAAACTTTTCTGCTAGATTTTCCTGGGTTTCTAACTTGCTCCCCTTTTTCTCTCTGAGATGGAAAAGAAATATAAAATGAAATTATTGTAAAACATTTATTGAGGGATTCAAGAGAAAATAAGGAATAAGAAAACTCCCTGGCTAATTTTCCTGGGCATTCCCCCAAGCTCCATGAGGCCTGCCTGCATTTGCTCTTCTATGTTTGTAGAAAAAAACTCTTACTTCTGCACAGTCTTCTCAAGTGTGCCAGAGTTCCTGGTCAAGCCCCCCATATACATATCCAAACCTCTTCCAGACCTCCTGGTTTAAGCTAATCATCACCCCTCAGCATTCCAAATAATGACCTGTGGGTGAAGAGTCTCCTTCTGTACCTGCACAAACCAAGAGCAGCAGCCCCAGTGGCAACAGAGAAAGGGAGCTGAGCATCAAATGAGCAGTTGAACAAAAGGCCTCTCTCCACACTGCCTCAGCCTTTCCCACGCCTTCTCTGCCTTTGCAAAGTCAGCGCAAAAGTCAGAAGAGATTCACATCCTTGTGTTACACACAGATCAAATCAATGGCAGCAAATGCAAACCAGTAGAGATCATCCTCGAATTTCTTATAATTATACAAGAAGGCAGACTGACAACTGAAGAAAGACATTTTTAGGCTAAGCGCATGATGAAAAGGAAACCCACAAATTGGAGGAGTTTTTTAAGGTAAATGGATTACAGAAAAGAAACCCACGAGTATTACAGGAAGAAAATGAAGCACATTTGCTTTGGCTTGTCACAAAGAAGAGCTGATTTCACTGCAGTTTTTAGAACTCTGTAGGTCAGGAGGAAATTTAGTGGTAACTTTATTTAATTTGGTAGTGAGTTTTTGTAAAGTTAATTGAATACAACAATGAATAATTCACCATTATAGCAGATGTGAAATTTTTAATTTGTATGTTAAAAATTAGTTCTATCTCATCGTTACTAGTCCTGATACTTCTAGGACTGGAAGAGACAAGCTGTGACTTTAAGTAGCACTTTTATAATCTTAGTGTGGAATGGCTGCTCATTTTGGTAGAAGGGAAAAATATGGAAAAGCATTTTGTGGCAAAAGAACAATAACTCTGTATTTTAGTGTGAGAGATTGGCAGTGACATAGTTAACCTCATCAGCATCAATGTTCTGTAAGCTTTGGTTTCAAAGTGGTAGACAGGAATAAGGCGTTCCCCTGATGGTATTTTTGTTACAGGCTGTCAGCACACTCAGCTGACACTTCACTTCTTCCTCCGTGGTTTGCATTTGCAAGATTTCTCTGCAGTCCAGGACTCAGACCTACCCCTGCCCCTGAGCTGTGTAACAGCAGTAAGGACCTTCCTTAAGAAGAAATTAAATTAATGCAGTTGTTGCTAAATATAAACATTTTAATAGGCGAGTAAAATACACTGCCGTAGTGAGAGCTTCAGGAATGTAAATAGACAACATTTCCCCACTTGACATGTATTTTTGGTAAAGGAAGGTATTAATCATATAATACTCATCCTTTCCTTTCATTTCTGCCTGGTGGTAAAAGCATTTCAAGCAGTGAGCTGATATATTTTTAGCAGAAATCTTCTTTAGTAAAGTCGTCAGAGTCAAATCAGCAGCTGACAAAATGTAAGCATTACGAAACTGGGCTGATGATGTTATTTTGTAGAATTGGATTTTTAACAGAAGGAAGATTTTTTTTCAGTTATGATTGACAGAAAAAAAACCATTTAAAAAATTATCTCATTGTCTTTGATCTTCTTGGTTAACCCTGATTATTCGTGTTCTCTCTGCCCAGTCTTCTTTTCCTTATATCTGAATCAGGTAGCAAGAAGGAAGGGAACTTGCCAGACTGGGTTTTTTCCTTGTGCATGCAGCCACCTGGGGTGAAGGCACTGTCAGGTCAAGATGCAACAACATCAGTAAAATAGCAAAGGCACAGGAGGTTACAGCCCTGAGCCAAAGCCCATCTCCTCGAGGAACTGCTATCCAAAATGAGCCTTCCTCCACCTCTCCACTACGGCCAGTGGGTTTTCCCCGGGTGAAGGAGCTTTTAAAATGAACAAGCAAAACAGAAAGAAAAAGGTTGACCTTTCTGAGGGTAGTCTGAGTAACCCCAAGGATTTCTTGTGCTTTGTCATGGTCTTGGCTCAGGTCTCACTTTCTGCCACTTCCTACCACTTCCTCTCTCCTCTACTTTGTGCCGTGGGCTCCACTAGAAACCTAACTCTGGAAGGATCTAAAGCTGAAGAAGAGTTCATGAACATTGAAAAGCTTACTTCCTTTCAAGAAAAAAAGAAATAGCTACAGCCATGTTATATAATGAAAGGACCCTACTTCTCCCCTCATTCTCTCTTTATACACAGTTGACACACAGACAGACTTGTGTGTACATAAAATGCAGCAGGCACAATTTAAGTAGATTACAGCAGAGTATCTTTTTTGAAAGGCAGTTTATGTAACAAAAAGGGCTGGGAACCCTATTTCAAACCACTAAACCTTTTACAAGTTTAAAATTTATTTTTTCAAGGCTTTTTAAAAGAGTCACAATAATAAAAAATCCTGCTGCTATTAAGCAGGTCATCTTCCTGAAGAGAAGCTGGACCCTCGACCAGCCAAGACCCATTCCCAAAACCCTGCAGTGCTGCAAATGCTCTTCAGAGAAGGGAGATCAGACTGCTCCCCTCACTGGGTACAACTGGAAGATTAAAAAGGAAGATCCTTGAGTCATATCCACCGTCTTCTACAGGTGAAAAATTGTATCAAAACCAATAAATTGGGAACGACACTGTGTAAGGTGGACACAGTTGATACTTAAAATGCACTTAGAGTTGTACAAGTCAAATATTGAAAGCATCTGACGTTTCTAGGCTAAGCAACAAATTATATTCGCCACAGGAACGTATAATATCAGCCCACGGTTATGCAAAACTTATTCACTTGTTTTCAAAGGTCACTGCTGACTTCTGATTCACACCTACAACTAATTCCTGGCTACTAATCATTTTCCAGGAATCAGTAATACAAATTTGAAGAAGGGTAAAATAGAAATCTCTCTTTCTTCAGAAGTCCATTTCAGCCTTCATGTGCTAATAAAAAAACCCCAGCATTTAGCTGAACTAATACAAGAACACAATCTCTCTTCTTCCTTTTTTTTTTTCCTTTCTTTTTTTATTGACCAATCAATTCAACAACAGGCTTGATAGTGCCTCAATGGCATTGCTTTCAACCATGTGATCAGCAGATTAACAGACAGGCTGCAAAATCCTTTCCGCTCAAACAGTTTTAAGAGATGAAAATCTTTCTCTCTGTATGAGGATTTTTGTTTAGCTAGTCCTTTTCATTGATTTTGCGCATGTTTTTGAAGGAATTAAGGCCTGCAAGGGAATGCAAGATGGTCTGATCTGGCTTCTAAACTTTTCCTTTCCATTTGTGTTTGGGAGTAGAATGTTTTCTGGTTCCTCATGGGAATATTGTCCCTTCCTGGGTCTTACACTTGCATCACTAGTGGCTGAATCTCATCAACCCACAGAAGTTGTGCCTGAAAGGACAGAATTTAAAACATTTTGAAAGAATTACCCCTTTTCCCTGCTGCAGTTCTTGTTCTCTTTAAGGGGCATGGGTCAGTTGAAACAGGCTGTGATACAATGTGCAGGGGAAAATTTTGGGAAAGATGGGTGCTGGGTAAGTCCTGTGGGGTCACACGAGATTTACAGAGCTCTGCTGAACAATAAAAAAAGAGATTAAATTTGATTATGTTAATAAAATAAACAGCAATTAACTCTTTCTTGGCTGCAGTAGTCCAGGCTCCTTGGAAGCAAGTAAGTTTGCAACATAGAGGTACAGGGGGGCTCCTGCTGATATCTTAATAAACACTGCTGAGATCACTGAGCTGAACAGGTACTGGTGGTGAGGCAAGAGGGTGATCAAATGTGAATGCCCACATTCACATGTACGGCCAGAGGGTTCTTTGGCTCTAGCACGTGTTGAAACAAAACCAACCCCCTCACTCAGCTGCTGGATGATGAACCACAACAGTGAGCTGGGACAAGAGCATGGCACATACTAACAACAGAAACTGCAAAAAAAAAACTCACCAAAAAAATTTAATTTCTAACATTTGACAGCAATCACAATCTGGTCAAAACCAAGTCACAGAATGTTGTGTTGAACTCAAGGGGAACATCAGAAAGCAGCAAATAGAGGATTTTCCCAGAACTGTGTCTGGATATTCACACAGTCCTGCTCTCAGTATCCTACAGCTCCAGATTTCAAGCTGAGGGGCTAAGTGTGTGTGCACACCTGAGGGCAGAGGAATTCTGCTTCATTGCCTGGCTATGAAAGCTCCAGTTTTATTTTCATTTGAATTCTTAAACCATTTTTTGCCTTTTCTGGGACACACATGAAGTCACTTTGTGTCTTCAGGTCTGGAGGCTTTATAAAAATCCATGCCGAAATGAAGGAATAAATTATTCCTTGCAATTGATGAATAGTGACAGCCAACCTGATTCTTCTAAACGTTAAAATGGTGCTTGGTTTGCATCAGAAAAACAGGATTTGCCTTCCACCTTCTTAGGACTCTCATTTATTTAGGCACTTCTGCAGTCATTCACCTGAGCATAAATCCAGAGTGGTTCTGGGTAGCAGCAGAGACAGGCTGCTTTTCCAGTCCTCTGTAGGAGAGCACAGCTTGTCCTAAGGACTATCAACCCTCAGCATTGCTGCCTCCAGAGCATCAGAGGGATGACTCACCCAGGCTGGGAGCAAGAGGCACCATGGCTCACACAACTGCAGTGTGACAAGGACCACAGGGCACAGCCCATGGTGGCACTGAGCTGGCCCTGCACGGCCCGTGACAGGGAGAAGTGTCTGGACAAGAGGGACATCTTCACATAAGCTTTGTTCAGCAGTGGTAAGTGGCTTCTGGAGATGTCCCCAGTAAGGAGTGAGGGATGGGAATGCTGTGAAGCTTGTGAGAAAAGGCATTAAAATATAATTTACCCCAAAATGTGTTTTTACACTTCTAAATGGCCAAGCAGTCAGTGTTCAAGGCATGGTGTCTCAAGAAGATGGTGCATAAAAGGGTTTTGCTGCAGCCGTTCTGGGAACAGTAAATGTATCTTTCCTCTGAGACCCACCATAGAGATCCATCTTTTCAGTTTTGGGCAGAAGTGTCTTTCAGTATCAACAAAAATCCCTTTATTTTTATTTTAATTTTATTTTAAAACTGCTGGGTGTAGTTTGGAGAGCTTTCCCATCACTTTTTTCCCACCTGCAAATGCATGAGGATTTTTAGAAATGGAAACATTTTGAAGACAGGAACAAGACTTGCTAATGAAGACATTTGTTAGTAAAATATGTTCCAATCAAGAATATTGACGTGCTTTACTATATATTTATAAATACTACTCCTGTACTAAGGACAGTGGGATGGGGCATGTACTTCATTTGAATGCAATCCAATTTAATTCTAAAGTAATCGCTGTTTGCTTGTGTATTTTAAGTAATTTAAATTCCTGAAGAACCTGTGGTTCTTCATTCTTTACCTAAGAATAATTTGGGAGCAATTCTCTTTCTGATATGGAATTTGTTTTCTGTAAAAACATTGTCCATTCTAGATATTTCAGACTGAACTGCTTTCACCATGCTGACAGTATTTTTCAATAAGGGAATAAAGAGAGGGAGATGATGCCTTCCTGAAGCTCCAGTGACACACACAGCAGAAAATCCATGTGGTGTAAGAGATCCTGGGGTGCAGCTTCTGCCATCATACTTCACCCAGGGGGTAGAGTGAAGGCCACACATTTTAATGAAGTTAAAATGTAAGCTTTGAAAATTCATCTAAGGAGCAGATCTCGAGCATATACTGCACAGATGCATCTGGTAGTCTAAAAGCCCCTTGTTCAAGCAAATGAAAAAACACCCATTGTCGAGGGAAAGGGGAATATTTATGTCACTTGCATCCATTAATGGCTTAAGACAGCTTTATAAATGTACTTCAGCCCTTGTAAGCTTGGAGCCCAGTGACTGACAGCTAAATTGTTGTCCAAAAATTCCCCAGTCTTAGCCCAGAAGAAACGTGCAATTGGCAAAGTCAGGCAGCACATCTGTGGCCACGGCCCTCTGGCTCACTGCTCTCCTCACTCTTGTGCGAAAGATCCAGTGGTGTGGTGAAAGGGCTGCACTTCCAAGTGACCTTGAGCTGAAGAGAACAGGGGCAAGAGATTAATTTAAGGAGCCTGTGGGGGGAGCATGGTCTATTTTTAAAGAGAAATAATCCATTTTGTGGGTTTATTACACTTTGAACCTGGGTGGCTGAGGGAGAGAAAGGAGCTGTGAGGAAAGAGGGATGCTGTGAGCCCTGTTTTCTGCATCCTCTGCCTGCCCCCACTGGGTTCCTCTGCTCCAGCAGCAGTGGGATGAGTTTCCCCTCTCCCACCACTGTAGTCAGACCCATGAATCCTCCTTTCCCAAGGTGTCGCCTCCTTCCCACATGACCTGGTTCCTGCAAACCGGAGGGCACTGCAGTCTCTGCAGTGAGCCGCTACTGCTGGTACTCCTTCCAAGGTTGCAGGGAAGATGCTGAGGAGGAGGTTTGCTTGGTGTTAAATTCCAGCCGGAGGGGAGCAGGGAGGGGGTGCTGCAGTATCCACTCTGCTGTTTGATGCACTGAAGCCTCTGCTTTGGGGATTTGCCGCCAGCTGCTGCAGCGTGCGCAGACTGCTGCAGGATCCAGCGCCGAGCCCTGCGCAACCAGATCCTGGCTCAGCTCCCCAGGGTGCTGGGTGAGGAGAGAGTCACGTTTGGCAGCCCCCGGAGGAGGGAGAAGCACAGTTGTTGGTGAAGATTTTTGCTCTGCCGCTGGTTTGTTCAAAGGCAGGTGAAGGGAGGCACGACCACAAGCTGACAGATTATCTATTTCTGTCCCTTTTCCCTGCATACCCCATTCCTCCCCATGAGGCTGCCTTGTATCCAGGTTAAGTAATTCAGGATAGCAGTCACAAAAAAGACTAATTAATTCCTCTGATTTCATTAGAAATTAAGGGTAATCACTGTCTGAAACTTCAGACAGGTCCTGGATGAACACGAACTGTCATCAATGCCCACTAGACAGCTGCCAGCAGTCTGGGAAGCAAATTTAGCGCCCATCTGAACTTCACAAAATCCAAAATACAGATCATAATTTAAAACTTTGTTCTGGCATATGGAAATAACTGTAGCTGTAGCTGAAACTGGCAAATGTTAGAAATTAATTTCAGATTAAGTCTGTATTAAATTTTAAAAAACAAGAGCTTGTGAGGAAGGGCTCTGAATGCCTCCTTTTCTTGACCACTGAAAAGCAGTGAAGTGGCTTTGGCTGGGAAATATAAACTAGCACTGAGTTCATTGAGGGAAGGATTTAAAATCTGTCTTTTCTGAAGACTTGGCCTAAGAGCCTGGAACTGGTCCTTTAATGAACTATAAAAATCCTTCTTCCTGTCAGGCAAAGGTGAGAAAGAAAACTCCTGCACAGTCTTTCTCAGGAGCATTAATCTCTCTCGTACTGAAGCAACAGAACTATCCTTATGAACCCACTGGTAGAACAGTTTAGCTCAAAAAGCTAATTTCAAAGTAGCTCATATTGCCTAACTTGTCTGACTGCAGATATTAATTCTTTATGAAAAATCAATATTTACTCATACTTAAGAATCATTCTTTAAAAGCAGAGCTTTCCCCTGTTGGTCAATATCAAGAAGAAGAAATGTCTCTGCTGCTGAAACATGGCACTTCCTATTCTATGTTCCAAAATGAGTCCACTCAGTCCAGGCACCTGTCTCCATAATAACCTCTGCCATCTTCCTCTGAGGAATGTGTAAATTCCCGGAGACAGAAAAAAATAGACCAACCCATGAGTTCGTTTAGAAATCAATGAACATCAGGAGTGATTATCCACTGGGAAATTTCTCCAAGTAGTTTTATGTGTCTGAGCCAGGTTAGTGAAACTTTTCATGACGTAAGGATCCTAGTTCTTTGGCAAGCCTTGCTGCTTCAACCTCCTCTGACTTGAAAAATGAACAAGAATTTTAAAATCTGCCCCAAAGCTTAATGACGCTGTTTTATTTCTAGGACATTTCAATAGGTCTTAAACTGAGAAATAATACAATCTCACAAATAATACAGGCACCAGAAATGCAACATTTTATGGCAAAGATAGGGAAAATGGAATAGAATACACATATCTTCAGCTCGTTTTGTCTCAGTGCAAAAATAAAAGTAATCTGAAAGCTCGTTCTCAGAATTATGAATATTTATTATTATTTATAATTAATAAATTTATTTTAATATTCTATATTTATAATATTATATATATATATAATATTTATTATTATTAATAAACACATTGAACTGCAACGCTGGGAGCGTTAGGTCAGGAGCAAATTAGTGTCATTGAGGCAGTGAAGCTTAACTAGATAAGGCATGTGACAGGTTTGGGCTGCTTAGAAATCTCCTTCCTTGCACTGCTACTTAAATCTTGCTTTTGGTTAGTGAAGGCAGCAATGGGGAGAAGTGAACTTGGCCTGTCAGGACAGTCTGGATCCTGAAATCATTAACAGAGCCTTTATGGGTCCCTCCCCAAAAAGTTACCAAATCCAAAACAAGTGTTGTGTTGCTTATCCCATTTAAGAAAAGAAATGATGATTTGTTAGGAGCACTCTCCCCTTCCCTTGCCTTCCCACCACTCAAATTTGCCTGTTCCTCTGACATGAAGACTGGACATGAAGCACTGAGGAGCTGGAGGTCTGTGGGCAAAGCACCAGAGATTCACAGCATCAACAACAGCTCACAGAGACCCACAAGCGAGAATGGACACCTGGCTTCTGCCCCTCAGTGGTCATCCACCCCAAGGATGACCAAATCAAAAGTTAGAAAGAAGGTGATCACAGAATATGAGCCTTGCAGTTATCCCCAAATCACGTCCCAGCAGGTGCCTTGGCAATCTTCCCAGGATAACATGTAGCCTCAGGCCCTTGGTGGCCCCATCCAAGGCCACTGAGGAAGAGCAGCTCCTACCATCTTCTCTTCTTTTAAGACACTCTAAGGCCCACAGGAAGAAGAGGCAGAAGAGGCACAGAGTGTAGGAAAACCAGGGAAAGGAGAATTTTGTTCAGCTTTTCCTGTTATTCTTTTGGGCAATTTTGTAGACACTGAGACTTGACAAGGTGCCCAGAAGGTATCACAAGGGATCCATTGCATGTGTATGCTGTGACAAAAGTACAGTATTCAGCAGGACACCAGTATTAAAATATTATTTGTCCATCCATTTTTTGATATAAAAGAGATCCTACTTTCTGACCCATGGCACAGCACCTGATATTCCAAACAATATAAATTCCAAGGCCATGTATTTTGTTTAAGTCTATTTCCAGAAGAGACAGGAACCTGCATTTCAGGCTGCAGTCACAGATTCCATATTATCCCTGACATCTGATACAATATCTCTAGAAATGGCTGGGCCATGAGAAGCCCAGATCACTCTTCATCTGCTTCATCTCATCCAAAAAGGAGAATAAACTTTTCCTACTTCAATTACATTTCTGTCGCTAAGGTTATGAGGCTGGTTATATGCATCTTCAAAGCACAAACAGAAAAGCTTTGTCCCCTTCTCTCCCCAGTTCTGGTGATATATCAGTTTCTCTTGGCTCTGAAATCTATAATCAGTGTAAGTGTGTTAGGGGGTTTGGGACTAAATAATAGAACAAATGTCATTCATCAGCAGACGCTCTTTGGCAGGAGCAGAACGAGGCTCATGCCAGACACAGAGACTGACACAAGTAAGCAAAGAAACAGTAAAAAGTTTCCCATTTAATTAGAAATGTGAAATATACCGATTTTAGAAACTAATAAAATAATGATCAAAGGGCTTAATAAGAAGATTTAAACTTTTCATTTCTTATGTAAATGGAAGCCTTGCAGAAAATAAAAAATATTTTATTTATTTTTAAAAATTACTGTCATATTTTTCAAAGCTTTGACAGTAATGGTTCTTTTTCTTTCCTCCAGCAAATCAGAATTCTGTTTTCACTGCTTGGGGATGTGACCTTGTCACACATTCTGCAAACACACTTAGTCAGCCAGGTACTAAAACAAATGCAATAGGTTATGTTACATCTGGGCAGAAAGACTGTTCTCCCAGGAATGGGAATAGGCCTCAAAAGGATAACATTTCTAATCTAAAATACTGAATTTCCCTCAGTAGTTTGCACTTCGAGCAATCAGATTTTACCATAAAATTGAAATTGAAATGTGAGAAACACTAATATGTTTAAGAAATAATGAAGAAGTTTATCTAGAGTGAGGTGGTTGAATTCTGGACAAAATCATTTCAACAGCACTGATTAAACAGTATTTCCATATTCTTTGCTGGTCGGATTTATTAAACAAAAAATTAATCTCTCAGTGACCCCTATTTCACAATTATACCAGGACATCATTACACAGGACACTACAACAGTATAGCTGAATAAGCTTTACAGGTAGTCTAGACAAAAACCTAATTAACAAAAATATTTCTTGTTCACTGCAACAAATATTTACATTACTACCTATGCAAAACTGGCATTATTGGCTTTCAGAGTGACAACAAAAATTTTCAGCTTTTATCATCAATGTATCTTTTTTTATGGAGTACTAAAGAACCTCATCCTGTAACAACTGACTTCATTAACTCATTGTTAATCTCCATAAAGTTAATTTTTCACATGGCTTTGCAATGTGCTTCCAAAAAAAATCATACCGTTCCTTTGCTTTTTTATGGGTTCTAGACAGAAAACCTCAAGAAAAGTCAGAGATCTGTGCAGCAATGGCCAACTAAGCTGTCATCTGACCCAGAAATGGAACTTCTTGAATCACAAGCACAAGTGAACCACTTAATATCCTATGACATCTGCAGTTACATCTGTACATTTCCCTTTAGTCTATCTGTATTTGGCAATCCCACAGTGTATATCATTTGCCCAAAGAATGCCAGATTGCTGCTGACCCTAACAAGTAGACATGAATTTGTCTTCCTTTGAAGAGAGACAGGTCCTGGCAGATCTGTTAAAAATTTTTAAACAATCACATGTCTCTATCTCATCCCAAAATAATCCACTCCTGCCCTGAGAAGGGCATTTCTTCTGATCCTCTGCATCTTGTTTTCTTTGTGCCATTTCAGAGTAACCATGAGTTCATGAAAATTAAACTATCATCCAGAAAAAAATTTTTACACTTCACTGGTTCAAAGCCAGTTTCATGGCTTTCCCCATATTCCAACATATGGTAGCACAGAAAGGGATTTTCTGAAATTCAGGTGGAGCGTTCTTGTTCTAGCAGTCCGAGGAACTTGCTTAGAATTTTACATGTGTAATACTATATTAGCCTTCCTGCACTTACTATTTGTCACTCTGTGTTACTCAAAGCAGGCCTGAACCGCCTGTCATCTTCATTTAGGATGACTTTTAACAAAGCTCAAGCATCTATTCATTTTAATCCAGACAAGCTAACTCACTCTCCTAGATATTCTTCTTTGCTCAGTGTGATTCTCTGAGGCCTGAATCTCTTGTTACTGTTGCTGTGACAGTTGCTATTTCTGCAGAAGTGACTGTGATAGCTCAGCTGGGGAAATGGGACCAGCATATATCCAGCTGCAATTCTGCATGTTAATAACCTAAAAACAAAGGCATTTCTCACGCCTCTGTTAAGATTTTTGACAAAAATCTTGTGGAAAGAATTACAAGAACAAATGCTTGCCAAAACATCATTTTTTGAAATAGTTAATTAGGAATGTTCATGGAGAGAAAATTCTGGTTTGTAAACTAGACTTATAACTATTCCCACACCTTCTCATACCTGCAGCCCTTGCATGATCTGTAAGAGAGCGGGAAGCCCTTATGTCAAAATGGAAGGAATGCAGAACAGGTCGAGCCTCGGAAGTGTGCAGTGAGCAGTCTGAAATTATCTTCTGAAAAAAGACTCATCAAACTGTATCAGATGAAGATGAAGCCAAGGAAGATAAAAATTCTTGGTTAGCATTCCCAGAACACAAAAAATGATGGAGATTTCACGATATAATTAGTTTGCAGCAAATTGCCCTCTGGTTTCTTCAAGTGCGTCATGCCTTGAGCATATCTCAGCCATGTGATTCTTGAGGTGCTGATGAGCCACTTTTCTAAGGCTTGCCTCTGTTTTGGACTTAAAAGAACTGATCCAGTAGAGGTGAGTCAGATCTACTCTGTCGTGCTGGAGAGAGGACCTGACCAAATTCTCCTTTAGAGAGATGGTGAGTGTTGTGGTTTAAAGGACAACAACTTTTTTTTCTCCTTCCTGGGGCGGGGGGTTCTTTGTTTTCCTACTTCCGCCGGGACACAGTTTCCAGCAGAGGTGAGGAGCCCACGGATTGGCTAATTTTAAGATGGGCACTTCATGTAGCCACTTGAAATTAGAGGCGTCTTTGAGAAGCTTACATTTTTTAGGAGCGGGAAGTTGGAAGCCCTCTTCGACTTCCGCCCGCGGTGAAGGTAACTCCGGCATGGCCCTGGCCGGCCGCTCCGGGCCCCGGGGCCTGGCGGCCATGCCGGGGCTGCGGCCGGGACCCCGGGACCCTGCCGGGTTTCCCCCCCCCCCTCGCCTCGGGCAGTGCTGCTGTTGCTCTGAGGTTGTTTTTTGCTTCCCCCTCCCTGCCTGAGGGAGAGGAGAATGGAACTCCAGGAGGGGGCTCCCGGCCCTCCCCTCTCCCGGGCCGGGCTTCCCCCCCCAAGAGAGAGAGATCAGCCTGCGGTTACCGGGATTTGAGCCAGAGAAGAAGGCTTCAGAAGCTCCTAAGTCAATGAGAAAAAAGTTAAAGACTAAAGGAGGGGAGAAAGAAGAGATGCCTTTAAGCTGAAAATCTTTTGTAAAGCCATGGTGATGAACTGCTCCTTGTAACTCACGGAATACCTTGGGGGGATACCGCGAATGTCCTGCTTGTAACCTGAGCAAAGGCTCTCGGTGCTGAAGCAGTTGTGATTAATGAGGAACCTGACCAGAGGGAGAGAAAGATGGGGACCAGGCTACAGAGATGAGCGATGAGAGTCCCTTGCCCTCGGGGATGGAAGAAGACCCCTTGTTCCAGGAATGAGAAACCTTGCTTCCAGAGAGAGAAGACCTTTGCTTTCCTACCAGGACAACTCATCCTTAAAACTCCACCCCATAGTATATGAGTGAGCCCTTGGATGACAGTTGTGGGAAAAGCTGTAACCAGGGGAAGACTTGTGTCACATGTGAACTAATATCCTTTCTGGGCGGGAGTTCACAGTGATATGGATTCTACAAGAGACTTATGCTTCTTGTGGGAAAAAATCTCCATGGTGAGACAAGAGAGACTCTTCTTACAATTGGACTGATGAAAGCCTATTTCAAGAGTGGTAAATTGACCAGGGGTTTTCTAAGTTTGTTTCTCTGTGTTGTTGGTGAGAAGGATGGTGGTAAAGGAAGATAAATGAGGTGGGAGAAAGGAACCATCATGGGTGAGGGGCTGGGAGGAGGAAGAAGAAACCACCTGGGGGTTGATTTTGATTCTGTTGTCTTTTGTTAATAAACTATTTTTATCTTTGAAGTTTAGGCCTGTTTTGCATTTCTCTTAATCCTTATTCTCATAAAACCACTACACTACACTCTCGCCTGGTGTGAGCAGGCGAGCAGGTGAATGTGAAACCGCAACAGTGACTCATAGCAAAATACCTATTACGTTCAACTGATTCAGCGTTCTATAGAATATAATAAATTCCTGCCTTTTACAAACCACAGTATGTTTGTATATATGTAACTTTCTGCCGTGTTTCTCTGTCGGGATTAAGTGACTGTTCGCTCTGAGATTCAGGGAAGGGGTGGTGCTGTTGGTTTTTGTGTAGTGTGAAAAAACACAGCTGCAGCCCTGTTTTCTTGGGGCATGTAAAGAACGGTGTTCAAGGCTTCATGAGCTTTTGCTCTGCACTGTGTGCTCCAGTTACAAACTATACTTCCCGTGGAAAGGAGGAGCAGCTCCACAGCTTGTCCTCTGCGTAATGCAACTATGCATTATTGAAGTGTTTGAAATCCAGACGTTTGCTTTGTGAATAGGCTCCTTTGTTGCTGTGTCCAGAGAGTTAAAAAGGCTTAGTTACGGCCAAACAGACCTTCCTCTTCCACTGAAATTTATTGAGAAATACCTACATTTAAGAGCTCCCCTCTAAATGTAAGAACTACCATTCTTTCAGTAACAACATCCTTAAACCTGGAGTATTCCTGACAAAAGCTCCCTGTTGCTCTGGAAGCCAACCCAGTCAGTGCTGTCCCAGCTCAACAGCTTGTGATATGTTGGTCATGGCTGGATGCTACGTGCCCATCAAAGCCACAGCCTCAAATGGATGGGGAAGAGAAATTTTAACCAAAGACTAGTGAGTTGAGATAAGGACAGGGAAAAAATTCTCTCATGGGCAAAACAGGCCCAGCTTGGGGAAAGCTACTGAATTTATTACCAATCAAATCAGAGCAGGATAATGAAAAATCATGCAATCTTAAACAACTTACCCCCACCCCTCCATCCTTCCTGAGCTCAACTTTACTCCTGATTCTCTACCTCCTCCCCCCAGCAGGGAAGGGGATCTGGTCATTTCATTACACATTGACTCTGCTGCTCCTTGCTCCTCAGGGGGAGAATCCTCACACTCCTCCCCTGCTCCAGCATGGGGTCCCTCCCGTGGGAGAGAGTCCTCCATTAAATTCTGCAACCAGGTGCTTCCTATGGGGCTGCATCTCTTCATTAACTGCTCCAGCATGGGCCCTTTCCACAGGGTGCAGTCCTCCAGTTACTGCTCCACGGTGGGCCCATTCCATGGTGTGCAATCCTTCAGGAACAGGCTGCCTCAGCAGGAGTCCCCCAGAGGATCACAAGTCCTTACAGCAAAGCTGATCCAGCGTGGGATGTTCTCTCCCTGGGTCCACAGGTCCTTCCAGGAGCCTGCTCCAGTGCATGCTTCCCATGATGTCAGAGCCTGTAAGGGCATCCCCCTGCTCTGGCATGGGTCTCCTCCACTGGCTGCAGGTGGATCTTTGCTCCCCTCTGGACATCAGTGGGCTGCAGGGGCACAGCTGCTTCACAGCTGGCTGCACCACAAGCTGAAGGGGGATCTCTGCTCCAGCACCTGGAGCACCTCCTCCAACTCCTTCACTGGCCTTGGTGTCTGCAGAGCTGTTTCTCCTACATCTTCTCACTCCTCTCTCTGGCTGCAGTTCCTCTTGTGCAGGTTTCTCCCCTCTTCTTAAATCTGTTATCCCAGAGGTGCTGCCACCATTGCTCACAGACTCAGCTGGCACTGGCTCCATTGAACCCAGGGGAAATTTTTGGCAACTTCTCACAGAATTTGCCCTCTATATAGCCCCCCAAAACCCTGCCACAAAAACCCAGTACATAGCAACGTTTTTCTGACTGTTCTGGTGAGCTCCCTCTCTCCTTTATGCCACCTCAGGAGACCAAGGTCCATGATACTCAATTGTAGCTTGTCCTGCTGCACAGTTTGTCCCAAACAACGCAGCAATATCATCACTGTGAGACATGATCTCCAAAACGTCCGTGACTTTGTTCCCTTTTCCCCTGGCTCCTGCCCATAAACCATCCATCTGAGCAACTGCTCACAAGCACAGTCATGACATTCACAAATCCCACCTTGCAGTGAGATCCCTTCTGATGATCTCTTTTTTATAGTCTACCACTTTCATTCACTCCCATGTCTTCAGCTGTGAGGCAGCAATTTAACCCCCCATCTGGCGCTATTAATTTGCACTGATAACTTCATGTCTCGTCTGAAACAAGCTGCTATTTCTAACACACTTTACAAGAGGGCCTTTTTTAGCCTTTCTAGGAAAAGGAGAAATGTCTGGGCTCTGCCTCGTGACATCACAAACACTGCTTTGCTTTTATTGTCAATGTAAGTGCTGCAAAGTAAGTGCACATCTCCAATACTGCAGTGAGTGGGTAGCAGTCGTTACCCTTTTGCTCTGCTGTTTGTCCCTGAGACACCAACTACAAGGGATACTGCTCACTTTTAAATCTTGCCATCGTGCTCTCTGTATGTGCCTATAAGGCTGAGATCACGAGTAAGGAAGCATCTCTGCACCCCTCTGCATTCTGAAATACAAAGATGGAACAGAAGGTTGTGGCTGCTAAGGGGACGCAGACTGGGCACCACGAGTGAGAGTTTTTATAACCCGATGCTTCAGGACACCTTTAAAATGAATCTATGAAAAACTTGAGGATTGACATTTACTCTTTAAGTCTATGTAATTATCAATGGTGTGCTCATAGGGGAAGAACAGCAAGAAAAGGAATTAAGCAAAAAGCTGACCATGTCCTTTCTCTTATTTTAGTCTGCTGCATTTTTTTTGTTTGTTTGTTTGTTTGTTTGTTTGAGTTTCTGCTTTGTTGGGGTTTTTTTTCATTCCCCTAATTATTCATTCTGGTTTTTATTCTCCTGTTCTCTTCTTCATCCTTATTGGTTCAGTGGATCATTTTTTTGGTTAAGATAAAGTAATTCTTCTAAACCCAGGAACTGGCCTACCGTGTTTAAAAATACTGGTTAAATTTTGAAAGGTCTCTGACTTCCCTGCTGCAGAAGTTGATTTGAGAAATAGAGTCTAACTACAGGCATGAATGGAAGAAGCAGAGTGTACAACACATTTCTTGGAAATATCACTGCAAAAACAGAATACAAAAAGAAGGTAAAGAAATTGAAATATTTAAACAGCTTCAGAGTCTCAGATTCTCTGCTTGATCATCTAATTTACAGCATCATGAAGTTTGCCCTGGCCTTTGGATCAGTGTCTTATCTCTTCCCTTCCCAGGCTGGGGAGACATTTAAAAGTTTTGTGAGTAAACCCTAACGTGCAAGTAAAGGCTTTCTGCTGGCAAGGGAGGGACAGAAATATGGGATCCTTGCTGGGAAAGAATGGGACTCTTAAAAATATGAACTCTAAACAGGAAACATCCGTAAGGGAATAGGAGTCACCATAAAAAAATCACAGTATGTCACCAGCAGAGCTGCTCATCAATCTAAGTAGCAGTTTAATAACTTTGCAGAGAATGCTTGTAAGAAATAATTTATTGAATTTCACTTCAATTAAAAACCGTATATTGTCATGTTCTTCACTGTGGGCAATTTTTGAAAGCAAAATTGGATAACTGTACTGCTGGAGGAGCAGTTAAGGTGGAGAAGCCCTGCAACCTGTGGGATATATGGGGTTTTATGTGGGTTTCAATTCATTGATTAGTAACTTCTGGCCGCTTAATCAATGACACAGTCAAAGGAGACAGAAGCACTGGGGTCCCTGTAGCTGAGAGAGAGTTAGCCCTTCATATCTACCTGCACTGTGTTCCTGTCTTCCTACTCTTTCCCCGTTGTTCCTCTGTGATCTGGGTGACCCATTGCCTGTAAATCCTTTTCTGTCCATACCAGTACACCCAGCCCCCTGCACTGAGTGGGGCTGAAGGGGTCTTTCTTCTTACCTCCCTCTCTTGAGAGGGTGATTTCCCTAATGGCAGCTTGGGTAATATGATGAAAAAACAGAAAACTGTGTCTTCAAAAGTTGAAGTAGGACTGGGAGGAGACCCCCAAACTCCAAGAAAAAAAAGGAAGCACATATGTTGAAGCCTCCAGAGGATGACAGATACTGTTTGGCTCTTCTGTCACATGCTACCTTCTATCAGCCTGCTTAATACTGCAACCTTAAGTGCCCTGGGCACTAATCTGGAAATTGGGGACCTTTTATGTGACGTCAGGAGCTGTCTTGCTTTCCTATTTGTCAGCCTGTTAAAGTGCACACCTGTTCTTGTTTACCAGGCTTAGAGAATGATCCTCAGAGCCAGCAAGTTGCTTAACGAGCAGCACATTTTGTACTATTTGAAACAGTTAATTAAGAAAATAGTATGAGACAACACAATGATTTAAAAGTGCCTTGCTAATACTGAAAATCTAAAGCCTGCAGGTGGCCCTACTGTTGCACTGCATTACAAAGGGGGTCTCGAGTGTTTTCAGTTATGTTTAGTGCATTCTGGTGCCTCAAGGCGTTTCTCTACTGTCTCTTGACATGCACATCTGTAAAATGAACAAAGGCGACAGCAAAGAACGATCCAGGCCCCTTTTTCCCTACTCTCTTTTCTTCTGTTAAATAAGAAAACATCTTAGGAACATCAGACTTGAAGAGACGTGCTGCCTTATCAACTCCAGTGTCTTTTGACCACCACATAATCCCCTTTGTGCTCTCATCCAGAGCCATCTTAAACCCTTTTTCTGCTCTTGGCCTTTCTGCCTCTTGCTCCTGCCATTGGTATAATAAAAGACCTATATTTTCAGAATTGTATATTCGTTATCCCAAGAACATACTTTTAATGACAGGAAATCCTTCAGTAAGCTCTACAAACACGCCATGGTCTCCATAGAGCTGAGCAAATACAACAAAAGCTTCTCTAGGGAGAACTGGGTGTTGGAAATCAGCAGTGAATTCGAGTTTAATTGCGTTTGCATACTTTGGCTTGTTTCTTGAGGGCTTTTCACAACCTTGAGTGTCACTTATGTGAATGCTCTCTGGAAAAGCAAATGTTTGGCTGAAATACTCAAATATTCGCAGAATGTAGCCAGGTTGTTCATTCAGCTGTCGTGTTTCTGGTTTGGAATCGGTGCTGCTGCAGGGAGAGGGCTGAGTCTCACTCTCCCCTGCAGCTCAGTGCAGCTCTGCAGGAACACAGAGCTTGGGCAAATCCTGGTTTTGTGAAAGGCAGGAGCAAGTGCATTAATGTTTCTTCCACCTTCTGGTCTGAGATCTCATTCCTCTCTTGCTATCATGAATATAATAGGAATAATCTGGATTTATATGGCACTTTCCAGCCAAGCCTTTTACTAACCTGAAGGGAACAATCATGGGTATCGCACTGTCAAATTCTAGGTAAATGACCACCACCTCTGCTGGGAGAATGTTTCCTTTTAGGGGTATCGATTTTTGGTCACCACCCCCAAGCAGTGGAAACTGCTATGCCCTAATATTCATTAAAATATCTTTTCAGAGGCAGGGGATACTTGTCCTACATCTGAAGCTGAGGGATGCAAACTGGAAGTTTTTTTAATCTCAGATTTTTCTTTTTTGGAAAGAGGCAATTGAGACACTTGGCAAAGGTTACATTTAATTTGTGATACTTGGACCTGAATCCAGATATTCCGTGTGCAGTCCTGGTGTTTTAATCCCTAACCCCCAATATATGAAGTTCAGCTGTTATGGAACATCTTTGCTCCAGTTAATTGCTAAGCACCTTCCTACTGCTTTCTGCAGGATCAAATTATCCCTGTGAGACGTCTGTGCCTAATAAACAGGGAACAGAAATCTCTCTCCAAAAGAAGTCAGTGGTTGGCAGGGTCAGAACTGCAGGGCACAGGCAGCTCTGTTTGTGCCCACGGCTGTGCACAGGGTGCAGAGGCTCCAGGCAGCAGCAGCTCTGGGCTGGATCAAACAGCAATTCCCTGATGCCTGCAGAAATGCAAGCTTGGCTATATCCCTCCAAGGTGAATGGTGAGGTGCCAAATAATGTGAACAAAAGAAATACTAGCTCAGGGAGGAGAAAGAAAACTTTAATTTGCATCTAAAGCACAGTGAAGCTAATTTTAGTACCTTTTATTTTTAAAAATGCTTAAACATGCATGAGGGACTTCTGTTCCTTTTTTAAAAAAGAGTCAGTGAATGGTAACACTATTTTGACAGATGAGCTCTTCGGAAGAATACTTTTGTTTTGTGAAATTTTTTAGAGTAGCTGGAGGAAATATATTTACCTCTATAAGACAGATCAAGGAACTGGCATCTGCACATTTCCTCTGGGAACTATAATTTCCAAGACTCGGAAAAAGAACCAAAAGAGAGGTTGGCATATCTTCCAAATACCATTTTTATAAAAAAAGGAAAAGTAAAATTACTATTTCTTCTATGACTGTGTTGCAATTCAGAAGCAGAATTCCTCTCCTTTGGGTGGAGAGTACGTACAACAAATAAATACATCATGACAAACATCACACTCTGAAGTGATCAGAACTTTAGTTTTCAATCGAAATTTCTAGTCTCTTCAACAAACTAGTGACAGTTAAAGTCTTTGGAGATTTGCTGGGATTAAAAATCAAGGGAAAAAAGGGAAACAAGGTATCAGCTGGTACTTTCAGCCAAGCGAATGCTACTGAGAAAATGTGGGAGATGAAAGAGGTCAATGCAAAATTACAAGCATGCCCTACCTAGCACTCTGCACTCCTGTGTAAGTGCAACTCCCTGATAATTTGTCAGTTTTGAGGAAGAAATAGCAAATCTGACATTAATTTTGCAAAACACCTGCAGGAGGCATCCTTTTGTAATGTCTAGGATATAAATTTCTGTTGTTAGCACTGCCATAGTCTATGATAACTGTCATTTTGCTCATGTATTCTACCAGTAAAAGCTGGCACAAAAGCTCTTTCATTTCAAAAGCACAAGGAAAAGTATAGTTATAGTGAAAACATGTAAGAACAGTTCACCCTTTCAGTTTTAGACACTTGTACAGTGAGATTGGGCTTTGCCTCTGTTCTTTCGTATTTCAACTCTACTAATACAGTGTCTCAGCTGTGAATAATATTGCCTTAAGAAACTTGATGGAAGAAGCATAATTTTCCTGTGCACTTACTGGAATGCAGGAAAACGTGACACTACTCCCCAGCTTGAAAGAAAACTGAATGGCTGTGGCTAGGAATTTCTGACTTTTCCTTGCATGCAGCTGTTTCTTTAAGAAAAACTCAGCTGCATCCTGGGTTTTACACCTTATTCAAGTTCTGCTGGTGTTATGTACCAGCAGAGTGCAGCAGAACCCAACAAGAAATAGAGGCGTAAGGCGCAGGATTGATCTGCTGCTGCTTCATCACTGCTCCCTCTCACCATTTCTGAGGCAGCCTGGCTGTGAGAGCCTTGGCCGTGGGGTTCTGTGATGATGAGACCAGGCTGGTGAAAAATAGGGATTGGGTTGGGAGGGGCAGCATTTTAGATGAGTTCTCTTTTTAGAAGAGCTTCTCCTTCAGCAGAAGAACCCATTTCTGGTTTAAAACATGAACGAGGAGTCCCAGCTTGAAAGATTATCAGCCTGTAGAGTAGCACAGCACTCAGTTATGCCAGTTCACACCAATTGACAATGGGGCCCAATAATAAGTTAAATCCCATTCAAAAAGTGTAACAGAGCATTGTAAGCTCTAAAGAAAAAAAAAAATCTCTTAAATAGTGAGACAGAGCACAGATTGCTCAGCATTAACATTCAGCTCTCACAGGCCAGAAAGAGCCATGATTAATTACTTAGTGTTTTCCTGCCCTCCTCCTTGTGCCTGTAGTAAAATTCAGCTTTCTCTAGTGAGTAAGAAAAGATACCACGTCTCTTATTATTAAAAAGAAAAGAAGATAAGAAAAAAAAGGAAAATGTTTTAATGCAATTATTACACTCTCTTTAGAATCCCAGCATGCCAGTATACTTCAGAAGAACACGTATAAAGCATTTGTTTCCCCTTGAAAAACAGAATGCTAAATATTCTTTTACCAGTCCCATAAAATGATGTACAGGGATGTATTTTCTTTGATTTCAACTGGCTTTGGATTAAACCCGCTGGAATAATCAAAATCAGAGGGTGACACTAATCATCCTTCACATCAGGGTCCTAATGCCCCTCATATGTTCCTTTCATCCTGGTGATCTTTAGCAGGAATTAAAAGAAGATTGTAGGTGAGCATGAAGTGATGAGGAAATAGCAAGCGAGTAAGATGAAAGATGCAAAAGCAAAGCTAAATTTCCTTCTGAAATCGCAAGTCAGTTTGTTCAAACACTTCCTCTAGGCCATTCAGATCCACTCTGGGGTCTTGCACTGTCAGCCTTGGGGCCATCACAAAGAAGGAAAGAACCATTATGAACCTATGCAGTTGATTTGTCTTTGTGCTTGGTGGAAAACTCCTAGAAAATTTACTGTGATGTAGGACAGAATATTGAAGATCATGTTTAGATAACAAGCAGCTTTTCTGGTGGGAGTTTGTGTGTGTCTAAGCATTTGTGGAGGAAGTAACAAAGGAGTGACAGGAAAGAACTAGGAATATAATTTGTGTGTTTTGGAGAAAGTGCTCATTGCTATAAAATGCAGCAAACTGAGTCTGCAAGGTCAGTAGGCAAGAAAGCCAGAGTTTATTGAAACTAAGGAAAAAGACACCGTTGGTCGTTCAAAAATAGTAAACTAAAAAAAAAAACTATTCCTTGACAATTTATAGCCTTGACAGCCTATATTCAGCATTTCCAGGAGTAGATACACGAGCCCTATGCCCACTCCAAAGTCCAGCTTCCCAGAGGTAATAATGATCTGCATGAGAAGGCCATCCTGCAGCAGCTCTCCAGCAATGCATTATTGTGGTCTGCCTTAGACTCTAAAGCTCTGAAATGCTTGAACAACTGTGTTGTTAAAGATTGCCTGGCAGTGGCCCAGCCCAAAGGTGACTGCAATGGCAGCAGGGCACGAAGCTCCAGACAGAAAAATGCACTCCACCCAAGGAATGCTGCAGAGTCAACCTGCATATGTTGTGGTTTTACCCAGCTCAGAACCCTAGAAATCTCTGAAATGATTATGCGTGTGTATATAAATACGTAAAAATGGAAGTACCCTCCTTAATTTATGAAATATTATAACAGAGGGTTAAGGGGAAATATATAAGAAAAAGAGTAATTGTGTGACAACAAGCCAAGGTAAAGGGAAAACAGTTTCTCCTCTTCCTTCCGGAGAGAAGAAATCTTTAGCAAAGTGAGCTTTACACCCTGCCATATACTTTCTATTTTTCCCTGAATGTTGCTACAAATGCAGCAGCTGTAGCCTTGTGACACATAGACTCAAAAATCGCTGAAGCTGTTCACAATGACGGAAAACTGTTTTGCTTGGTTACTTTGCTCAGTTAAAGCAGTGCAAGCACTAGGTAGACAGTGCTTTATTTACTTTAGCATTTTAATCTTGCTATTTGTTTCCATACCTAAAGCATAAGGAGAAAAATTAAAAGCTTTCCCTTGAGATGAAAAGCAGCTCCCACCTCCAGTGCAATAAATCTGCGAAGGGGAGCTGCATCTCATCAGATGTATTTTAAATGTTCGTATCAGCTGGATTCTGCTGTTCTTTCTTTGGCTGCCCCATTGGTTCAATGGACACACAGCCTGGTCCCAAGAGCTCTTGGAAATTCCACTTTCATTTTCTAGTTAGCTGCGGAAAGAAAGTTAAGCTGCATTTATTTGGGGGNTTTTTTTTTTTTTTTTTGTAACGGGCTGAGTTTCTGTAACTCCTCTTGACTTCAGAGGCAGCCTTAAGTGTTTGTTTTTGTCTATCAGACCTGCCTGCATCTTTGGTTTGGTCACCTCCATAATCTTTTTAGCACCCATCTTAGGAATCAAACTCTTCAGTGGTCACCTCCTGGCTTACCCGTTCTGCAATGGAAAACCACTGCTGCTTTTTCCTAGACTGGCTTCTTTGCAGGGAGGTGCAGGGGGCTGGGGGCCTAGGAGAAAGTCCCTTACCCAGCCATACACACGCGAGCACTCATCTCCCAGGTGGCTCCATGCCTCCCCCTTGCCACTCCCAAGGGTGACTGCCCCACACCATCCTCATAATGATCAATGAGGAAGTTTCTCCATGGCAAGCGCTAGGACGAAGTGGAATTTTGGGACAGGGCATGTCCTTGCGGATGCTGCGGCCAGGGCTGGAAACTGACGGGTCTGGGTTGTGGGGCTGCTCTGCCACCCCCGGGCAGCGCCGCAGACCAGCCCCCCTTCCCCCCACCCTTCTCCGTTTTCAGCTGGGAAAGGAACCAGCAGCAATTATTTAAGCCAAGCACGTAAATCTGGCAGTCCCGCGGCTCCTGTTTGACGCAGCTACGCAGCGCAGTGTCTGGACACGCAGCCCAATCCCCCTTTCTCCCCTTGTTTATTCGCCCNAAAAAAAAAAAAAAAAAAGCGGCGAAGTTAACAACATGGAGCCGCACCGAGGGGTTGTTGGGGGGTTGGGGTGGCGGGAAGCGGAAAGGACGGGCTGAGGGAACACCGCCGGCGTCGGGGGAGCCGGGGCCACGAGCCGTGACGGGGCAGTCCGCGTTACATAAGGCGGCAGCTTCGCACAGCTCCGCAGCGCGGAGAGCGGGGCGGGGGGGCCGGCATGGGCTCAGCCCCGCCGTGTCACGGCACGGCAGCGCTGGACCCCGCGGCACGCAGTGCGCCAAGCGCCCGGGGGCAGCGGTGCCGGCGGCAAGGAGAGCGTCTGCGGGGAGGCCCCGGGGGGCTGCCCACGGTTCCTGTGGGCAGTGCCCGGCTGCGGGGGGACGCCGCAGGCCGGGAGTTATGTAACCCCCCCTACCTTCCTTGCACAAACACCTCGTCAGGGAGAGGGGCCGGAGTGCCAACAGCCGATTAATTGCAGGAAATTACGTTATTTGCCTTTTTTTGTTTGTTTGTTTGTTTTTGGGGTTTTTTTTTTTTTTTTTTTTTTTTTTTGGGGTTTTTTTTTTTTTTTTTTTTTTTTTTTGTTTTGTTTTTTTGTTTTTTTGTTTTTTGTTTTGTTTTGGTTTGGTTTTTTTTGTGGTTTTTTTGGCCGTTTTTAAAATTTTATTTCTCCGTCTTGTCACTCTAAGCTGCACAACCACAACTGCTCTTGCCCGCGGTCCTGTCCTGGAATGCGGGAGCACCGCCGCTTGGCAGCCGAGAATCGCTTCCCGCGTCCGGGGCGGGGGGCGCAGAGCCGCAGGGCGCTGCAGCACGGCCGCCTCCGCTGCCGCCGCGGGGGCACTGCGACGGCTCCCGCGGCCGCGGTGCTGAACATACACACATACACTGACATACGGACACAGACAGACAGACCCAGAGACACAGACACTTCTCAACCCCCGGTCTCGGCGCGGGCCCCGGCGCTGTCCGCCGTGCTGAACACGCACACGGACACACGGAGAGCACAGACACACGTCCCCTTCACGTCCCTCTCGGGCCCTGCTCTGTCCGCGGTGCTGATGCTCCGCCGCAGCCCGGCGTGTGCGGGCGCTGCAGTGCCACAGGCAGCACAGCCTGGTCGGGCCCAGCAGCGCAGAAAGCTCGCAGACACTTCTTCCCGCTCCGAGCTGGGAATGGCGCTGGTTCCCCTTCTCCTCTGACCTTCCTGCTGCCCGCAAGGCCGAGAGGCACAGCCCGTCTGCCTCGCCTGGCTCCAGCCGGCGATGAGGCTGGCGGCGAAATTACCCCTTCTCCCTGCCTTTCTCTGTCCCCGCAGCAGCCCAGAGGCTGGAGAGAAAAAGCTGAACGGGTCTCACTTTAAATATATCCTTTTTCCCGTTTCATTTTCGTCAATACCGCCCCCCTCCCCCAGCGCAGCCGGTGCCCACGGTGGTCTCCCACCTTTACCTAGGCTGGCGGAGCTCGGCGCGGCGGGCTCGGTGGGTCGGTGCCGCAGCTGGATGGGAGGCAAGGAGAGGAGGCTGTTGACCTCCGCGCGTCTCCTTCTTCAATGGATCGGGAGCCGTGCCCTCATCAAAGATGGCCGTCCGCTCCTACGTCAGCAGCTTTTAATAGTCCTCCCCGGCGGGGGAAGCGGGAGGGGGCAGAGCGGGCCGGGCGCGTTTGAGTCATCGCCGCCGCACCGCTCCCTCCGCCGGCCCAGCTGCCTCCCGCAGCCGCCCCGCCGCCGCCTCCCGGCACCGGGGTCGGGGTCGGGGCAAGGGGCTGGGGGCGGCTGCGGGCGAACTGCCCGGGCAGGGGGCCAGGGGCCCTCCCGCAGCAGCGATTTCCCCCGCCAAAGGGGTGGTCCGAAGAGGGTATCCCTCTGAAATTCCCGGTACTCCATATATGGCCAATCTACGTGGGCTTCTATTTTTATGTGTGAGTTCTTCTTTCTCTCCCCTCTTTTTATTTCTCAGAACCTCCTTGCCAGGGGTCTGGGTGTGTTAATCTGTTTATTCTCCCTCTGTTCCCTCCCCGCTCCTAAGTTGAAGCAGCCAAACACGAGGAAATCCCATGGTTAAGGATATTTGTTGTTACTGATCGTTTGATGAAGAGGTTCCAAAATGAGAGAGAAATTAAAAACAAAGCCGTGGAATGTACATGAACTCACGGCGCAGTGAGAATATCCCACTGCTGGAGAGGAAGTAAATGGTAACTTTGTTCAAGGAAAGTGCCTGGTTTATTTATCATGAATTAATTAAAATATTCATCCCGAGCGTACCTTATTTGGAGTAAATGGAGCTGTTTCCAGTGTGGTTTCTAATGGGGAGGAAATCCTTTCATTTCAGATAAAACGGTGTATGTTTGTAAAATTTATCTCTTATTGGGGATCTTAATGAGGGTTGGGGATTGCAGCCCAAGTGCGGTGCTCTCTTTCGTATCCTCAGTCATCCTTTCCCTTCCACTCCTTAGTGCTTTCATTTATTAAACCCTCTAGACCAGGAGATGAGCAGCGATTTCTCCCTCTTCCCTGTATGAGCCTCTCCTGCGAGCAATAAGCGAGCTCTGGCTGTGTTTGGCAACCTGCGTGCAGGCTTTTCTAAACAGAGTCAAAACATCAGTTCCACATTAGCGGTAATTCCATCCTCATCCTTTCTTCTTGGCCCTGCTTTTCCTGAGGTGAAGAGAACCGAAAGAGAGGGAAGGCGATGCGGCTGTTTTTTGGAGCGGGCTCATCACGCGTTATAGTTGTATGGGCGTGGGGGAAGGACGGAGAGGGGAGGGGAGGGAAGCGCGGGGGAGAAGGAGAGAGAATTGCGGGTGATTCCTCCTCCCCGCTCTGTATTTCCCCACAGAAAAACGTGACTCTAGATCGTGCCTTGTGAGTCCCACCCTCTTCCTACGAAGATATGTCCTCCTGTCTCTTTTGAAAGAAGCCGTCAAAATTTTGCTAAATATACGAGAAGAAATTCTCAGTCGGGAGGGGCTTCCTTCTTCATTAGAGTCTCTAAGGAGCTGTGCACACGGAAACCGCAGGGAAGGGGAGAACCTGTCATGTTCCCGGGCTGTAAACACAGCCTAAGATTAACACTCTGCAGACACCCCCACTCCAGGTGAGGGATGTGGAACAGCAGCCGGATTGGGAAACGGGTTTAGCGTCATAAACGGCAGTTTTGGAAAACAAACCTTTCCTGGCGCCTCCCGCAAGGGTTAATCGTGCCCAGCACTCGGGTTATGTGTGCACTGCAGATGGCAAGAGGAATCCCAGAGCGAGCCCTGCTCTGGAATCCAGGCTGTCCGTGTGTGCGTTCATAGAGCGACTTCCTTGCACACAGGGCAAGTTAAAAAAGAATTATCAGTCAGACTGTTTGGCTGATATGCGCTTTAGAAAAAAAGTATGATTTTCGAGAGAGCAATACTAGTACTTATTAATAATTCATATTAACGGTAGATAAGGGAAGGAAAAGAGAGATTATAAACTGTTGTTTTGGCTAAGCCACCAGCACTGCAAAATGCTGGCTGGGTCTGTATTCAGCCCAGTAATGCCTCGGAGACGAATTTTAGTCCATTGCATAACAGCAGGGGAGAATTTGGCTCCTTGTATCAAAATTCGGGGAGGAAAATGCAGGGAAGGGAAAATAAAATGCAGCATAACTTGGGGAAAGAGATGCAAGCAATGGTAAAAGGCAAATACAGCAGACAGGGAGTGGGAGGAGGGTAAGAGGTAGTTTTCCTTTGAGAAAACTGGGTTCAATTTAAGATTTGTTTTCTAGCTCTGCTGCAGAAGAAATTACATAGTTTGATAAAACAACATAGAGCAGAATCATTAAATAGAAAACAAACATTGCCCAATAAGTAGGAACAACTACCTTTCCTAGAGTTTTTCTTCAAATGAGCGACAGAAGGGATGGATCCCTTTCAGGAATGTGGATGCCACTACCCAGGGAGATGCAGAGGGGGGCAGGCTTTTGCACCACAGCACCAGGATTTCTGTCGCAATAAGTGCTACTAAGCAATTTTTACTGATCATTTAGCATCTTTTAAGAAATATTAAAAAAAGAAGAAGATTTAAAAAAATGGGGATTTTATTAACTCTATCTGGTAGTATTTGAACACTCCTTTCACACTCTGTAGAGGGGAGCTGTGAGAAGCGAAGGTTATAAATGAAGTAGGAGAGAGAAAACCGGAATTTGGTCTAAGAATGATTCAGCTCCTTCTTGACTATTCGGGCAAATATTCAGCAGGCTTAAAAAGCAATACCTGTAGGCACAGCCAATGACTAATGAGGCAGGGAACATGCTCTCCTTCATGAGAGCAGCATGATGTGTGTTCCCACATTATCAGGAGCCAGAGAAGGGCAGAACAGGCAGAGCCTGCAGCAGGTTTAGAGGGGAAAAGAGCAACTCCTGTTTTGTCCATGGTTTGAGATCTGCGGGCAGTTGGAGCTTGGTGGCTGCTCACAGCATCACCTTCAGCCTCCAACTCACACTCCTGCGTGGTGCAAAGCCAGGCTGTGAGGCAGCCAAGTGAGGGGAACACCAAAATGCTGACAGTGCTACCAGATCCTGGATGTTATTTCCTGGTCTGTCTTAGAGTCAGCTGTAATGCAAAGACTGCCTTGATTCTCTCCATCTTTCTCAGATATTTCCTTTTTTTTTTTTTTTTTTCTTTTTCAGCAGAGAGGAAAATATGTTTTTATCCAAGTGCTGCTCATCCTTGCCTCAAGTATGTGTCTGGGAAAGAGCTTGAATTAAGCATAAAGCAAAAAACAGCAGAAAAATGTACCTGCTTTGGCACTGAACATTTCCAGCCTCTCCGATTTCTGCTTTTTCCCAGGATGAGATTCAAAGGCATGCCCCAGTCTGTTACAGGCTGTGCAATAAAAACAGCTTGAGGATGGAGCCCTTTATGCAGAACTCCTAATTACCTTTTGTCATTCACTCTTCTTTATGTAACTCTGAATTTTGACCAACAGTACTTGCATCTATGTTCCCCAAGCGTCTTCTGATTAAATTTGAGAGAATGGCTGGGCCTAATTTTCCCCTGTATTTTCAGGATCTCTAGATAGAGTGTTAAACTGTGGGCTTTTTTAGGGACCTGTCTACGATCGGGTGCTGTAGTTTAGGCCAAGACAAGATTCCTCAGAGTATTATGTTCAAAAATAGAATGTTTTAAAATATGATTGTAACATAAACCTTTGGAGATGAGTCCCTACCGATTTCCTGATCACTCTATTAGACGGGCAGAGCCGGATCCCCAAAGGTATTTTGGAACCTGATTCACGAGCAGTTGTTTAAAGACCAACCAGTGCTTAAATATTTGGTGAATCTGGGTTCCACTGTTGCCCCCACCTCCCCCTGCATTGGCTGTGACCTTCTCACAGCTATGCCATAACTGTGTCATTCCCTGCAATGCAATCATGAACATGCCACCATGAACACCTATTATCCTGTATGCAAAGGAGAAGTAATAACAAGATAACCACATCTCTGAGGATTATCACCTGGCATGGAGGTAAGACTGATCTGAGGTCTCCAGAAACCTTGCCAATGGCAGTTTTAAGCCCAGCTCAACTTTCATGAGAAGAAAGCTCTGCCCAAGAGAGTTACAAAGGTATTGGACACAGAGGAAGGAGGTGTAAGGCCATTTGATTATATTTTATAGATGAAAGGGGAAGCAGAAACAGTTTTCTCTATGTTCATGTGACAGAGAGAACAGGTAAGGATTAAACTCTAATTTTTAATATAAAACAATCCTGATTTAGTAAAATAAACCACCATCAGATTTTAATTCTCCTTCTGTGCATGTGATCTTAATTTGAGAGCCATATCAAAAACCTGCCTGAAAGCTGAATTTAGAAAGGACAGAGGTCCTTCCAGATGGGTACAGATGGCCACAGGCTTAACTGAGAGATGTGAACTGCTGTTCACAGCTGCAGTCTCCTGTTTCTTTTACCTAACTTTTCCACAAAAACACAGTGGCACACACCAATATATTAGCACAAAAAGTCATTTTAGCCCTATACTCTGACCACTGATCTTTAAGTGAGTGCAAATTAAGGTGCTTGTTTACTTTTAATGAGGTTAACTTGTGGAGACTATTGCTTGTTTACAGGAAATACAAGCTTTTTAAAACTGGGACTTTTGGAACAGAGAAGTGCAATTCTCTTTGTGTGCAGACTTTGAAATCAGTGGAGCTGTCATGAGTTCACAAAGCTGAATTGTGATTTTTAATAATCCTCCTGGAGATGAGGGTATGGCTGGTCCTTCCTTTATGGTTATAATTGCCAAATGCACAATACCTGCGTTTGTTACAGTCTTTATTGAATCATTTTTGAATGCTGTGAATTGGTGCATGAATTCTAACATCAATCCACTTGTGCCTGATCATATTGTGCGAGGAAAATGGGATTTGAGAAGGAAATAAAAACCTCACTAATCCTGAAGCAACAAACAAAAAAGTAAAGCAAACCAGAACCTCCCTTCTCCTCCCAGATACTGGTTTCTTTCCATAAGCTAGACACCACTTAGGGTCCCCTACAGAGGTTCAGGGCCACTAGCTGTCACAGCAAATGGTGAAAGCCACAGCAGAGGAGGATCCCCTGAAGATGCTGGCCTACACCAGGATGAGGGCTACAGCTGCCATGTCAGACCATGCCACCATGGTGACTCCCTCTGACTTTATCACATGTGATGCCACTTCTTGGCTCTTTTACAAGTAGAAACATTGGCCATTTCCTTGGCATCCTGACGGGTCTCCCACCCTCACCTGTGAGTCAGCCAGCCTCAGCTAATGCAAACTGGTTGAGCTTTTTTGGCTTTAATATTTTGCACCTGACCCTGATTTTCTCCATCCCGACCAGGATGTGTCTGTGATTCCACCCATACCCTACACAGGTAAATGGCTGCTGAGAGACAGCTTCTCTTTTGTCATGAATCTTCCCTTGCACAAACTTTGTCCTGAAGGAATGGTTTTGCAGCTCAAAGAGGAGCTGTAAGCACCAAGTTTTTTTCTTTTCCTTGCTGTTTTCTCTCCTTAGAGTGTGTGGGAAGGTGTTGATGGTTAGTAGGTATAGTGCCTGCTCTTCCTTTAAAGTGGGTCATCACAATTTACCCTCCTACCTGCTCTAAGGATTTGGGGTTTTTTCCTTCTCTGCCCTTTGATAGCATCTTTCTGCAACTCTCCCTCTCCTCCCCTTCTTCACCTTCCCTGTTTCCTCGTTACTCTAAAGAGGAGGAAAGTAGGTCACTTCATAATTGCTCTTCTCTATGTCAGAGAAACCCAGAGGCACAGAATGGAAAAAACAGGTAAGTGTCACTAATTCAGGGGATCTTTAAAGATATTTTTCTTTTGGATATCTCATGGGCTTGCTTCACCTGCTCCTTTCCCTTTGCTTCCAAACTCCTGATGTAACAACTAGTTCTGCTCTCTGGTTGTGTAGATAAAATCCAAGTTGAGATTAAATGACTTGGCAGACTGAAAGTAATGTCTCACTTTTACACTTTTTTTGGTTCAATGGAATGAAAAAAAAAATTATGAAAAGGATGAATTGTACTTAAATATGCCAAGGAGGGAGTGATTCAGTGTTGATGCAATAATTTGCAATAACCTTGGGCATCCATAAGAGTGATTCAGAAAAAGGAAAGGCTTCCTCACTCATTAAGTGCTTATCTGTGAGCTGCCTGCTGCACAACAGGACTTTAGATCATCCTCAGTTAGACAAAACAAGAGGTGTGCAATCCAATCGAGCATAAAATACTGGGGTTTTTTTGGTAGGTTCAGTCCCAGGGATTCTTTGGCCCCCAAGGCCTCATTTTTTCAGGGCCATAATCTGCTACTTTCAGTGAAAAACTTAATGTTAAGCTGAGTCCTTCTCTAACAAGAGAGTAGGAGTCTGGTTCCTGGTGTGATGTTAGAGGACTTCCAGCTTTAGGAGTCTCAGTAGCTCAGGGTGAGGGCTTTGACAGACAGGCATAACTTTTTGTCTTTGGTTTTTTGACATCTAGGGTTTATAGATCCTAGGATTGTACTGCTCACTATTAGCTTTTACATAACATAGATAATTAATATGGAGCATGTCAGACAGATGGGCTTGCTGTTCCTTATAGACCTCATGAATGTTACTGCCCATCACAAGATTATTATTGTAGGTTTTCAGTTTTGACTTTTGGGTAACATATTTTGCTCTAATTTTCACTCTGCTGTGCAAGAAAATGTTCTCTCACCTTGGCAAACTCTCTTTTTATTTGATACAGAGTGGAGGATGGGACCAAGCTTTAGAAGAAGGGCAGGGACCTGGGTTTTGCTCCTACCCTGGGTATTGAACAGCTCTACCATTCTGGAGAAAGTCACTTCTAGATGGAAAATTGGTGCTTTGGGCTGAGCTACAGAAGCATCAGCCTCACTATGAGCACTGCCTGGCACAGTCCTTGATAGTGTTTCACAGAACATGCTGCTCTACCCCTGTTGAAACTGAGATTGAATCAGTCTCTACCCCTCTTCCTGTTGCTTCTTCCTCCCTGTTAAGGTTGTAAATATTTCCATCTTCACATATTGTTCATTGTACATCTGCCCAGTGGGACCTGGTGCTGCCTCTGTAATTTACCTCTCCAAGGAGAGCCTGGAAAACCAGTGGGGCAACAGCCTGGAGAAGAGGTAAAAGGAAGGCAGAGGTTTGCTGATCTTTGTGGTGGCTCATTTCTGTCACTAAGGGCTGTTGGGAAAGCCTGGTGTGTCTGTTTAATCCCTGCCCAAAAAGGGACTCCATCAGACAGGGAACCCACTCCAGAGGAAATGGCAAGTGTTCCTCTGGGCCATGATGTCAGTTTTGCCACAGAGATATGCATCTGCAATAATTCAGGTGATTTAAAGGAGGCCAGGTTTATTCTTTACAACAGGACTGGGTTTTAATATAGACCAGACAAATACATAGCTTAAGGTGTTAAGCCTTTTTGTTCCTCAGATCCCGTATGCATTGCAGTAAGTTTAAAATTGCTCCTGACAATTGTTTGAGGCAAAAAGCAGTCTAATGAATCCTTGGTCTAACAGGAATACTCTCTCTCTGGGGATTGATGGGTAAATGTCTTCATATATGTCTAAAATGAGAGTGAAAACTGCCCTAGTAACTTCCTGAGAGCCATTTCGATTTCCCCTCCTACTGTTCTGCAGATAATTTATATTTTTTAAAATTGCTAAACTTGCTGAAAATTACAATTGAAGGAAACAAATCGGTCAAGAACTCCCCAGTTTTTGAATGTGTTTTTTTCTTCCTCCCCTCTCCTAAAAAACTCACAAATGTTCAAAATACTTTGAGAAATCAGTGCTCCTCTGAAGAAAAGTCTCTCAGCCTAATTGTTGCCCTTAGTGGTATTAAGGTGTTTTAAGGAGTGTTCTTTGAGCTGCCTCTTTCTAAAATAGGCACAGTTATGTGCTCCTCTTGAGTAATTAGTGAGCCTTGCTCACATGTGAGCTATATGCGTAATATGAAGCTGAATCTGAGATGTCAGTTCTCTGCTGAATTTACATTTTCCATGCAAGTACCAAACACTGGAGTTTGATAACACTTGACCACCTGCACCAGCCCTGTCCTGGTGTGGCAGGGGGTGTTATGGGTGAGGCCTGGGTGTATTGCTGTGCTGGGGAGCTGCTGTCATGTTGCCTGATCAAGGAGTTCTCTTGCAGTGTAAGAAAATGAGGGAGAAGGACTGGAGAATGTGGAGTCCTGATCCAAAATTTCCTCTAAGCTTTGACACAAGTCTGCAGACAACTTTGGACTGAGGGATGATATGGATTCCTGTTGGATCACTTATAAATATTTCCTTATTATTCTCTCTTATGCAGCAAAAATCTTCATTACTTGAAGACTGTCTGAGCAACCCACCCACCAGTCAGACTGCAGCTCTCACACTTGCCAAAAAGAGAGACTCCTTATTAAGAGGAGTCTCTCAGAGCCAGCCCAGACCACAATTGGACACCCCCAGCTGAGGATGAAACCTACCCTGGGACCTCTGTTAAGCCCATTTACAGCACTTATCAGGCTCATCTGCCTTTCCAAGATCCTGTCAGTGCCTGCAGCAGTTCTTCCCTTCTTGCTGTGGGCCTCAGAGCAGGCCTGTGGCATTTTTTATCTGACTCATGACAAAAATGCTTTTGAAATATCTCCAGAGACTTGATTTTATTCATGATCTCCCAGCACCTTTCCAAGGTGAAAGGATGGAGTTAAAAGACAACTAGAGAAATAATAATCTATTTTAATTTTTTATTATCTTATTATTTTAGTGTTGCTTGCTACAGCTGAAACAATGTCATGTTTCTCATGACCAGGATGATCCAGATAACAGGGAGATTAAAACAGGCCTTTGTCATTCTTTTTTCCTATTGTGGTCTCAAGGGATGCTGGAAATTGCTCTGCTTGGAGCTGGGCTCTTAGTTTGGCTGAGCCTGAGCAGAGGAGATGGAGGTGCCTTATGCCCTTCACTGCAGGCAACGTGAGCCTTGGCGGGAAGAAAAGGCACAAGATAAATGGAGCTGTTTTCCCCTCTGTGGTAGCTTCTGTGCCACCCCTGATCTGGATTCATTCTATTTGATTTTTCCTGCACCTGCAGGATGGAGGTTAAGTCTTTGCAGTATTGCTGTTGAGCAGTTGTTTTTTCCACAGGTCAAGGAAGGCCAAAAGTAAGGTTTGATATCTAGGCAGACTCTTGACTTCTTGAGAGACAGACTTGGCTGCTTGTATCAGGCTGAGGTTTTTGAAGGGGAGCATTTGAGGAGAGGCAGGAAGAAGTGAAGAATTAAGGATGGAGCAGAACCTGTATGAGCAATGGAGTTGAAGCTGTGAGCTCTGACTGTAAAAGGACTGCTAGTCAGGCAAATTCTTATGGTCTTGGCCATGACACAGTGGTTGGGCAGCGAGTTGTGTGTCTTACCTGCTCAGGGGCTTCACCTGGGGTGCTAAATCTTCCTCACTTTATGTGCTTCAGTGTAGGCTTTTGCCTTGTCTTGCCCCAAAATTTCTGAGCACTTACCTACCAGGGGATCCCAAGCAGCTACCCAAATGTTTTGTGGGAGTGAATTATTCCTGGGGTGTTTTCAATCACGCAGCATACATGCAAACAAGAACAAAATGTGCTGACGTTTATATCTCGCTCTTGTTTTTAACAATTCAAGGAAGAAGAGAGGCTTCTGCCTGCCCCAGAAGGAGGTGAGCAATGTCTAAAGCCATATGAAAGATGAGTTTGTACATGAAAATACCTTTGTTGCAGCTTTGTTTTGTGCCTGTTATGCCAGACTAGAGGAATATATTCAAGGGAGGTAGCTAAGGATGAAGCTGCAGACTGAGCTCTGGATGAGTCAGGGCCTCTCGCCTTAGGCTCCTGCTTTCCTCAGCTCAGTCTGCAGCTCCACCCTGAGCTGCCTGCCCTGACTGTATTCTTCAATAGTCAGGATGTTCCTCCTGCCTCCCCAGCTTTGTCCCAGTGTGGGGCGGAACAGTGGGGAGCAGAGCTGCTCCTGTTCCCAGTGGGCAGGACCCTTGGAAGGCAGTCAGCTTTCATGGAGCAGGGAAGGCCTACAGAGACTAGTTAGGCCCTTCACTCTCAAGCTTCTTCCCCCAAAGGGTTTTTGGGCACTGAACAGACTCCCCAGGGCAGTGGGCACAGCATCAAGGCTGCCAGAGTTCAAGGAGCATTTGGACAACACCCTCTGGCACCTGGTGGCACCCTTGGGCATGTCCTGTGGGGAGCAAGTAGTTGGGCTTTGATCTTTGTGGGTCCATCTCCTCCCAGAACCATGGTTCCGTGATTTGATTTTGTTCCTGAGTGACTCCTTGCTCTTGTGAGTCACCTGGCACATGGCCCTGATGCCTCACTGAGTTATGTTCTCTGTGTCAGCACTGGAGCCTCTCTACAGAAAGAGCCCTTTCGCTGATCTGATCTCCCCTGCACCAAAAAAACCCAGAATCGATAATGCTAAGGCAGAAATAGCTTTGTGCTGGAGCAAAGATCCTTTCAATGTAGAAGTCCTTCATTTGGGTAATTTTAGCAGCACCTGGCTTGTTGGTATTATCAGCCATTTGAATTCATTGGGACTCCAGCCCCAAATACATGGTACTCAAGGAAATTAAAAATAATCCCTTTGGAGCACGTATTTGCTTTCTAGCTTTCAGCCACTTGAAAGCTGTGCTTCCAGCACCTCCATGTCCAGCCCCAGCAGGTAGAAAATGGACTAAAGATTGTCACAGTACAGAGCTTGGCAGAGTAGGAGCTGCATTGCTTGTGTCAGGGAGTTGGATCATATGTTGCCTCCTAAGCTTTGGGGACTCCTTCCAGGAATTTTTGGTTTTTTCCCTGCTCCCCACACATGTGTTCCTGATAGGAGCCAGAATGTGGCCCTGCATGGATAGGGCAGCATTGCTGTGTCCTCTTGTGTCACCGCAGGGGCCACCCAAAACTTCCAGCTTTTACTAAGCTAATACATAGATGACCATTCGTAACACAGCCTTATTCACATTGAGAGCTGGAGAACCTTCTGGGTGAGCTAAATGTACTGGAACTTTTCTCTTTCATTTGATCTGCTTGATGACATTAATTAATTTTGCTGGGGGGAGGGTTGAGGCTCTGTATAATTTGTTGTTTTTATCTTCCCTGATAAACAGATAATAATACAGCACAGGCTGAAGGGAGGAGTATCCTGCATGTATTAATAGTTGGCACAGCTTTTCCTTGTGGGAATGTAGCTTACCTGTGTGAGGAGTCAGCCCTGGCTCTGTTTTCTACTTGCATATAGAGTTTGGGATGCTACCATCCTATGCACCAATCCCACTGCTTATTTGGCAATAAGAAAGTGAGGCCTTGCTTGATCTTGGGTATGAATCCACAGCAGGGAGGAATTCTGTCACACACTGCTAGGGAACAGATTTATTGCCACATATCCACACACTGTCGAATTCACTAAAGTCTCTTCTGCTGTTCTATTTTAATTGCTAGTCTCACCCAGCTGATGATAAATCAGTCTTAAATTTGCAGTGGGGATTTAGAGAGGTAGGGATTGAATGAGATTTTATTTGTATAACTGAAAAAGGTCTTTTCTATATTTACTGGGTAAATGAATTCTATCCTTTTGGTTGTATTAAAGATCTTTCAGAACCAATCTGCCAACATCCCTCTCTGCACACTGAGCAATCACTGTGCAGACTGCTGCATCCCCAGCTAGCAGAATGCTCTCTGCTGGCTGGAGCCCTCAGCTCAACCTGACTGCACTGGAAAGCAAACTGCAGGGAAGAGCTTCTGCTAGAATCCTCTTGTTTCTCTTTTTTTTTTTCTTTAAACCCTTTCTGTAATGCTCAACTGTAGTTTTGCAGTGTTTGTGGGACAGCAGCTAAAGAGTAACAAACAACCACATGTGAAACAGTTCTCCCTCTCTTTCAATGCAGAAGCAGTTGACAGGTCATTTGCTGAATCTTAGCATTACAGTTCAACTACTGAGTTTTATAAATTTCTTTTTGTAAACATTTTGTAGAAATCCTGTATTTTTCTTTTCTGGTATATCGCCTTTTCCAAGAGGGACTTTTGGGAGAAGTGAGTGCATCGTAATTTGAATATAACTTCGTCAATTGTAAATGAACATGACAGTAGTGCCCAAAGCAAGACTAATGACATCTTCTCTTCTGATATATAATATATATATAATTATGAAGATATTCATGCCTCAATGAGTTTGTGGTCTAAAATAGGCAAGTCTGGCAAAAGGCAGTACAATACAGCCATTTCTGGTCTCTGTTTTTCTGCTTCTGCTTTGAGTAAATTTTCTCTGTAGGCTGACAACTCCAAGACTGTGGAAGGTAATGGTTATGATTAAAGCCAAGAGACCTGGGAGGTGTTTAAATTTAAACTGATATTCTTCAGATCATAATTCAGACTCTCCCTGAGGAAGAAATTATTGATTTTGGTCTTGATTTTTTTTCCCCTTTTATTCTTTGAAACCATCTTGTAGCTGCCTAACTGAGAAGATGATGAGAAGATTAAGCAGTTCATGTCTCCTCATTCCACATCCTATTTGGCATCTGGGGATGGGCTGCCACCAGTGTGGTGTCCCATGATGGGCACACATGGCAGGACAGTGCAGCCACTGCTTTGCTTAATGGCCTTGCAGACACCAGGCAGTCCCTTGGGTAAAGGTATAGAAGAAAATCAGAATAAGGCTTAAAACATCAATTATAAGCAGTTTTGTCGTGGGCAATAGCCCAAGTCAAAAAATAAAGACAAATTTTTTGCAGTGGACAGAATCACTGGAGAGTCTCTTAATGGCCTTTGAAACTAAAACATCAGATTTAATGAAGACTGACCTATCAGCTTTAGAACTAAACATTTGCAGTGACAATACTTTGCTGTGGCATCTCTGAGCCAATGTGCAGACTGGGAGGCTGGTTCCAATAGTCAGGATAAATTTTAGTAAGAACTTATGTGCTCCAAAGTGCAACTTATCACTGGAGTTTGACTCTCTGTAGATGTGTGCATTTTGGTTTTTTGGTAGGAAAAGACCAGGCTAATAAATGAGCTTCATTCACAGTTCTCAAAGTGAAAGAACCTGGTTTGGCAGGACAAACTGTGGTTCACTTATGTAACTTTTTTTTTTCCTAATCTTATAACATTTTTCATTGTTAGGTCTGGCAGATCGCACCTGAGTCTATTTAGGTGTTGAGCACTCAAACCATGTAAATGAACCCCTGAATTCTCAGTGCTCACTGAGACCAGGAAAGTACAAAGTCTCTGGTGGCTCCCTTCCTGGGGCAGTGAAACAGGTCAGGATTGTGTTCCAAACTGCATTCTTTTTCTGTGGAAACTCCATGAGGTAATGAGATTCCAGTTCTGCTGCAATAGGCATTGCAGGTAACTCTTTCTACAAATGGATTACCTTTTGTCATCTGAGAAATGATGATTAGATTTCTCTTGAGATCTGAAGACTTTGTTTTCTTCATTCTGCTTATCTTGCCTGGATGATGAAATACCTGATTGTTGTGTGCAAGTGAAATTCAGAGCTCTGGTTCAGGGAATCCATCTATGTACTGCAAAGTTTCTAATTTTGTTCTCTCAGCATTCCTGGTTATGATTCAGTGGACACAGCAATTATTTTGTCTTTAATTTTTTAAAAGTTTGAGCTACCATCTCAGTTCATTTTTTATTTTGTGCAGCAAAAGATGAGAGCTCTTGACATAACCCAAGATATTTGGAAATGTAAAATGGTGGAGAACAGGAGTGTATTATAAAAAGTGACGTGAAAATTTTGTTTGGGTAAGTAGCAGTATCCTCTAATCTTTCTGAGCAGGAGCTGAATGTTAATGTCTAGTTGTTTTTGTACAGAAAAGTACTGGGGTCTGTAAGAGAGCAGGTGAAGCAGGAACATGCTCAGTTTTTTCTGCTTAGCCTTCATGAAGAGTCAAAAAAAAGTATCTTGATATTGTGGAATCCTCAGATCTCAAGAAAAAACAGTAATGGTGCTTTCATGGAAGGAAGGAGCTTGGGGAAAGGAGTCCTTCTGTGTTATCCACCTCAAAGGTGGAGGCAGAGATTGAGCAGAACAAATAGCTTAGCTTGGCTTGATTATAAAATGGTACATTAAAAAATAGGTACAAATTCTTTTTCCTCTAGAGGAAGGGAGAAACTCATGAAGGGAGTTTTTTCCATTTGGACTCGCTACTTTTTTTGATGGCAGCCTGGGATTAGGTCTTCTTCTTTCACTAGTTTAATGAACTTTTGAGACAGAAGTCAGTGAGAGGGGGAATTGTCTGAGCTGCCATATCAGACAGCACAGCAACACGGACTGTCCTGCTTGGGCAGAAGTTGCAATATCCTCTATGAAAAGGAGAATTCCTACAGCAATGGTCTCATCTTGCCTCAGCAGGAGGCTGGAGAGTTTCAAAGGGTGTCTTTGTGGTGAGTTATTACAGCTGTTCCTCTCCTGTGAGAAACAGTCTTGTTAGAAGATGAAACATTTCATAGCCTGGTACATATGGGCAATACTGTTTTCTTTCCATGTCATTTTCATCCAGGCTTTGAAGCCTGGTGTTTTACAGGGACAGTGGAACATTTCCTACAGTGCTCCAGGGAAAAGGGTGAGACACAGCAGTTACGAGAGCAGAGTTTGCTTGGTGGCAGGTTTATTGATTTCAGGTGGTGTATTTTGCTCTTCCATGAGTCAAAACTAGCTAGGAATATTTTATTGAAAATAGCTTGAAGCCTGCCTCAGGGGACATACTGACTTCTTCATAAGACACAAGTGAGCAATGATATAAACAGTAGGTAATGGGATAAAAATCCCAGGTGGAAGTGAGCTAAAAATTGTAACTTGCCCCATTATCTTTACTTCCAAGTCATGATTTTTATTGATGGAAGAAGTCCAAGTGTGTTGTATTTGCCATTATTGGGTCAGGTGGGCTAAGACTGATTTGTTGACTTGTGTTAAGGGAGGAGATTGACTTTAGTGTAATTTGTGTTGTAGCAGCATGGCCTAACCAGCACCAAACCTCAGGTCAGAAAAAATAGAGCTCTGCGTACAATAAGGCCCTACTGTCCTCACTTTTTTCAGAAAAACAAGTACTTTTCAGAAGCCTAGTGAAAATATGTAATGAAAGGGATACTGAGATCAAAAACAATAACCTGTCCTGATATTTTCTCTACAGATACTTGAAATATCATAATTCTGTCTGAAATTCAAAGCAGGAAATGAATCTGAAATGACAGGGCTATGCAGGAGTTGTTCTGAGAAGTGGAGGAAGACACAGAGTTAAAAATAAAACAAAGCAAAGGAAGATGCTGCAGTAACTTAGCCCTCTCTGTATTGCTTTGGTATAGGTGTGGGGGAGAAGGCAGGGAGCAGCTGGCTGCTTCAGAAAGTCTGGTTTTATTAACTCAAAGTTCAGAAAGCCAAACCAGTCAATCTGGGTCATAAAACCCTTAAGATCTCTTCTTCTGGTCGTCTTCCTTCACTTCCCTTGTACTTCTTGCCACAACAGGAAAGAACCCAAGTGACTCTTCCTCCAGCATCATTTTTCTGGAGTCTTCTATGGTTCCCAGGGTCCACAACATGGGAGAAACCACTTAGAGATCTGACACTGGATGAATTCTTAATTGCAGGTTTCAGCCCACTATGAAGGGCTCTGATATTATTATTGTCAGTTTCTAACTCTTATTGGGACAGAATCATTCTGAAATTTACTTTCTGAGGAAAATCCATCACAACAGAACCTATATCTGGGACCTCTATTTTTGGCAGTGTTCATGTTTGTCTCTGAAGTGCTCTTGGTGTACCAAGCAGAGGTTTCTGTGTTCCCTGGGATTCTGTAGAGCAAACCACATGGATTACTCCAGTTACAATGTCCTTGGAAGCAGCATGCTCTGAACAAGCCCATTTCTTTTCTCCTTCTTAGAACAAGAGGAGCCCTGCAATGCTTCAGATGATGTTCCAAAGCACAGAGTACTGATTAAGGGTGAGATACAGGCAGACTGACAAAAAGATGCCTGGGAAAAGAATGACCACCTTCCTGAGGGAGGCATGTGGTGTTGGTTTCTTTTTCACTCTTCTCTGCCAATGAGAACAATATATCTGTCTGTTCTTATATATATACAGAACAATATATCTGTCTCTGTCTTATCCTAGTCCCTCTCAATCCATAAAATGAAGAGAGTTCACTTTAGCACTCGGCCTCTCCCAGAGGCAGCTAAGGCTGATAATTAATCTTTGTGCTGTGTGCATGTCTTTCAACTATCTTCAGAATATTTAATCAATCACTGAATGGACACCAAAGAGCTTGGACATCTTGAAGGGTTGTCACAGGTAAATGATCCTACTCCTGTTACCAACTCCTTTCAAAACCTCTTTCCTTTACAGAACACCCTCACATTAGGACTGCATAGAATGCACAGAATATATGTATCCTACTGAAAAGAGGAATGAAAATGCTGGGATAATTTCTCTGCTGGCTTAAAAGGAGCTGCACAGATGGCAGTGAGGGTAGGTTATGTTGTATCTCTGCAGAAGGGACTTGGTGGATTGGCTCCTCATCTGTGTCAGAAGAGCTGTTGAAAGCCCCTGTGCTGTGTAGGGTACTAGGGCTGTATGTTTGCTAATAAACAGGTGAGCTGAACTCCACTCTCCTCTTGCTGAACCAGATCTTAACTTCTAGGCAAGACCAAAACCAGTCTTTAGAACCAGCAGAGTGACAGTATTGATGTTTGACATTTGTCTCTTGAAGAGGACGAGTCTGAAAAATCTGCAACTTCATCTGGGTCTGAGGCATCCAAATCCATAGGCATGGTGGGCCAGTGAGGCTGAGCTTTCCATCCAGCCTGGAGCCTTAAATCTTCAGGACAGTTGCATCTGTTCCTGGGTCTAGTTTGGTAGAGGATCTTAAAATGCTGGTATACCTATGTGGATGTAACTGCTTTCTCCTGAAGTTACCCAAATTCTGGGGATCTGACTCTCCCACAGGGAGCAGAGTGCAAAGGCTACTCTCAAAATAAATTCCTCAAGTGTCTGTAAGATGCTTTACCAAAGGCCACCTCATGCTGCTCCAAGTGATGGTTTGAGAAAGAAGTTCAGCAGTGCCCCTGCTGCTCACCTGGACCCAAGTAAATTTTGAGTGTGGTAGGTGGAAACACCTGTCTACAACTGCACATATTAAAGAGTCACCCTCTTGTGCCTTTTTAATAGCTGTATTAGCTCTGTAAAGGGCATGGGAGTGGACATAGCAATATATTCCTTTTGTTTGCACTCTTACTCATCTCTATCTATGTGTTGGAGCAGCTGTCCTCTAGTGTGGGGAGAAATTTTACAGGTAAATATTGATAATCTCTTTGTAGTAATTCAGTAAAAGTACAGCATTTTACTTTTCACCTGCATTGCATCCCTTCTCTCAAGTGGATTAATTTGTGAGGGGTACCCTTAGGGGAGAAATCCTTACATATGTGAATGAAACAGGCCTTTATAAAAAGTACAGATTTCCTGATAAGGGATCCCCAGAGTCCTATAACCATTGTGCCTTCTCCATTAGTGCCTAAACAACAGGGGCTATTGTGTGGGAGAAGGGAGTGAGGTGGGACGCAGCTGAGAGGAGCAATGTACCCTGCTAACAACAGTGTATCCTTTGTGTATCCTTTCACCTGCCTCATACTGAGCAGCCATGCTAAGAAAGAAAAAAATATTTCAAGCTCTACGAACCAGAGCCTCATGGAAAAACAAGATCATTATCAGCAGAGGTGGTGCTATGGGTGGGAAACCTACACAGCACCAGGACCAACACATCCCCAACACATCACACAGCAACACAAGTGCAGCATCTGCTGTTGCCCTGGCTTGGCACAGGTTCCAGTGCTGCTCTGCACTCTTCTTTTATCTGGTGCTGTGTTCAGCAGTGAGCCCTTGATTAATTCTCTTTTCTTAGCTCTGAGAGGGAAGTATATGCTGCTGGAGGGGGAGGAAGAGCTTGCTTTAGATAGCAGGTATGGGAAGGTTCTACCTGTCCTTAGGGACTTTCTGATTCTCTCCAAAGTGCAGCACTTTTTCACTAAGGAGCTAATCCTGCGAGACACTGAAGGCCACCAGAGCACTGGTGAGAGTGCCTGGAGGGCAGCAGTGCAGCACAGCCCCACTGCAGCCTCAGCCCTCTCCTTCCCTTTCTACCCTGTCAAAGTCAAGGCTGCTTTTCCTACAGCACTGGCCTTCTGGCAAGAGTGGGTCTCTACTGCTTGCCATAACCTCAGTCTATCATCTGAAGGTGCAGTTGTTAAATACCAGTCTGAGCTTCTGCAAAATTGTGGGAGTCCATCAGGCCACTGGTGCTGCTCGTTCTTCCCCCAGAACCCCAGGGAGCAGATGCAGTGACTATGTAAAAGTTGCTGAAGACAGCAGTATAAAAGCAGCTCACACAGTGGCCAGCAGCCTCCACCTTCGTTGTAAACTGCCTTGTCTTGCATCAAGAGCTAGTGGGGGGATGTATTTCTCCTGGCCTTTCCTGGTTGATGAAATTCATCCATCTTCTGACAGAAATGGGAATGAGGAGAAGAGCAAGGGTCGCTTTCTGACAAAAACTCAGTCAAGATAGGGATAGTCTTTTAACCTAAAACCTTATTTCCAATAGCAGTGGTTCTTCCTCACCAGGATTTCTCCACCAATTAGCTCAGTACTATTTTCAGGAAGACAGCTGCCCAGTGCTTGTGATGGAAGTTTTAGTCCTGGCTCTCTAGGGATGGTTTCCCCTGGACAGCCTTTGCCTGCTGCTTGTTTCCTTCCTGAATGCCAGTTTCCAAGGGAAATGCTGGTTTATGCCTAATGCTCCACTCTTGCCAAAGCCCTGGTGAGGGCTGTCAGAGCCCTCCCCAAACTGGTGATGTGCCCAGGTGATATGGACAGCAGGCAGTGACTGCTGATTACCCAGGGTGTACTTTGAGGGTTCCAGGAGGAGCAAAGGTCAGCTGTGAACTTCAGCAGAACACAGGCTGGGGTAATCAGCATCCTGGATCTTCCCATGGGAGACCCAGCAGTTAGCTTATTTGCACTCTGTTGCGACAAAAATAAAAAGAAAACAAAAATGAAAGCTTATTTAATGAACTCTGGAAAGGAATGATGAATACATCATTTTTAAGTGGTTCTTCAGGCTGCTACTGAGTGCTATCCTGAAATATGAGAGCAGAAATCGTGGCTAATGCAAAGGAGGGCAGTTATTTGCTTCATGAATGAACAGCTCAGAGGATGAATGGGACAGCTAATCGTTTCTTGAAGCAAACTTCTCAGACATCAGTGTGTCTAAGAAGGAGAGTTGGCAGTGTGCTGAGCCTTAATTTTAAAACAGCGTGAAAGGTGGTCTTGCCTTACCTCTGTTTTGAGTTGGTGGGATGCCACTGACTTCAGTGGAGAATTTGTAGCCCTCACACATCACCCAACTGGTTATTTGTTGGCAGTGAAAGGAGAAATGGAACACTAAACAAGGTTTTCCAGCAAGACCAAAATTTTCTGGAAGATCCCATGCTGACAGAAGAGTAGAATATATGACTGACTTAAACTTATTTTTTACATGTCTTGTGTTAAACATGTTATTTTTGCCATGAAATCCTGGCTATCTAAAAACCAAGAAAGATGTTTGAAACCTTTATCTGTTGGGAGACTGGCCCACATTTCAAATAAGTTTTATAGCATTTTTTCCTAGACTGAAAAAAATTCAGGTCGGTCTTCAGTTATTGCTAATAACTCAAAAGGGTTTTAGTATAGCTGTACGTTTTGGATTTCATGTCCCTTGGAGTCCTTGGTGGATAGACTCATGATAGTGAAAATATTTTAGGGATAGATGACTCAAGAATTTTCCTTTTTAGAGTGTCTTTTAAATAACTTCATTGAATGAGAAAATCAGAAGGATTCTTTAAAAAAGCAAGTGTGGGTTTCAGTATGGTGTGAGTGTATGGATAAAAAAGCCAATTTAAGAATTAAAAATCCAGCAAAATTAACAGCAAAATGCAGTTTTCAACTTACCAACACGCAGAAAACGTGCACGCAACCAGCAGCTCAGGCTTATCAAGGAAACTATTTTACTGTGAAGGAATCTTTCTTGTCTGCAGTTGGCAGATGTGTCAGGGGACTGAAGTGGAGGTGGTGATGGTTGGTGGAGGTTCAGGAGCCATATTGAGCTCCCTGCCTCAGTCTGCTTAGCCCTTTCTGCCTTGCTTTGTGGTGCTGTGCCTGACCCCCACCATGTGATGGCTGGGTCTCTGGAGCTTGGACCGGCAGAAACAAATCCCTTACCAAGGCTCTTTTCCATTCCACTCTTTGAAGCAGGTATTGGTTAGATGGTGTGGAAGTAGGCACCTCGTTTAGAGCTCCCTCAGAAGATCTCTGGGAGCCAGGAGTGAGTGACAAGTGAGTTTCAAGTAAGCCCTGTACTGAAGTGTATGTGATGTGAAGAAATTTTAACTTTTATTTTCACACTGGAGAGAAAAATCCATACTGGTCAGCTCTTTGGTGTAGAACAGGTGTGAGACAGGGATGTTCTCCACATCAAAGTTTGCACCTTGATTCAACATCAAGTGTGGCTTTCTTAATTCACTCTTGGCTTAGAATTCATTACCCCTGGCTTAAAAATTAAGGGTTACACTTGTGTATTTTTGCATGTGAAGACAGAATTTTGATCTTTAAAATATGACAGACACCTCTTTGAAATTGGGAGCTAGATCCCTAAATATCTTTGGAAATCTGGAGCTGTACACCAGACGGAGAATCAGCACTTAAAGAGTCATTTCACAGAGGAAGTGGAGTGAAATTATTCCTTTTAGTAAATAGTTTCACAGAATGAAGAAAGAAAGAAAGCAGAGCCAGCACCTTGCACAGAGAGATCATACTTTTCTCCCCTTCTTCCTGCCTCTTTCCTAGGGATTTGGAGGTTTTATTTTGGTTTAGTTTTAGGGTTTCTTTTCTTCTATGGATGCATCCAGGCCACATCATAGCACAATGTATGCAGTGTGCCAAACTAGGTATTATTTGCTCTTAATGGCATCAGTTGCAGGTCAGAGTGAACATTTTGTGACCCATGAAGGGCTCAACTCGTTTTATGTCCTGAAGTCATTTGAGAGTAGATATAAATGTCATGGATACCCTGAACAAGAATTACTGGCCTGCAAAATTAGTCCAAGATAATGTCAGAGGCTCTTCTAGGTAGGCTGGTAATGAGGCATGTCAGGCTTGCGTAACTGGATATGTGTACCTGAGGTTATGTGCAAATGTAGGGGCTGCAGCTGGGCTCAACACCCCAGGAAATGGACAAGAAAATCCCATCAGCTGCCAGTGTCAGAGTATCAAAGACTGGCAATGTCCCTGGTAGGGAAAATCCAGTCCCTGATCATCTCTGCAGACAATAGTGACACTGCAGGTTGTCAGCAATTAGTCGTAATCTAGGAAGTCTAGAAGAGGCCTCCAAAGTTTCCTTTTCCTGGATGCTGGGAAGATGTGCAGTGTGCAAATAAGTTTTTTGCAGTGACTGGGAGGGAAATGAAACTTTCTGGACAGGTGGAGCTCATCAGTTTTCAAAAAAACTGCTTCTGCTTAGGGATCAAACAACTGCCATATGGTGTTATTTTTTCCTATAGCACAAAAATATTTATCTCAGCCAGGAGAAGTCTGGGGAACTGATTGTCAGTGGTCACACATTTAGGATATAGCTAACTTGGATTAAAACACTACCAGAGCTTTGGAGAAAGGAGCTGAATGCCAGCTGCAAGAGGCAGTGATGCAGTGGGGTCACCTAGGGAAGGAGGAACTGCTCAATTTAACCTCAGTTTTATTTTATGAAAGCTTGGCTGCTGCAAAGATACAGGTGTAAAAAAACAAAAGAAAAATTCTAGAACCCTTTATATAACTAGACTCCTTTGCCAAGCTCTCAATCAACATTATTTCTGTTAAAAAAACCACCAAACATATAATCGCATGTTACTGCTCTCATTCTTGGCTATAAGATGCTGCAATACCAGTACATCTGAGAGAAAAAATTGGCTTTAAATGCTTTCACTTTCACAACACCCACTTTCATTTGAATGGTAAAAGGTGCTGCAAAACATTTTTTGAATATTAGCTATTAGCTACATACTGTAGTAATTTTTCTAGTGACAACCACTGCGTAGAACATCTACATTGTAATAAACTTTTTGCAGTACCTTAAATTTGTCTTGTTATTGTCTATCAAGTGTTGTTATTGCTAAACTTGTTCCAGTGCTGACTCAGTTGATGAGCATAATTTTACCACGTAGGCAGCCCAACTTTGTGATAATCTCAGGCTTCACATAATATCTACAACCTTCCTCAAAAGCCTCTTTGCAAGTGACTAAGACAGTCATGAAAGATCTTTGAGTTTGAGGTTTGTGCTATAGATGCAAAGCAATGTTTATTATTTGGGCTTTACGAATGCAGTTTGAATTATGCCTTTATCAGTACTTCATTAATGAAGTGAGCCATGTTGGAACTGTTTGTTTCCCTGGGTTCCCAAGCAGCTTTCTCTGTCGCATTAGGCAAAGGAAAAAAAAAAAAAAAAAAAAAAAAAAAAAAAAAAAAAAAAAAAGGCAAAGCTTATAGCAGTCAAGGCAGCCTGAAAAAATCTTTTTCTCTTTTCCTTGGCCCCCCTTCCCCATTCCAAGCTTTCTGCTCCAGTGGCTTGTATTGTAGTCATACTGTACTTGGAGTTACTTGAGAGCATCTCTAATGCTGCATCCCTGGCACTGTAAGCAAATAAACAATTTTTGTGCAGCAATCTGTAAACTGCACTTCACGAAACATTTCCTTATCTCCTGACAGACACTCAGGAAGGCTCAGTGAGGTTGGAGCAGGGAGGGCACTGGCAGAATGAGAAAAGTTGCCTTGTTTTCCTTGGTGCAATAAAACCAAAGCAGCTGGAGGAGGGGTCAGGTAGCAGGTGGTTTTCGCTCTCTGTCCATTGGCCTTTTGAGAGTGAGGGGTTCTGCTGCAGCCCTGAGCCACTGTTGTCCCTGTCCATATTTGGGGAAAGTGTCACAGGGAGTGCAGGAGGAGCAGGGAAAGGCCTTGCAGGATTGCTGGGGGCTCTGGTGGACAGGTGTCAAGACAACAGTCTGAAGTGCATGAAAGGTCAGGGACGGCACCTTGAGGTACAACTTTGTGATGCAGTGTTAGTGATACACAAATGGAACTTTGCTTCATACAAGTCGTGTTCCAAATCTGATCATTTCACAAGAGGAAATTCTGCCTTAACACACTCAAGATTTGATCTGAAGAGGAAGTTGTCTCATGCATCTGGGTCCTTGTGTCATCTCTGGTGATGAACAGCACCTGTGGGGACTTTCACACCTGAGGTCTGGCAGGAACAGACTTATCCCCCTGCAGTGACTGGCACCAGGGTTAACTGCAGAGATGGTGTTGGACACCTGCACCGTGGAAACAATAGCAGGCTGAGATATCACAAAAGGTTGGATTCCTTTGTCCTTTGATTTCTCCTGCCAAGGCAAAATCCTTTCCTTCCTAGAAAATCACAAGTCTCCCTGCCCTGAACTCACACCTGGTACCAAGGAAAACTGCTTTCTACTTAGCTTTAATTTCTGGGGATTTTCCTGAAATTTTCTTTGGATTTTATCCGAGTTTGTGAAAGTCTTTTGTTCTTTCTCTACCTCTGCAACATTTCAAAAGGGTCTTTTTTTCCCCCGACTTTTGTTAGAGTACAAATTGCTCCTGGACCACTGGAGCTGTGCTTTGCTGTGCTCTTTGGACAAGGTGGTTTCAGAATGGAGGGTTGGATCAGACCTCTTGACTACTCTCCTCATGCACTGCTTTTGAGGTTTCAAGGCTCACCCATTATTTAGCAAATCAGAGTTGACACTGGCTGACTTCAATTCTGGTGGAAGCTTTTCCCCTAATCTTGGGCTTTGTGGATGGGCTGTTGGAAAGTGGTCCTGAGTGCAGCTGCTCAAGCCTTGTCTCTCTCTGTATGGAGGTGCAGCAGTTGCCTTCAGTGAGTCCCTGGGGTCTCTTGCTTCACTGCAATTATAGTTGGCTTTGCTGGGGGAATTGATACTTGCAGTATATTGTGTGAGTTGTAACCAGAGGTCTGGTGTCCCTCTTAGCTCCAGTTAATATGTGGGAATGGCATTACTAATATCAAGGATAAACCTAGCCTGCATCCTGTAAAAAATCCAGCAAGACTCCCTTGGAGCCTATAAACATGTGGTTGTTCTTGGGGCTGGCTTGAACTGCAGCTAAGGAGGGAGAGCCACTCTCCCTCCCAGAGTCGTCTGGCCTGGGGTAGAATTAACCTCTTTGTTCAGTGCAGAGGAAAAAAAATTCAAAGCATCTCAGGGTTAACCTACATTTGATCTTTGCAATGTGCAAGTTCTGCTTCCTGCACTTTTTCCTGTGGTGACCTTTTGTTCCTAGGAGGTGAGAAGTGCTTTGAGGCATTGCTATGTGTTTTGTATGGCAAAACTTTCCTTCCAACTGGAAAGGATAATTTGAAAATATCGTTATTTCTGTTACAGGACATACCAAAGTCAAATTAAAAAAGAAAACTTGTTCTTGTGAATTCTTCAAATAACACAGGATTAAGTCTCTCTTTAGATTCTGACATTATGGATGGGATGTTTGCCACTGATCTCTCATATGTGCTGTGTGCTTTGGAATAGGATGTTTTGCCAAAGCCTCTCCTCACCACCAACCAATTCTCAGTGAGTGGGGAAGAGAAATGTGGTCTGTGCAGGCAGGGTGAGGGAAGGACCAGGGGTGAGGTGACAGAAAAAATATGGATATTTTCCTCTACATGTGAGGGAATGGAGAGAGCAGAAATTGGTTATTCAGAAGACAAGGCAAATCAGGGGAGCATAAATTAGTCCAAGGCAGAGCTGTGCCAGCGCCTTTTTTTCCCTGTTCCTTTCCATCTGTTTTCCGGAGGAATGAAGACAGGAGTGAGGAAGGATGTGAGGACAGCTGTTTGGAGCTGAGCAAGGCTTTGCCTTTGACCAAAACTTCTGCATTTACAGAATTGGGACCAGAGGCATAAAGAAATTGGAAGAGTTAATGCCAAGCCTGAAGTGATGGATAGCTCCCTTGCACCTTCCCCGCCCTTTCCTTTGTCACTAGCCTCAAAGTGCTTTGAGCCTTTAGCTAATGGAAATAAGACCCTTCAGAAAAAAACTTTTCTGTAAGGGGAACACAGGCAGCTGCCTGAAGCCATGAGCCTGTATCAGCATCACTGGAGCACTGGTGGTGCTCTGTCAGGTTCACTCCAGGAGGTTCACAGTGCCTCTTTCATGGCCCATACAAGAGGAGATACTGGCAGTCTTCAAGGAATACTGGGATTTTTTAAATGATGTCATCCACCAGACAATGACTAGGCCTTTTGGTGCTCGTCTTCTAGGAGTCACCAGTGAAGAAGGGCATTGTTGTTGCTGCATAAATAAGCTTTCAAAGCATGGGTTTTCTTTTCTTTTCTCAGTGAGGAAGGGGCTGGAGAATGCACAGGTGAGGATGGACAGCAGTGGCCATTTCCAGCAACCTCTCTGCTGCAAGATCCACTACCCCTGTGGTGGCACTGACTGGTGCATCGTGGTGTTCCAGGCATGACTTGTCCCAGCAGATGCACTGAGGGAAGCAAAAACACCACATGCAAAGCCCAAGATGTCTGCAGGCAACAACATCTTCACAAGGTCCCATCTGTAGTAGAACTCGGCCATAAAACTGAACTGACATATTTTGCCTTGCTGGCTCTTGACACAGGCAAAATGCTATCCAGTCACAAATCATTTCCATAAGGGCACTTTGTGCCTTTTGACTGGGTTGTGTCAGGCAGCACATTTTCCCTTCTGTGCAGTTATCCAGGTGAACTCAGCTGACCAGCAGTAAATACCTTGGGGCAGGGAGCAGCCTGACCTTATCAGTGGATGTGTCCCTTTCATTTGAAGGAAGCTGAGGTTATGGAGTCAAAGGTAGAAGAAGGAAAACAGTGTTCGCTGGAGTAGGACATCAGGTCCTGCCATGTTGCCCCTCCTGCAGAGTGAAGTGAAGCTGTGACCAAGACCAGAATGCAACTGCTAAGCCCCAGGTTTTGTTATACTATTGAATTCAGGTTACTTGTGCAGCCTTGCTTCCCCTGCACCCCAGCTTCTGAGAGATAACTGCTTCCATGCCTTCTGCTGCTTTAAAAAAAGAAAAAGGGAAAGAAGTAGAAATCAGTCTGTCTTTCACCTCAGTGCTGACCTTTTAGTTAGCTTTACTTTGCCTTATGGACAAAGAGCAGTGAACTGTTGGACACCTGGGTCAGACACTTAAGTGCTGGTCCTCTTTTAGTTTTCTCCCTGTAATATCTCGTGCTGTGCAAGATCCAGTTTTGCTTGGATCCTGCACAGCGCCTTTCTTTTGTTCAACTCTTGCTCAGTTGTAAATAGTCAGCACAATTTATTTGCTGTGGAATATAATGTGTCAGCAGATTTTTCTCCTTCCTTGTGGAAAGGCGGAATCCAACACAGACAGTGCTGCAACTGTGCTCTGCATTTTAAACTCTTCCAAGCAGGGATTTGCACTTGCAAAGCATCTTCCTCTGTCCCTCTTTTTTGGCCAGAACAAAAGCAGAGATATATAAATTTCCATCACCAAAACAGTTTGCAGAGTAGTTGGGCTTTCTGTCAAAAGCTGTGATTGTCCCTTGATGATAATCATCCAGTGTGGAATATCAAGTTATGGCTCCAAAGGAATAGCAAGTCAGAACCTTTGTTGATATCAGTCTCTGTAATCCCTCTGAAGGCAACAAAGCTCCACCACTTCACACCACACATGGCGTGTGCCAGCCTTTATCTGGCATCACCAGCTCTAATAGGAACATACGCTTGGCTAAATTAAGATGGAATATTTTTGTGATTTAGTACAAGCATACTAACAATTTCAGTCTATTTTAAGAGGATGTGTCTTAAAAGCATTAAAAGTGGCATAAAATATGATATATGTAATTTACCCCTGTGAAGACTGGCAAGTGTTGTCATTCTACTGGCATTGTATTTAATACCCGGGCTGCCAAGAGGCATCACTAATAGAATTTGCATTAATATACACAGCTTCTTTAAAAATTAATTACCCAAAGTATAGCATCATGTACTGAGACTCTCAAACAGGAGAGAAATATTGAAGCAGCACTGAGACAAGCAGTTTCGGAGCTCCTTGGGAAGCCAAGGGTGGCTGGAAATATTGCCCCAGCCATTCTCTCTTGCCCAGTACATCACGATGGGGATGCATACACAAACTGACATCGGGAAGCATAGCTGTGGAAAATTCTGAAGGAAATCACATATTTGAACTGGGCCCGGAGGCTGCTGGGCTGCTGCTGAAGGCTGCTGCTTTTGCAGCTGCAAAGAAATACAAGGAACCTGTTAATTCATGAAAAAGAAACATGATCTTTTCTAATGTTTTCCCAGAGGCAGGGAGGTGCCAGGGCTTCACAAACCCGTGGGTCACGCGTTTGTGTGCTGAGGAAGGTTTGCATGGGTCAGAATGACCGACAGCAGCAGGGAGCTCGCCAAGGAACTATCTGATAACCCTCGTCAGCTTGTTTATTTCCTATTCTTCCATCAGTCTGGAAATGCAATGGCAGATTGGGATGCTGTTCACTTGACTGTAATAAATTAGTAACAGCCATTCAGTATCCAGCCCCTCCAGTTTTTCACGTGCTGGAAATGGCTGGAGATGCATTTTTGCTGCTCTACGCGGGGGAGAAAAAACCAACTTTTAGTGGCAACATATATTGATACCTTTATTCAGGAGCTGAAGAAAGTTAATGGTATTTGTGAAGACACTTGGGCAGCCCGTTGCCTTCTCTTCTTTGGTTCTTTAGCTTTGCTGGGTTATAAGTCTGAGCTCTAGTGTGGCCACAAGGGACGTGACCTCATTGCCCATGGCCATCCTTTATATTAGCTGAGCGAAGGGAAAAAGGCCCAGGAATCTGAATTGTGCCTGAGCCAGGCAGAGCTTTTTTTCTCTCCAATGAGTTTCTCTCATTGCTGAACTCTTTGCAGCTTTCCTGCCAAGAACTTCCCACATGTGTAGGTATTTTCTTTTGTTTCTACCTGTAAGTGAATACTCTGTCTTCAACTCTGTTAAAATTATGAATGGCTTCCAGCCTTCTTGTGTACTGTCACCTTGAAGGTATTTATGAGCTCTTGTCTTATCCTGAGTTGAGGCAGTGCCATTGTTTCTATTGCAGTCCCATGTCTTGCTGTCCAATTTCAGGGTTCGTTACTCAGCAGGGGAAATTCTCTCTGGGGTGGAATTTGGAAAGTGGGCTTTCAGGCTGGGAGCAATAAAAAACATCAAATGCATCTATTCACTGTTCTACTTAAGGAAGACCAAGGGAGATGAATGCTTTTACTGGCAGTCTGGCTGCTTCTGGTGAGTTGTTGGAAGTTAAATTATTTTCAAGCAAAACAACAATTTGCTTTTGCTGCAGGTTCTGTCCCTTTGGTATCTCCATCTGGCCAAGGCACATGTTCAGTCTGGGGAAGGGAGCTCAGGTTCAGACACTGCTGCAAGTCTTGGTAATCAGAGAGTTCTGGGCCAAAATACTGTAGGTTAAATAAAACTGAAGACCATAAAAGGGGCAGCTTTTAAGAAAAATTCATCAGTTTCTCTGAACCCCGCCCTGGTCAGTACTTTTAATCTCCTTGGCTCTCTATGGCTGGAGAGGAAAGTGTAATATCTAAGAGCTGTTTTTTTATTTAAAGGAGACTGTTACAGTAAGAATTGACATATTTAATGAGTGCCTGTTTTTCTGATCCATCATTTCAGCGCTGTGTTTATTCATATGGTGGTCTGGGTTACCTTCCCTCTCCTGTCCACAGGAAATAATTTTATTAATGACAAATACTCAGGCTGCTGTTGTGTCTGAGGGCTCACTGCACAGAGCAGGCTCAGAGGACAGGAATATCCCTTTGGGAATGCTGAGGGGGTGGTTGGCAATAAGAAAGAACCTACGATCAGTTCTGCAGCAAAATGAGATACAAACCAAAGAGTTTCACACCAAACTGAGAAATTCAAGGGCCTCCTTCAGTGACCAGATGTGCTGAGGAGGAGAGGGAGAAGGCAGAGCTGGGGGAGGGGGGTGTCCTGGTTTGAAGG